>JAMWET010007059.1:630000-1040744 GCA_024036415.1 Prochilodus magdalenae | reverse complement strand
AGTCCTCTCATGTTGTCCATAAAATAGTGGATGTGTTCTTTGGGCCAAAGAATACCATCCCAGATGTTCACCAAACAGTGCTATGCAACATCTGTGAAAGTACCATTGACACTGACATCGACGTTGAGTTACGTATGCTGCCTTTTAGACACGTCAGAGCTTTTTCAGCAACGTTAGGACCATTACTTCTTACTACTCTATCAGTTTTTTGCATATTGTTTTTGGTCTCAACCTGGCTCTGGTCCTTTGCATTTTAAATAAAGATGCATTTTTAAAAATATTGATACAACTTACTTTGTGTACGAACGTTGTACGTTACAGAAACTTCACAATCTGACTGTCATAAAAAAGAGCAGCTTTACAATCACACAACAAACAAGTTATATTGGAAGACGATTGCTGGTTTTCAATTTTCAGTTCAAGTCGCCGCCTCACCAATCACAGTCCTAATCTGCAGGTATTGCACTAAATCAACACTATATGGCAAACCACCAGGCTATAATTTGCCCTCTGTGACATTTGCACAACAGCGCTCCTGTGAAGTCCATTATCTTGCTGGGAAAATGAAACAACAGCCCCCCTCAAGGTCAAGCGCTGACCACATCAAGCGTACCCGGATGGAACCAGTTTGCTTTACCAAGAAAGCAAAACTACAAAACATTACGGTCAAGAGGAGAACAGCAGAAAAACGCAGGAATCGAGGGGCCCAGAACATACGGGATGGAAAAATAAATAAGGTGGCGTAGAACAGAAACTCCAGACTGAAGAATTGCCTCTTATTACAGTCTTATTCTCTTGTTTTCATTCGAACACTTGTTCAAAAAATTCTGCAGGCAAGTGTCAGTCTTAGAAGATTGGTTGCTTTTTCCTGCGGCTCATATATACATATATACTAGGATGTCTCATATATTCCGGAAAATAACTTAGACATTTATGGCCTGTTTATGACTAACGGAAATTTGAATAAATGAAGTGGTGATCTCTGACCTTTCTGCGATTGCACTAGGGTGTATATAGACTTAAGGGCAGTTTCAGTATAATATATATATAGCTTCATTAGTGCTGGCTACTTATTAAGTAGGTAACTTGGCTGCAATTTCAGATTTTTTATGTGTCTATTAAACACTAACATTTATCATGGCGACACCAGCATATACTGTTTACCATTCAATTTATTATTGGATCGATACATAGGGCTTGCCAATTTTGAATCTAATATTTTTTTAAATCGCTGTAATAAGTTCTTATGACAGGTTTAATTTCTACTGAATAATAAATAAATTAATAAATAGAATGGCTGTGTGTGTGTGAAAGAAGAAAGTGGAGTGTGAGGTTAGAGGTGTCTGGATAATAGGACCAGGTGAGGAAAGGCCTCTCCTTTCAGCTCCGGACTCCCTCGGGTCATGAAGGGTCAGTATGCAGTTCCCGAGAGGTTGGAACTCCATTAGGCCGTGGAGACTGTTGGAAAGAGCAGGGAATAGTGTTTTTCAGGTCTGTTTGGAATAATTGTGTGATGCCACTCCCCTCAGCTGGAGAATATGAATCGACTTGGTGGACTGTGTGCAAGCATGGTTGCACATAATCGTCTTAAAAAGTTTTGGGTACTCGCCATCGTTTGTTCAAAACATTTGGAACCACTGGCAAGCGTCTATGTTTGGGGAAAAAACCACTTGTTTATTGATGTCAGAGAACATCATCGGCCAGTTAAAACCTGAGAGTTTTCACCTGTAAGTACCTTTAAGAATAGTTTAAAAAAATATGTTGTTTATTTATTTGTTTGTTTGTTTGTTTGTTTCATGTCCAGTGAACAATGTTTAAAATGCTTATATGATACAAAAATCGAGCATTAGAATAAACCACCACCAGTTAGAATTAATAAAACATGATATAACAGTTACAAAAACAGCCTTAAAATCACTTACCAGGGCCTTGGTGTGGCCCCAGTTGTCTCATGAGCATGCACAATTAGCAAGCTTCAGTCCAACATTCCCAGCCATCCCCAAACACTGAAGCAGAACTGCGACACAGCATCCCGTGTGAGTTAGAGCGCGTCTCTGTATATTTTTGCTGCTACCAGGACAACCTTATATAGCTGGAAATCTTTAACACTTCATGATACACAGATCCAAAGAAAGTTGCCAAAATGAACTTGGGAAGTCCTAGTTGCAATTCATTAACACTGACATAAAAGTATAAATATGTTTCCTTTTCGGTTATTCCTCTCAAAGTTTTTCATTCTGGAAAAGTAAGGTTCTGAAGCAGGCAAACTATCTCGTGTGCTGCACAGTCATAGTGCTATTTCAACTACGTCAGCTTAAAGAACTTCTAAATGACTTTTACTGATGGTGTCGCATTCTCGGATGACATATAAATAACAGACGCAGATGGATCAGATGAAACGAACAAACAGAGTGAGGGTTACAGGGAGCTTCCCCTAAGACCTGCTCAGTTATGCTTGCTTAGGTCGAGTCTGTTCGCACTTGGTGGTTATACTGTTTGTCGTGGTAAGTTTTTTCTGACTCAGAGACCGTGTACACATATTACTACAGGAACATATGGCCATATTTTATCAAACGCATCTAATAATTTAAACCGTGTGGATCTAAGTCAGGTTTCGGTCAGGTTGTGTAATTTCTACATCCACATGTTATGTAAAAGCTGTGTAAAGATGACCCCAGATTGTAGCATTCTTACCCTGGGAAGTTGGATAGTAATATAGGCCAAATGTGTGTGCAGGATGAACCATATCAGGCTTGCTGAGGTAAGGTTGCACAAGCTGGGTGATCTCTCTCTGGATTAGAATGGGTCTTCCAATCAAAGACCACCTAAAAAAGCTACGTTGCTATTGTTTGGTTTGGGCCTTGCTACTCAAATACTCATATGTGTTTGCGTAAATTTGTTTGTGTGTGCGTGTCCTGTTTATGATGCAGATGTGCATGCCTTGATATGCTTTGCCAGGCCTCAGCAGTGGGACAGGTCGGGTTCCCATTAGACC
Organism: Prochilodus magdalenae; assembly: GCA_024036415.1. Lineage (NCBI taxonomy): Eukaryota > Metazoa > Chordata > Actinopteri > Characiformes > Prochilodontidae > Prochilodus > Prochilodus magdalenae. The sequence goes on along the minus strand of JAMWET010007059.1, from coordinate 1,037,749 downwards.
AGAGGCCCGAGGGTCGCTTTGTTTTGTGAAGGCAGCTCGTCCCACAGGAGAAGAAGGGGCAGGCTGGCAGCCACTCAGCCCCAACCGGCCCAAAAAAGAGAGAGAGAGTCAGCTTCGCAAAGTTCATGCTCTCCCACTCTGCGCTCGGGCCGGCCTGGAGCAGAACCTGAGTACCGAAACTTTCGACTTGTTGTACACGGATGTTCGTTGTTTATTGGCCTCTAGGACAACGCTCCTCTGGCTCGCTCCCGACCTTAGCCATTCAAGATAGGGACGCTCGCATTACTGATGGATTAGCGCGTCATTCTTCTATCCGGAACCTGTTGCCCTGGGCCACTAATCGCCTTCGTGAGTTTAAATGCGTGTGTTGGACAGGTATTAAGATTTCACATGGGCTTGGTCGCTAATACCAAAGCATTCACCAACTGCCCCTCCGAGCACAGTCCATGCATCTGTTAATCGTACTACTCGAACCTAGAAGCAACGGTTACAAAGGAAGAAAAACATACAGACCTTGGTCGTCATTGTGTGATCCCCTTATGACTCCCAACTCGTGTCACAGAATTTAGCCATGAGCTCGACCTGTTTTGCATTGCACTTGAGTGTGATGCGTTTGGCATCGTATTAGATTTGCACTGGAGTTCAAAACTATAATAGGAGCTAAGCAGCGATACGTGAAGATTAAATATGTTTTCAGTGTCCATGGCATCTCCAATTGCAGTCTCAACTGAGTTCAAGAGCAAACAACTGTGTAATGTCCTTACAAAAGGAAGCAATGTGGAAGATTAGAGGGGTCTATTAGCATTAAACTATGCTTACAGTACATGTACTCTTCCATTGGAGGATGCATTAGAACCACCCAATGTTTCATAAAGCTGTGGGGCCCAGAACAGGTCTAAATTCTCTGCACTCACAAATTTCTGTAGTACCTAGTCAGCTATGGGAAAACATAGGAATGAAGGGAAGAGTCTCTATTTGAAATGGTACTTGCTCTGTAGTAATCTGCAGATTGATCGTGTAGCTTTTGTGCATAAACTTCAGGTAGTATAATTAGTTCACATTCTCCTTACTCCAGAGATCCGCTACTCACAACATTAACACTTATGCACATAGTCTGATAAGCGTCCAGCTCATCTTCTTGTCAATACACGGCACCGATTTCAAAAGGTCAAAGGGGAAAGTCAGAACACTACCGTAAACTGGCAAAATTTCCTTTATTATGTTTTCCAGCGCTACTGCAATAACTCACTGTAAGGCTTACCACAAATTAGCCAGACAGGTTACATAAACGCTCCTTACTTTTTGTCTACGTGACTTTAAAACGAGTAGTTCTTTGCCATTGATTGTTTGGAGCTTTCCTATTAATCCCATTGCAAATGGACCTTGATATGCTTAGGGGAGCGAGGGCGAGTGTTAAGCGTGGAGGCTGCTGTGTTCAAATATTCTGTGAGAAAAGTGACTCTCAATAAAATACAGTATATCGTACGCAACTCATGTACGACTTGGCCTAGATAACCTGAACACATTCTAGTTCTCGTACGACGGTCTGCCAACTTCGTATGTGTAAGGCGACCTCGGCATGCTAATTCAGTTAAAAATACCGCGACGTGAAGGTGACACAATTTTGAACAATAAAGAATGGGACCTGGTATGTGCAACGGAGAGCAGATAAAGCCGTATGTGCTCACACAGTGCTTCTGTTTCCCTAAAAACTGCATATGTCCCTGAGGGGCCTTCTCCTACTGGTAATCTCAAATAGCACTATATATCGCACACGTGGCACTAATACCCCAAAATTAAGCTATAATCAATAATAAGGCTACAGCGGTGTACTGGGCGGTGCCATATTGAAGCTTGAAATTTGGTACTAACTGTTATGAATTCTTTTTACAGAGTTTAGGAGGTACAGTTTGCATTACTACAAACTTGGAGGGAAGGACAGGAATATGTCTTTGTCCGCATTTAATGGCAGATACACTGTAAGTGAAACACAACCCACTCTAAGTATTGCCTAAACAGTACACTCTAGGGGAGCTGTGAAGTGCTACCACTTTTGCACTGTCCCCGATGGAGCACAACCCGTGTCTAGTCCATGGCACCAGGGGAGCAGTTGGTGGGTTAGACACCTTGCTCAAGGGGCAATTTAGTCATTTCTTGTCAGTATTCAGGGACCGAACAGCCACTCTGTGGCGGCTCACACAATGCTACAGCCTACTTTCAGTTTTTAGAGTCTCAACAGGGCTACCGTATTGTTGCACACCACACAAGGAAGTCTTTTTAAAAATGAGTTTAATAACTTGACTTATGTGCTGACATCGCATTGTTTCGTGGCACAAATTCCCAAACAAACAGGTCTTTGGGCTGGTATGTTAACATTTCAGTCTCTCTACCATGGTGGTTATGCTAATTAGTCCCCACCAACGTTGCAAGCATAGAAAATGACCTTGAATACAAGAAATTAATGTCTGTGATTTACTTTTCATTAGTGTTTGAAAAAATGAAAAAAAAATGCATGTCAGATTACGTACACTATAATAATTCATTATAACTGTTCATTTGGCTGAGATATACTGTATATCCCGCCTCCCCGATTAGAAATGTCTGTTGTTTTTACACCCCAGAAATGGCAGCTTCTGTTTATGATGCTATGCTGTCTGCCTGAGGGTGGCGCTGTAGTGAAATGTTTTTGGCAAAAATAAACAGTTGGCCTTCCATCCCATTGCTTACAGTACATGTAACCATAAGCCGTGGGAATACCTCGTGTAACAACGTTCTTACATTATGCCACAGAGGTTTGCAGAAAACACTCAGAAAAGCTTTCGTTACTGTCCCCCACGTGAAGGTTTATTTACTCACTCATAGTCATAACGAGAAAGAACGAAGCAGAGAAAGGTCTGTCATACGTCTCCATACTGGGTGGTTGGATAAATCACATTAACCAGACCAGAGAACAATATTCTTCAACAGAACAGTGTTGCGTGCCCTGGATGTCTAACAGTCAGTGGCTCTGCTGCCATGCTCCACTTGACGTTAGCAGGAACCCATTGCGTTCAGTGGGGTGACAGCTTCAACCGATGTGGTTAGTACAACAAACTTTACACTGTGAATTCTCATATCAAAGCTTTGGGTTTGCCACCCACAGTCCAAGAGGCTCGACCTACTTTGTGTTTATTAAGATGGAAAAAGCAGAAAAGTATTTATTTTTTTATGTTTCGTCTTGATGTATGTGTCAGCCCAAATTGCACGACACGGGTAATGCGAACTTACACGATGCAGCATTCTCTCTCGCGCAACGTGATATAAGGCATTCTTTGCTGTCTTCATCCACTGGCCGTAGGTCCATAAGCTCCGCTCCTCCCCTCCTTCTATGCACAGACCAGTGAACAGACCAGAGCCAGTAACGACGGCTAGAGAGCCGAAAACCCTTCCCGTCTCCGTCTTTTTTCCGTTTTGACTGGGCAGCAGTAAAGCATAGGCACTGCACACGCTGGCTCTAATGGCAAAAGAGTGCTGGGCTACGGTTTGGAAGTAGCCGACCATCGACAGCCGTGGGCCATAAAAACTTCTTATGCATGGCATGAGCCCAGAGCAAGCCGTGAGAAGGACACCTGGGCTGCGCTTGGCCGGGACAATATCCCTAAACATCTGGCCTGGCTGGCGCCCCAAAGCTCAAAGATGGATGAGAGGAGGTCGGCGGAGGGCTCTCACTCTTCCCTCTTTCTCCCTCTGCCTGCTTTTTCTAAGAGTCGCTAGTTCTCTCTGACCTGGGAGTTGGGGGAGGGTGGGGTGGATGGGAGGGGGATGGTTGATTTTATATAGAGACAAGAAGTGTGGCTATTAACTTTCCTGTCAATCCTGAGCTCTTTCTTGAAGTAGACATGAGATGGGGGGGGTTTGGCGAAAAAGGCTTGCTGCTGGGACCAACTGTGATGAACCGAGGGCTAGCTACAGCACGAGCCAATATTTCACTGTAGTTCCATATAAATCAATTGCGACTGTCCAGATGCAACTAGAGAAGCTGGTGTGGACTGGGACTATGACCTGAGTTAACATACGCCAGCCGCCCTCATGCCCCTTAGGCATACCATTTTCCTCCGATCCCTTTAAGCCCACAAAAAAGTTCCACAGAAAAAGTTATATGATACCGGAGAGGCGGGACAGCCAAACTCCAGTCATACCTTTGGCGCTGACCCACACTTGCATGAAAATCCACTGTCAATACCTTAGGCGCTGTGACCCACGGCAAAAAGAACTCGGAGCCCCCTGGGTATCGAGGGGGGGTAGGAAGGTCGGGTATCGAGGAGGAGAGCTCTTTAGGCCCGGATAGTTTGTGTGACTTGATGAGACGGTACCTTTCTAAACGACTGTCTCTTGGCTTAGAGTCAGTTGTTTTCTAGAACTCTGGATGCACGGAAGTAGATAAGGATGAAGAGATGGGGTGGTTCGCTGGAGGATGTAAGCAGAACATACAAGATGTAATGCATTAGTAGTGTATAGCTGTTCATATGGGAAAACCTATTAATTCTCAAAACCAACTCAGACAGAACTTCTAAGCATTCCTGAGAAGGCCTCAGGCCTAAAGATCTTTATTTAGGGAAGGAAAAAAAGACAACCACATGCCTATTCTTAAGTTTATTTTTGATATTATTAATATGTATGTGCATTAACTATTTATATTATTTTTATAAAGTTTTTTTTAATTTGCATTTGAAACTCTGTAGGTTACTTATATTAATCCCTCTACTTCATTTGTCACTACTTCATTGCAAGTTTTGGTTAGGGGAAATGCCAAAAGAGATCACTACTTGAACAAATCCCCAAACAGAAAATGAGTTTCAATCAGAGATTTTAGGGTAGTACAGTCATGTTCAATAAAACAACCCTTTCCCATTGGTTCGGACTTCAGAGGCCCTAGCATGTCAGGGTATACATTGGTTGGGATTATGAATGTTTATGAAAAACAAGCAGCGAGGCTAGTAGTTCTAGATAGCTAGTATTTGGGGTAAGTTCTGGATATAATCACTGATATATGACCAAGTGGTAGTCCTATGCTAGGTTTTAGTGAATGAAATGTTAGAAATGGAAGACTCTTTAGTAATAGAGTCTATGCTGCCACAATACACAGTACATATGTAAATTTCAATTGAACCAGACGTTTTTCAGTTCAGGGCCATTTCTGTTGGTCCATTCATCATGAAATTTACACATAGTGTAAACAGCAGCTGCTGTGTTCTAATGATACGTAAATGAAAATCAACAAAAATGCATATATGTGTTTTTCATTGGATAGCAACAATACATATACAATAGAATACATAACAACTGTATATATATGTGTCACACTGTTAGTATATCCGTTGTAGTTCATTTACCCTTTCTTTTATTAAACAGTTTAAACTTTCAACGAAGCATCCAATCACCAACACCAAGAAATGACCACTCCTTCTCCACTCTCCCACACTACTTTAACCCCAGAATCCCGCCCACCTGGTCTCCCCAATTATAAATAAAAAAAGAGAGGATCAATTTTTATTTGTCTTGTTAGTTTCAGTTCAGCTTAGAGTAGAAATCTTTGGGCTGTTAGTGCTGGAGATTGTGTTTTTTTTAGCCCGTTGTTTTCAGCTAATTAAAAATAAAGCAATGATATAGACATTTAGCCGTCTACATTTCTCCCCAGAACTCCCCAGTTAAACTCTGATAACCTCTGATAACTCAACACAACACCAACCCAACAAACAAATATCTGAACAGTTGAATATTTGAGTTATTCACCACCTGCTGCTGAATTTTCAGGTGTTCTGAATGCGCACAATACAGGACAGCCAATCAGAAAAGAGCCCATTTATTCACTCACTTAGATCAGTCTAAAAGGCAAATAAACATCCTGTTTAATTCTGTTTAAGGGATAAAGAGGAACGAGAGGAAAGTCATGTCAAATAAATCTTGGCCATGTTTGGTACATAAAACCAACTTACGAAACACTGCAGAATGTGCATAGTGGTGAATCGACTCTACTTTAATTAAACCATATAAAAAGAGCTCACTTGTCGCAACAACCGTACTTCAAATAGTGGGTGTGGTGTGACACAGGCCACATATGAACTGAATTATTTAATGGTTGAAATTGCAGTTGTATTAGAAGAAGGTCTGCCCTTCAATAAAAGAGGAATCAATTACTTGCTGGTGAGCACATAAACGGGATGAACTGAATACAAACTGAATACATCTCATCTGCATTATTCGAGCCAAAGACCACAAATTATAATTACTCATCATAATAATATAATCCATCCCAGGCAGATGGAACATTCTCACAGTTCATGCAGATTGTGCGGTAGTGGTGGAGGTGGAGTGACACCAAGCCTACTGGACATGTGACAACTAACCATTCATCTTGGCGCTGACCACAGTGTCTCTACACACGCATTCGTTAGTCGTCTCCACCAAGACAAAAGCGGGACTCGTCACTGAAGATGATCTGCTGCCATTCTGAGACACTCCATGGCAGTCTGGCATGACCTAACTCTATGGCAACGTTGACGTGGTGTTAAGGGCAGTCGTTGTAACGGTCTGCATGCATGCATGTTGTCCTGCGTCGTGCAGCCATCTGCCAATGGTGATGGCACTAACAGGATGACTCACGGGGGACATCAGTGCTCACTGAAAGTCCATAATCATGGCTGTTGGGTCATTGAAGTATAGCCTTAAGGCCTGTCCTTGCTGACATCACATGCGTGGCTGAGTGTGAAACTTGAATCATTTGCATGTCTTACAATGTCAAATCTACCCACCATGTTTCCTTTCTGTGGGTTGATTCCATCTGGGTGCAACTATTGGTGCAAATATTCCTTTGATGATGAGTATATATGCAAAAAAGGTGCCACAAAAGGTTCCCTGAGCAAAGTCATTTAAGAACCACGTTTGCTCCCTAAAGAACCAGGTCCAAAAAAGAGATTGGCAAGCAAAGAACTCACATGATATAAAAGACCATTGCAAATGCAAGGGTTCTTCCTTGAACCTGTACAGTATGTAAACCCTCACACATCTCATTAACAAAAAGTGGAGTCAAGTAAAGTGGAAAAAAGCTTTTGAAGGTGTGTCCTTTACATGATGTAAAGGTTCTTTACCAGTTTAACGGTTCCTCTATGAACCTTTACATTATAAAGGTTCTCCACACTTGAAACATTAAAAAGGTTCTTCACACTCAAACTACAATCTGTAATTGCAGAACTACAGTGTGCATTTACGTGGAGCTGATGAAAAAGGAAATGAGTGTAGATATGGGAAGTGTTCCTTATATAGTGGTCAGTGAGGGTATATACAGTACATTATATGTGAGCTACAGTAACTTAGTATATGACTATGACTATACAGTCCTTCAAGGCCACATAAATCTTTTTTGTCCAGAGATATTTTAAAAGAGATCAGATATACAGTAATCCACCTGCATAGGACAGGAGGAAGGTCAAATCCAGTAGAGCAGCCTGGGGGCTATCTAGGCCCTTAGAGAAAGCCTAATACATGCGCAATGTGATATGCAATGTGTCATATAATCTTTATTTCTGAACTTTGACCTGGCAAAGATAGAGGAAGTATGCTTAAACATAATGGTGCTGCAAAGGGTTCTTTGAGCAATGTCACTGGAGAACCACGTCAGCTTCCTCAGGAACCAGGTCTAAAAAGAGAGCTGCATGTGAAGAACTTTCACATGATATAAAAGTGCAGTACACAGGCAAAGGTTCTTCCCTGAAACTTTAAAATAAGTTTTTTTAGAAGAGGTTCTTCACACTCACACAGGACAGAAATACCTTTGAAAGATTTTTGGGGAACCTACATTGGTCCTAGAGGTGCCAGGTACCAGGTGGGGCAGTCGTGGGCTAACCGGAGGGTTGCCGGTTTGATTCCCTGAACTGACAGTAACGACTGAGGTGCCCTTGAGCAAGGCACCTAACCCCCAACTGCTCCCCGGGCACCGTGGATAGGGCTGCACCACCGCTCTGGGTAAGTGTGCTCACTGCCCCCTAGTGTGTGTGTTCACTAGTGAGTGTGTATGTGGGTGTTTCACTTCACGGATGGGTTAAATGCGGAAGACAAATTCCTTTGTGTGAAAATCCCAATGGGCACAAAATGGCTCGGAAACTTGGAGGTGCCATATTTTGAGGAGAGATATCGGAGGTGCAGGTGAGAAAACACGCTTAAACATGAAGGTCCTTTACACTCACTCTGTGACAGAAGTTAAGGTCCATTGAAAGGTTCTTTAGAGAATCAATGTTGCTCTATGGCATCCTGTAGAGAACCTTTCCTGGCACCTGCATTTTAAAAATGTAGCAGAAGACATGAAGGTCAGAGGTCAGATTAGTCAAATGACTAGTCAATAGATGAGCCATACATGGAAATATAGGATATCTGCAGTTGTGTTGCATGAAAGAGTGTATCATGTGAATCTTGTATCATGAGTGAGGAGTTGGAGGGCAAAAGCAAAACTACATCTGTGTCCTTGCCCTTTAAGATTACAAGAGAAAAAAAAATCTGTTATTGTCAGCATCCTCGCCAACGCAGAACTCACAGAATAACAACCCCCCTCTTCCATCCTGCGTGACTAACACCCACAGACTCTGAGCACTCCATAGTTTCACCATCAAGTCTCAGGCCATCAGGAACAATCTGCTTTTAGTTAGCACCAGCGCCGACGAGCATGTCAGAATTCATGTGAGTTCATGATTAAAAGCAGTTCCCTCTCCCTCTCTTTCTCTCACTCTCTCTCTCTTTCCCTCTCCTTGGCCTTTGGAGCTGCTATGTTCATCGTTTTATGGAGCATTCTTCTGAACAGCTGCAACGTTGCCAAACTCCAGCTTTCAAGATAAACTCTGGAATTTCTCCAGTTTAGCTGTTTGAAACTGGTCACGAAACAGCTCCATACACCATAACGTTTCACACACACACATCCCAACCCCACTCCCCTCTGCACACCCCACACACTTAGAGCAAGGAACAACTGCGAGCAGGTTTGGAGCAAGCCTCTTCGCTGGCTGAATCTGACAGTATTACTTTGTCAAAGCTAGCTTTAATCCTTCATTCCCTCCACCCACCCTCAGGCCTAGAGTACGGGTACATTCCCATGATTCCACTGAGGATGATTTCTCAGTCTAACCCTTTCCATATAAGCTCAGTACCAAACAACTACAACTGATCACAATTTCTGTGACCGGAGAATACTGCATATATAGATATACTGCAAATGTCAAATACTCACGTACTTAGAACTTCGTTATTCCCCATCTGGTTCTTCAACCCCCACAGAGCAGGTATTTTGTGGGTGGTGGATCATTCTCAGCACTGCACTTACACTGACATAGTGTTAGCATGTGTTGCACTGGTGTAATGGGGAGCAGACACTGCAGTGCTGCTGGACTGAGAATAGTCCACCAGCCAAAACTATCCAGTCAACAGCATCCTGTGGGCAGCGTCCTTTGCATCACCTACTGTCTCTGACTTTACATCTACAAGTTGGACCAGCAAGGTGGGATTGTCTAATAGAGTGGAAAGTTAGTGGATCCAGTGTTTAAAAACTCCTCTCATACCAGCTCAACACACACTAACACACCTCCACCATGCCAGTGTCACTGCAGTGCTGAGAATGATCTACCATCCTAATAATGCCTGCTCTCTAGGGGTCCTGTAAGGGTCCTGGCCACTGATGGATGGAGTTAAAGGGGGCTAATATAATGTATGCAGAGCAACAGATGGAGTAGAGTTTGAACTGTAGAACGTGTACATGGAGCTGATAAAATGGAAAATCGACACACATATGTGTTTCCAACATAGTTCTCACAGATAGATAGTCTATAACCTTAAATATACAGTACTGCAAAGGTCAGATCCATTTCATCTTCAGTCAGAGAGCTCAGCATTTTTGTCAGGAGAATTACAAATAGGGCTATTTACTTATATACAAAGGTCCAGTAGAAAACCTGGAGAGCCCTACGCATTTTCTAGACCCTCAGAGAAGGCCTAAAGATTTCTGTGAAGTAAAGAAAGGTCAAAGGAAAATAAATGAGCTGAAAACTGGAGTTAAAAAATATATGAAAAGATTTAGAGATAGCTTGTAACTAGCGTTGAAACCTTGGAAGATCACCAAAACTCCCCCCATCAGATAAACAGCACATAAAGCTTTCATCTTCAAGAGCGAGGAGAAAATCAGGCTCCACTTTTGCTTCAGATCTGAACATATTTTAAATCCATCCTTCTACTGTGAGAAGACAACTCAACACTATAGCCTGAAATTATGCGTAGCGGCCAAGCTATCATGGAAATGTTGCTAGTGTTCCCAAAACAGTGGACTGACCACCCCAGAGTCCAGAATTTGACATCATTGAATGTGTTTGGGATTACTTGGACTGTGAGAAACAGAATGTGCAACCAGTCAAACTGAATCAAACTAAATTAAGTGTCCTGAAAAGACGCTGGAATAAAGAGAAAGATTAGACGCTCGGAATACTGCAAAAATATACTCATCAAAAACAATGCTTCACCCAGGATGAATCAACCGACAGGAATGGAACTTGGTGACTAGATGTGACATCACAAGACATGTGAATGGTTCGAGTTTCATGCTTTGCCGCACATGTGACATAAGCGGGCCTTATTGCTGTACCTCACTGACTATTTAAGGTCATCCAGTTGTGTATGCTGTCCATTCTGACTCATGCTGTTGTGTTGGTTGCATCCTTTGCAAGCAAAGTATGCCTCAGAGAGGAGTTCAAAAGTAATTCAAGCAATAGGAAAGGTTTGGAGAGGGGTCATATCTTAAAGCACCGGGAAGCAGAACAGTCGTATCAACGTATTGTGTGCCATATCATAACATGCCGTTGGCAGCAGGGGACAGAAGAAGACATGCACCAGCAACATGAAGGACCTGGGAGATCCACACAAGCCTCGAACATTCAGCAACAGTCATCCTGTTAGTGGCAGCACCATTGGCAGACGGCTGCATGACACAAGAATACATGCACACAGACCATAACGATGCCTGCCCTTAACACCACAACCACTTCACCAAAGACTCAAATGGTGTCGTGACAGACTATCATGCAGTGACTCAGAATGGCAGTGGCTCATCTTCAGTAGCAAGTCCTGATTTTGTCTGGGTGAAGACAACTAATGAATTCATGAGTGGCAGCATTGTGGTCAGGGCCAAGATGAACGGTTTGTTGTCATGTGTCACATGTCCAGAAGGCCTGGTGTCTCTTCAACTCCACCCCTAACCCAAAATCTGCAGGAACTGTGTGAGAATATTCAAGCTGCATGCAATGGATTATCAGAGGACACCATTAGGAATCTCTACAACTCCATGCCAAGAGGTATGCATGTTGTGATAGCATGTTATATGTTTATTTTAATAGTTGTGCATGGTAGCCTTTATCTTCCTTCCAAATAGCACCGCAGTCCAACACTTCCTTGTGGGTGCAACAGTACTTTTGCTTATGAGTGTATTATGTTTAGCTGTTAGGGCTTCTGTGCAGTTTCCTGTCATGCCGTGTATATAGAGAACCAATAGATTATCATATCATTATGCTATCAGTCCACGATCACATGTCATGGCCTGCACAACTTGTGCAATCTATGAGTGCATTTCAGCTGACAGACTCCCGAGGAAGAACTTTGTGCTCATTATCTTGTGAAAGCTTTATTCATAGACAGGCATGACCGCTCAGGGCAGCCGTCTACACTGTGGCTCCTATCAAATCCCCCGCCGGACAAGCCAAAGCACGGCCGCATGCTTAAACCATCCATCATCATTTGTTCGAGTGGGCTGAGTGTGGCCGCAGTCTGGAAGGAGGAAGAAAAAAACAGTGCGGAAGTCAAACCATGCTAAATGTGCAGGGGCGTAGTTTTGGTTCTAGAAGTTTGGGGGGTACTATATAGTTTCTCCTGGCAGGCACATTAATCTGTGGTGCGGCTGTCTTCAGATTTACCTTTTTATCAGGGTGGCAGTGAGGTGGTCTAATGATTTCTGTAGAATTAAAGATACACATGTCTGTCGTTTTAGTTCATTTTGTAGTTCAGTATAATTATCATGCTTGTTATATTGTAGAAGTGCTTGATTTGTATTGCTTTGACTGGAAATAAAAGAGTTAAAGTGCCCTAGCTCTCTAAGGTTTCATGGTAGATACAACCATTCAGGCTATCCCATTGGTTATGTCAACAGGAGTTAAAAATGAAGGCCTAATGCTTCAGATGAACCAGTATATTAGGAAGAGACAGAGGAATTAACTAATCACTTTTTGGTAAAAAAAAAAGCCCCAATTTTGATGAAAAGATCATTTCTGCAGGTTGGGTTGCCACCTTTCAGAGACGAAAATAATGGACGGGGGTGTGGGTGGGTTCATGTGTGCGTGACAGACGTGTGTATTAGACATTTATCGAAATACGAAACAAATCGCATACCATATTTGAGTTGAGTCCGGGGAGAGAGAGTGTGTGATCATTCAGGTTTGTGTGACAGACGTGTATATCGGACATTCACGGAAATACGGAACCAATTCATTATTAAACCAATACGGGACACAATTTGTTCCATATTTCCATAAAAAGGACTATTACTTATTTTACGGGACGGGTGGCATCTCTATCCGTAGAGCTTCTAGAAGTCCTAGTCCTAAATTACTGACTGTGGATAGGACCAGCAGCCTGACTAGGTTACAATCAGAAGTTAGAAAAGAAAGACAACTGGCTCTTTAGTAAAATAGCTTCTGTAACCCTGCTACAAGCTAAATTGTGCGTTAATGTTGGTTACAAACTTTTACTGAAGCATGAAATGTGATTTACGCTGTCCACTGTCTGCGTTCAATCTACAATGACGAATGTTGTTCATGTAAAATGTTGTTATCATAGCACTAACATACTACTAGTATGCCACAGCGGTGCTAGCAGACACTAGCCTTAGTATTAGCATTAGCATTATCACAGCATGACATTTATGGCCCAAACTGAAGGAGCTAGGGAGCTCTGATATTCACTACATTTAAGGCATGTTATAATTAAAGTCTTTATGAATACCCAATCAAGTAACAGGAATGAAAATCCATGGGCAGGTGGTGTACATGTGGCGTAAACGAGGACGGGCCTTACCGCTGTACCTGACTGACCCAACAGCCACAATTGCAGACATTCAGCAAGCATGCCAGCATCATTGGCAGGCGGCTGCACAACACAGGACTACATGCATGCAGATCGTTACAGTGACTGCCCATAACACCACATCCAACCAAAGACTGCAATAGTGTCGTGCCAGATGGTCAAGGACTGAGTTTCGTAGTATCTTCCTGCTTTTGTCTTGGTAGAGATGATTAATGAACAGTTTATTGTCATGTGTCACAGGTTTAAAACACCTGGTGTCACTCCACCTCCACCCCGCCACAGAATCTGCAGGAACTGTGTAAGAATATACAAGCCGCATGTGATGAATTATCAAGGACACTATTAGGAGCCTCTACAACTACATGCTGACATGTCTGGCATGTTGCAGTAGCAAACCTGGCAGCCTAACACCATACTGAGAGACACTGTTTCTGTATGTGTAGCTCAATCGTATCAGTCTAAGTTTATCATGATTTGTTGTTCTGGGAGCAATGGTTTTTTAAAGAGCTGGCCTGAAAGAATATGTCTCTATTTAGAAATTACCCTGGTACCAATTAGCTTTGAAAAAGGGATGAAACACTGAAAAGCATCCCCAAGGGAAAATATGCTCTTGCTAAATGAGTAGGGAAGCATGTTTGTTGATCTGTTCCATCTTCATGTTTGGGCTGCTGAGTCTAGTAATAAATTGTGGATTCCAGGTTAATGCATTTCTGTTGGCCTTGACTGCCAAACGTGCAGATACCAAACTGAACGTTCTGAATGGCTGGCTACGATTCCAGCTTCAGTAACCGGGGTTGCTGCACTCTTGATTGGATCTGGCCGGTGTGTTATTTTAGTTTTGATTCGCTGCGGCCTATGAGGTCATTTTGTAGTTAGGCTCCAGCTGTATCAACATCACAAAACCTTTCCAGAACTCCTTCCACACCCTATTACGCCTTGCTGGTGTTTAAAAAAAAAGAAACGAAGAAGAAAAGAAGGCCTGTCCTTCCATAGAACTGCAAACCCCTGCACGAACCTGCACTCTTAAATCAAAGGCCAGGGACAACGGGAAGGGGACAGCCAGAGTCAAAACAAAGCAATCATTTGATAGCTCAAGTGTTTGTATAGATATGGCAAAAGTGGAGAAGGGGTCCCACACCCCGAGAGATCAGAACAATTAGGGACGCATCCACCATGAGGAAACGTGTCATGTAGGTCAGCAGGAGATTTGAAGAGGCCTGCTGCTGCGGAAACTGTATTGAAAACTCTAATGCAGAGGTCAAACAATGGCAGGGTTTGTTCATTGTCAGTGTCAGGACAAACACCATGTATCTGTATTTTTCCATTTCTTTTTTGGGCATAATCTGAAAAATTCCAGCTGTGCTTCATAGTGTATTTAAGTTTCATGGTAATGGACTAATAATAGCCAATAGAAATGACACATACTGACTTACAATACATGATTCATTAACCTACCTCAACAGTTAAAAGGGGCCTATTAACTTTTCCTCCTTCCTGTAGTCTGTTATGTAGATTGTTGTACGTTAAAAAGGTCTGCAGAGTTAAAAAGCTCACAGTGCACATCAGATGGAGAAACTGTTTTCCATAGATACCACTTTCCTCAGCTCTCTGAAACGCCCCTTTCTCTGTTACATGGTGATGTTATCTTGAAACACAGTTCTTATTGCACTCCTACCAGCAAGCTTGGCACACTCTCACACTACACACAGAGAGCTAAAACCAGAAGCCTACCATTCTGAAATGTCCTGCTCTAGTCTAGCTTGCAAAGTTGGACCTACCAACTTGTTCTACCTGACTTTCAGGATTGGACACTGGCTCAAACTGATCTGACAGGAATGGAATTGTAAGAATAGCCACAGTGGTGTGGGGGCTTGTAGCAGGAATCTGTCCTGGAGGTTGATATTTTGTAATACTGTGTTTTTGGAAAACTGAACCATGTAAATACCCTAGTAGAACACAAAATACAATTATGAACATTGAAAATTAGCATAATATGTCCCCTTTAAGTTCTGCTGTAAAGTTACTTCTTACTGGTGGTTTTGTTCTGACAGCAACATGCTCTTAAAAATATAGGTTTCCGGACAGTTCTTAGTTCTAAGACAAAATCTTTGTTGTTTTGTTTTTTGGTGTAGAATTTTTAAGGTTTTTGATACTGTCTGAACCGTTTCTAGCACTGAAAGTGGAAAAACAGAAGTATACAGAAAATAAACTATGCTAAAAGCTGTTATAGAACATAAATGTTGACTTTATATCTCTGTTATCAATTTATAATGATACTTCAGAGGCATAGAGGTAGAATGCTGGATGCTGATTGGTGAAAGCTGCCCATGTGAGTCTTATAAAAAAAAAAAGCCAAACATGTGCACTGGGTTGTGTAAGTGGTCCTACAATAGAGTGTAGTGTTGTTTTCTAGCCATTTCCAAAACCATAGACAAGTTTAAAAGCACAGACCATTTCATTGCTCAATTCAGTATAATGTCCTATTGCTAAAGCAGCTTACCAAGGTTGGGTTAACTTTACAAAGCAACAGTCTACATTTGCATATGATATGTAGGATGTAACTGCTTCACACACACCGTTATTTCCACCTAGCGGTGTGCTTCAGCTCAGGATGCTTGATGGTTTTGGTGGTTTTACTGGTGCTGTTTTTCGTTGAATGTGTACAACTCTCTACAGCTGTTCCATTTTGACTCCTTTCATATTGCGTAAAGTTGTGCCTGTCATTTGATGCATGCTTTATAGGCAATGTCTCAGCATCCGGTCATCATGCCCCCCACCCCCTGCTTTTAATACACGCTTCTGCAGTGGCAGGAAATGAAAACAAGGGACGGTTTGCATAGATCATTTCATATTGGCTGCAGTTTAAGAATGTGCTGTGTGTTGTGGGTTGAGGAATTAGTACATTTGTTAAATGACTAGACCTTTGGGGATTTCTGAAATGTGGCATTGTTGTTGATTCTCTTCTGAATGTGTGGATCTAAATTCTTTAGCTTTCTATCTCTTTCTGTTTCTTTTACACTCTCACTCTTGATTTTACATGGACTGATTGTGGACTGTCTGGTATATCAAACTGCTGATTAACATAGAGTAAAAGTCTATAGTAAATTCTATATAATACAACTATCAAGTCTGATAGATTTCCAGTACTACTATTTAAATAGATCAGGTTCAATGGTTTTATGGTTGCATATATTTTATATTATGGTTGGTGTAGCTCAGCAGATAACAACACTACCCACCATTAAGCTACCACCCCATGTAGGAGACTGGGGTTCAATTTCTGGTCTGGGTGACTATGCTGTACTACACCAACAAGAGTCCCTGCGCAAGACACCTAACACTACATTGGCCTGCCTGTAATATGATAAACATTGTAAGTCCCTCTGGATAAGAGCGTCAGCTAAATGTCGTAAATGTAAACACATAATTGTATAAAATTGTAATTCAAACGTAAGATTACATTCCCATTTTGCGTATTAGATATTCATTTTTATGGTGACGCTGAAATGCCTGCACATACCTAGAGCCTACATAAATGAATCAAATTAAACAGCAATTAAAGTTCTAAAGGTTTTGGAACGTTATGTTACAGTCGTAGTGCATTAACAGAAATCTGTAATAACTGTTATAAATAATTCTGTTCATGTTCACACATCATCCGCTGAAAAGTTCTTTAAGAAACCAAAGGGTCTTGTTTACAGCCTTCCTCTGAAGAAATCTTTCTGGCGTCGTTTTTTTGAGAGTATATGGTGGAGTGTGTGAGAAAATGGTGCCCCAATGCCCATTAAAGCTGATCTAGGATCAGATTTCACATGTTCAAACAATCAGGCTAATTCCAGAACCATGACACTATGGGTGCACAAGGGGGTACTCTTGTTGGTTGCTATAGGACTATGAGGGTTGATGGATGTCGATGAATTCCATATTTTCTGCAGAGGTTTCTGCACATCTGCTGGAACAGACTATACTACACAAACCCCTATGTCCTCACAAGTATCTCATTTTTTAAATTTTAGATTTTTAGCTTTCAGCAGTTTTCAAACAGAAATGCTCCAACCCATCCAGCAAGAAAAGCTCCCAGAACTTTGGCAAACGTAACCTAACATTTCTAATAAGGATTTAGAGTAAATTATTTAGTCTAATGGTCAAAGAACGTTTTACAGATGTTTATCATCCCTATAAGGTTAAATGTAACATTTGAACTATAATGTTCACAGTAGGCTTTGATGTTGCCAGGGCCATAAATTATGTTACATGATAACATAGGAAGAATTCATTCTCAGTATAATATTCAGATGATGCACTGTAGATGTAGAAGATGGTGTTACTGAGACCGGAGATGAGATGAGGTGTCTTTAGAGAACGCTCTCCTGTCTTCAGTAAGAACACTCCGGGAAACATAACTACTGCCCACTGGAAATATGATGGAACATTGCATTTCATATTCTCAGAGCATTTTTGTGACAAATCATTTCTAGCTTGGATATTTGCTTTGAATAAAGTATCCTATCTTGTAAGTAAAATTTAAACTTGCCACCAATTTTTTTTTTCTTTGTTAAGTTCTGTTTGGAAACCAAAGGGTTAAAGTCTCTAAACATCCCATTTAAAAACTGTTTACTTTTTCTGAGTAGATGCAGCCAAGCTAGCGGTCCATTTGAAAGACCTTAGGAACAGTACTGATGGCCAAGGGCATCAGATTAACACTAAAGTCATAAGAAACCTACAGCGTAATTGTGTCACATTTTGATTTATAATCTGTAAAACCGAAAACATCATTCTGGACTGTGTGGGAGTCCTGGAAAGGTCGCTGCCTGTGAATATGAGTGGTAGCCTGACCAGTTTTCACTCTGATGGTTTACTGACAGAGTCGCTGTGAAACTACCACACTGCTAAGGGTGCTTTCACACTACAGCCTTTTTCTCGATCCAGGTCCACCTGCTCCACGAGTTCTTCTGACATCACACTTCTGGGGTTGACTTCTAGTGAACTCTGGTACGCTCTGCTGCAGGTGTGGAGGCGATCCACTCTCGATGGCGCGTTTACCTGATTGGGTCAATTTGTAACGTGATGGCTTGGAAAGGCTTGTTGTGGACAGCAGGGAAGATTAAATACCTCATGGATATATGGAATGAAGAAGGCCTTCAAGTGAAAAGTGGCACGACTCATAAAAGCACTCAGTGGTTTGAGTACATAAACAATCAGCTTCAACTCAAGGGCTTCACTCGAGCAGGCTAAAGTAAAAGAACATGAGAGCATGGCGTCTTTTTTCTGGCCTGGATACAAGAACAGCTCCTTGTTTGCAGGAGCTCCTGCATGCTGAAATGCCATGCATCCCAAAAGCTCTGTTCCTTGCCGCTTGAGTGTTTGTATACAAGTTAAAGCCAAGAGATGTATGGAATTGCACAGTTGAGCCACGGTTCAGTGGTGTTCTTGTGTGTGAAAGCAAACCAGCGATTATGAGCCCCCCCTCCCCCTCAAATGAGGCCAGAATTGGTCTTGGGTGCAGACTCAAGTATTCAGGACAAGTGTGAAAACATCCTGAAATACATGGTAATGTGCCTGTGGCATCGAGCGAATGGCTGTTAGTGTCTCTACTTTTTGACTGGAACTATGCAACTCCGCTGTACGTGAAGCGCCACCACTAAAGGTCAGATCTTCATACTAAGATTCAAGTGGTAAATGGAAACTCTCAGTTCAAAGGCTGACTTTGATCTTGGTGATGTAACACGAAGGCAGATTGAGGATTAGTGCAGACACTCACAAATGTGATGGTATTGAGTTTGCTGAGCATTGCGGTGTGGTATATCCCCAGCCTAGGCCGTTTGTGGAGCGGTTTGGGTCTTGCACAATCTTTTTTGTGTTAGCCAATCAGTTGTATTTTGGTTCACGATTATGCTTAGGCAAGTAATACTGAAAGTTCTCCTGAAAAAAAAAACCCTTTTCATCTTATAAAGTCAGAGGAAATAATTCAGTAGACAGTGGAGGACCACAAGGTCTCACTTCCTTGTCTGGGTGTCTAGACTCTGTGGAGGTCCTGAGAGTGCGAGAGGAGTTTGGTGACAGTAACTGCTGGGAGCTCAATCAGTAAAGTGTGACATTTCGAGGCAGACTGCCACCCTGTCATCTCCCCCACTCAGTTTTCCTTTGGCTAATTTTACGACCCTTACAATAGAGCCTATGCAGCCTGGCACTCTTTCGCAGTCTGCTGATTAAATAAACACTCAGTATCGTCCACAGCAAATGTGTATTCCAAACCCCAACAAAAAACATTTAGTAAATGAATTAATGACTACTTAATCACTACTGTCTTACTTTATAACACATGTAAAACATGCCTCACTGAAGTGCTGTAAATAGAAAGCTTATTATTATCAGTCATGTATTAATATCAAACAGTTAAGGCCCTGTGGAACACTCCCTTCCTCACCTTTTCATTAATTTCCGCTACCTCCTTTGGATCCTTTGTCCACTGCATGACACACCACCTGGTCCCCCACCCCCAGCCGTGTTTGGAGCCTTTTCATTCACTGCTTCATCTGTCTTCACATTGCTATCCTTTCTGCAGCTCGTAGGACGTCTTTCTGTGTGTGTGCGCGTGTGTGCGAGGATGTGTGGGTGTGTGCAAGCAGTAGGCGAGAGATGGGTTACATCAGCAGGTGGACACATGAAAGCCCCCTGTCGTGGGCCGACTGCACTCCACTTTATCAGATGACCCCTGACGCTGACCTCTGACTTTGCACTCTTGCCCTGAGGGCTACGTGAGTTCGGTTGATAAAATGCAGGAAAGTAGAGTGTTTGTTTGCCTCTGTGAATGAGTAAATAGTCTTTGGTGTGCCAGTAAACGCAAATAGTTACAAAAACAAACACTTCAAAAATAGCCCCTTCCATCCTCCCGATCCCCCCCAAAGCTAAATAACGCATCTAACCCACAGTTATGGACACTAGTATATAAATGCATTAAATCAATGCAGCCTAAATCATAGTCTGTGAAGATGTTTGGTTTGGCCTGTCAGTAAGCCTCAGCCTCCCACCCAACGAGAAAACAAACAAAATTTATGATGTTTGTATCTTTTTGTCCATATAGCAATCGGCCCCCCACAAATATTGCACTTTGACCCCGGAAAGACAAAACAATGGGGAATAAATGAATTAATAAATAATATAATAATTAATGAATTAATAATACTGGATAGTACAGTATTGTGTCTCTTACTGTTATACATTGTTGCAAAATGTAAAGTTTGATCTGTAAACTACACTACCTGTGTTTACGGGCCCTGGCTTTTATCTGTGTACTTGTTACCTTTAGTAACCTTCTGTGGTTTAATTAGTCATAATGTAATATGCAATGTAATTGCACATATAACTGTTCTTTGCATTTTGTTTATTTGCATACATATACCCATCTGTCTGTCTGTCTGTCCGTCCACATATCTATCTTGCTAGCTAGATATGTATCTTTATGTTTTAGCCAACCACTACAGTTTCACACAGAGGGCCATGCAGTGTGTGCATGCACAGAGCACGGAGTTATTATTGTTAGCCTAAGGATGTGTACAGGTGTTACTTGTGCTATTCTTGTGTAGAGCTGTAGTGTCTACTGTCTAGTGTAAGTGAGCACTGTTACCCGCTAGCTTCTCTGTGCCGATGCTACAATGTCTATGTATCTACATATCTATTTGTACCTGCTGTTTGTTGACACTAAACTTAACTTCACTATCTGTGTTTACGGGCCCTGGCTTCTATCTGTGTACTTGTTACCTTTAGTAGATGTCAACCTGATGGCAATCTTCATAGCTATGCTGATTATATGCAATAACATATTTCCATCCATCTGCTAATCACGACCATGTTCACAGTCTGAGAATACGCAATGTAATGTTCCATGGAAGTCTTCTTTTTGTTCCCAGGATGTATCTCCTAAAGGGAGGAGAATGTTCTCCAAAAAACATTCTGTCATCTCAGGTCTCAGTAACACCCATTAAACATCTTCTGAATGTTGGACTGAGAATGCTTCTCTTCTGTTATCATGTAACATAATCTATGGCCCTGACAACATCCTCAAATAGTCATCTGAACGTTGTAGTTAAAACGTTTTGGTTAACGTCTAACCTTATAGGAACATTATTTAAAATGATAAACAGCTTCTTCCATTTGCTTTAAAACTTGCTGGGTTACAACGTGTGTATGCCAGATACATACTTTTAGTAGATGTCAGAAAATCTACAACACGTCAATCAAAAGACTGAAGTACTGGCTTGTGGTACATCTCTTTATTTAATGCTTCATGAGAAGGTGGTTATCTCACCTTGTATACCAACACTGAAATACAAAACCTGGCTGTAATCTCAGACTCCTCACCTGTCCCGCATGCTATCCCACATGTAAACAGAGTCACTAAAGTAGCTTCTTATCATTTGGGAAATATCGTTCTGCCTTTTACATCTTCCTAAGAAAACAATCCATCTCCTACAACTCATACAAACACAGCAGCATGAATCCTAACACTAAAATAGATCAAATCACTCCTGTTTTAAAAGAACTGCACTCTCTGCCTGTTTCGTTTAGGGTAGATTTCAAATGGTCTGCTACTAGTTTTATGCTTGTAATAACCTCACACCTCTTCATATCGCAGACAGTCTGTCTGTTATGTTCCCACACGACGTTAGATCTGCAGATACTGGCCCTCTGCAAACACGTCCTGTAAAATATAGAACGTTGCTTAAATCTTGCTCCGTTCCGCCTTTCTTTCAGTGTAGAAACATCAGAAAATGTATCTCTGTGGTTTAATTAGTCATAATGTAATATGCAATGTAATTGCACATATAACTGTTCTTTGCATTTTGTTTATTTGTATATATATACCCCTCTGTCTGTCCGTCTGTCCGTCCACATATCTATCTTGCTAGCTAGATATGTATCTTTATGTTTTAGCCACCCACTACAGTTTCACACAGAGGGCCATGCAGTGTGTGCATGCACAGAGCACGGAGTTATTATTGTTAGCCTAAGGATGTGTACAGGTGTTACTTGTGCTATTCTTGTGTAGAGCTGTAGTGTCTACTGTCTAGTGTAAGTGAGCACTGTTACCCGCTAGCTTCTCTGTGCCGATGCTACAATGTCTATGTATCTACATATCTATTTGTGTTGTTTGTTGACACTAAACTTAACTACACTACCTGTGTTTACGGGCCTTGGCTTTTATCTGTGTACTTGTTACCTTTAGTAGATGCCAAGCTGATGGCAATCTTCATAGCTATGCTGATTATATGCAATAACATATTTCCATCCATCTGCTAATCACGACCATGTTCACAGTCTGAGAATACGCAATGTAATGTTCCATGGAAGTCTTCTTTTGTTTCCCAGGATGTATCTCCTAAAGGGAGGAGAACGTTCTCCAAAAAACATTCTGTCATCTCAGGTCTCAGTAACACCCATAAAACATCTTCTGAATGCTGGACTGAGAATGCTTCTCTTCTGTTATCATGTAACATAATCTATGGCCCTGAAACATCCTCGAATAGTCATCTGAACGTTGTAGTTGAAATGCTATGTCTTGGTTAACATCTAACCTTATAGGAACATTATTTAAAAAGATAAACATCTTCTTCCATTTGCTTTAAAACTTTATTAGAACTTGTAGTTGAATGTTACTCAAAATTCTGGGAACATTCCTGCTAGCTGTGTTACCAGGCGTATGTAAGATACTTTTAGTCCACACCTATCTTGCTAGCTAGATATGTATCTTTATGTTGCAGCCATCCACTACCGTTTCACACAGTGGGCAGTGCAGAGTGGCCATGCACAGAGCATGTAGGTGTTATTGTTAGCCGTGTCCAGGTGTTACTTGTGCTATTCTTGTGTAGGGCTGTAGTGTCTCCTGTCAAGTGATTAGTGTATGTGTATAGCTAGCTAGCCTTTCTATCTATGCTTGCATGGGCCCTACAAGACAAACTACACTGTCCTGGAAGGTGCTCTGTCATCCACGAACAATACGAAGGTTTGACTGCTAGCAGATCATTTCTGAGTGGAGATTAAAATCACTGTGAAGCAAAACATCAAAGCCCACAACTAAACAGGCTCTGGGTTGAGAGATTTACTGTAATATCAGCTCAGAGCAGTCGTGTTAAACATGTGCAGGGTCTAGTAGGTTAATAGGTAAGGTATGTGTCAGGGACAACACAGCTTGTGTTTAATTTAGCCAGATAGATTATCTATAAAGATACATTATCAGAACATCTGCACTGGGTTCAGAGTTTAACACAAAGAGGTGTGCTGTATTCATGCGGGCTAATGCACTAAACGTGTCAAAACAGATACAGGAGAAAGTAAAAATGCATTCATTGACTAGTAGGGAAACGTTTGTGAGCAAACCAAGGTAGCTGGGTGAAGCTGTTGCTGTGAAATTCCAGGTGGTTATGAAAGTGTTACTGTATGTTGTTCCATGTGGTTGTTAAGGTGTAATTAAGGCTTTGCTATTGGGTGGTGGTGGTTGGAGGGGGGACTGGCTGCACAATTTGCCAGCAAATCAAAAATCCTTCCCATTTAATGCTATGTTATGTGTTGGGTGGCGCTGGGCCTTCCTTTAGTCTTTGTTAAGGCTTATGTTGAGATGGCCGTCCAGAAATAAGGAGTTTATTGGCTGAAAATCGCACTGTGAAAAAAAAGTCATCTATATTGTTGGCATGATGACAACCGAGATAACGGAGCAGCTGTTTTCCAACAAGTAGATCTGTTTTTACAAAAGCTAAAAGGATCAGAATCTCAGCAGCACAAGCTGAGCTAGATGCTGGACTACACACTAATTTATAGCCCCTGTTGCAGCACTGGAGAGTTTCAGTTTCAGAAAGAAGTAATGCAGATGTTCAAGCTACTTTCAGTTTTCTAGAATGCACGATAGTCTAGTGTCTCAGTTTATCCATTCTGTTGGGAGTAAAGAACCACATCTGATTTACCCAAAAATACATTCAGCTCATTTGCTTTATTCATAGTTCAGTGTCTTAAGAATCTGCTTAGCCCCATCTGAGACCCCAACTGGGAGCGAGAGAACTCTTTTTCAAACTTTTCCAAAGTGGAAATCCTTCACAATGTCACAGTTTTCATGCTGTGAGAAGTAAATGACATTCCCATAGATGTTCTGTCCATATTCGGCATGAACAATTTGGCAAAATCCCCCCAAAAATCTAAATCATTAGCCGTGCATAGCTTGGTGGTGAGAAAATCATCTCAGAAGGTTTCGTAATTTCCTGTCATTTTTTCACTTTGTGTTTGTTGTGTAACAGCCTTTAATCTAGTCTCAGTCTGAGCACTAGAACTTTAACCTTACAGCAACTAGATTGTTTCCACTTCATTTCTTTATTGTGACGCCAAACAAATATTAAAACCATCACAGTACACGACGTTACTGAGGGGAGGACATTAATCCTAGTAGCAAATATACCCGTCCAATGTAAAACTCACTTCTACACCTGACAAGACAATGGTTAAGGTGTTACTCTGCTGTCATCGGAGGATGTTGCTAAGGTGTTACTTGATCATTACTACTGTAGCATCTACAGAGAGGAAGAAACATGGGAGGCTTTGATTCTATAACAAGAAGCGCTCTGTAATGTAGCATTAGGGGAGAATTTGTATGTTGGCTTCCACTACTATTGCTGAGTGTAGCTAACTTTTCCACCACTGGTGTTAAGACAAACCATGCTTTCTATACTGCTCATGTACTCAGATGTACTGTAGTTCTACTGTAGGTCGTGTGGAGGCCACAGGCGGGAGAGGAATGGAGATGGTAAAGGTGTACAAAATCTATGCTGTTTCAGTTTTACCAGCGCTTTGGCAAAGACAACATCAGCAGGGAAAGAAACATCTGGACATACATGGTAGAGTAATATTAAAGGAGTTATTACAGGAGGTTTTTATTTCTGTGCATGCTAGTCGGGAACAGGGCTGAGGTTAAATGACTTTTGGGATCTGGAAAAACTACTAACTGTGAGACAGGTATGATAATGGTAAGGCAACAGCTAACATCAATCTTTAGCATAGCATGGATTAAATAGCATGGATGTACACCCTGCTGTCTGTCTTTCATCCTTCTATCTCTGTAAGCTCTCACTAATGACCAAAAGCCAGTCCAAGACTTTTTCCAGAATGTCTTGCTTGGACATTTGGTTTTAATCTTCTTTGGATGCTCAGACAATGTTCTCTTCCACCTCTCTGCAGCCTCAGCCATGATGTGCACGCTGTTCTCGCAGGAGGCCTCATGCCCACTCCACCAAAGTTACATCGTGCTATGGCAGACATTCTAGGCCCGGAATAGCAAAGACAGAGACGTCATTTAGCTTATTATAAATCAGCATAACGGTACAGCGCTTTTGTAGCTGTTGTTATAAATGTCTTTATAGGTATAATGTGGCTTTAAAGGCAAACAGGATGCAAATACTCATGCAGAGCTCGATTTCTAAGGGGGAGGTCACCACTAACCACAGGATTTATGAAACAGATTACTCCTTCACACACAAGCACCAAAGCAGTAACCCCAACACAGATTAACACATAAAACAAGCACACAGAAATTACTAGCACACTAGCAGACAAAACACTAAACAACAGAATCAGTCCTGTTACTGGAGGGCCCATGTCTACCAAGAGCTGCTGTGCACAGCTGCTCAACCTGTGCATTGCATGAAGCTCATGATGCAGGGTCCTTGTGGTGATGTTTGGCTGAAACACCTGAACCCTTTCATTATAAAGGTTGTCCTCATACATTTGGCCATATAGTTTATGTCAGTCTTAGAAGTTTAAGCGGAAAAGTGTAAAAATGCATAACATCCCGCGTTATAAGTGTAATATGGACCCTTTGAAGAAATTCCACATAAGGTTCCATACCAGTTAATGTTTTTCCTAGACACACATGCCCAGCGTACGATCGATTTAGGTACCATTATTGTTAAAAAGGTGAGTTCAGACGAGTTGCAAGCCCTTTGATCTTGTGGAAAGGAAACAGTCAGTCATCATTAAAGTCCCATCTGAAAGAAATAGGCTCGGAGATTTGCATGACACAATTGCCGACTTCCAATCCGATTTGGCTAATATCCCTCATATTCCCCCACATGAAGGCTGGACTCAGGTACGCTGCTTTTAATCCGACATCATTCACACCGCAAACACAGTAAACGTCTGTCAGAGTTAGGTTTCCAAGCCAAAGGCAACGAGGCACTGATGGTTGCCATATGGTTCCAGGTCAAAACAACAGATTTCGCCTTTGCCCCCCTTCCGGGTGCTGGAAGATTAAATATCAGCAGTGCTGATGGTGTCCCCCAACCCATCCATATGTCTATAGTTATTAGTCCTTAAAACAAGACAAAGGTCGTGTTGGCCTTTGGTAGATGAAGACCCCTTCCTTCGTTTAACATATGTTTTAAAGCCCGACTCATAACAATCGATCACAGGCTGGGATTTCCAATGCGTGTTAAGAGATGTTGCAGGCTGGTGTCATATTACAGCGTGAATGAGCAGGCATGCTTAAGAAAACACAGTTCTCTCCGTAATGGCGCTAATATGGAGGGGCGTAATAATGGAGCTGCAGGTTAGAATGTGTTTTGGTAAGGACACTTGAGTGCTGCTCTGTAAATAATGGACTAATCTCCAGGAAGTCACAAAACTCATGCTCCCTTGCCCCTTCTGATGTATCTCTGGGGTTTCAAGCCCCCCATCCAATTTCTTTCCCTGTCCTTCTACTTCCCTGCCTCCCTCCCTCTCTCTCTCTCTCTCTCTCTCTCTCAAACACACACACACAAAAACACACAGACAGACACACACTCTGTCTGTCTTTCTCTCGTCTCACACTCTCGTTCTCTCTCTCTCTGTTCTCTGTTTCACTCTGTCTCTGGCTTTTTAGCCTCCCCATCTCTCTCTGTATTCTTTTTGCTCTCTTTTCTTTCTCTTTCTTTTCTCATTCTCTATTCCTCTCTCATTGTCTTTCACTTTCTGTCTTACTCCCTCACTTACTCTATTACTTACTCTAGTCTTATTATCTTACTCTCTATCTATCTATCTATCTATCTATCACTGTCTCTGTTTTCTCTGTTTTATCAGTCTTTTTTTCTCAATTTCTCCTAATTGCTCTTTTTTAATCTCTCGTCTCTTTTTCTTTTTTGTCTTTTTCTCTCTCATTCTAAATTACTCTTTTGTTCTCTCTCTCTCTCTCTCTCTCTCTCTTTTATATATATATATCTTTTCCATCATTGCCTGAACAGGATGTGTGAAGCCTTCAGAATGAAACCCAACACTGTGAGCACACATTCAGCACAAAGACACACAAACACCCACATTAGAGCATGGGAACAGCTTCGTCTGCCCCTCACTGCGATGATATCGGACCTCCATTGGCCTGCTGGAGGGGATGAATTGCTAATAACGAATGTGCTAGAGATTTACGTTTTAGAGACTTAGCTCAAATCTAAACCTAAACCTGAACGATTGATAAACATCTTCTAGAATGAGTTCACCCGCTCTCGCTGACAAACAAACCATCAGTCAGAGAGGTCACAGTCCTGCTGGAGAAGAGCGATGGCCAAAGAGCTTAAACGCAGTCAGTCACAGACAGAAATCTGGCCTTCACAGGAAGAAGATGAGGATGAGAGGTGATAATAGGTGAGGATCAGGAGGTGTGGAGGGGGCCACCTCTGCTTCCTAACCTACGAGCTCTTAGCAACATGTGGCAAAGCCCACACTTAAGCCACTAATGGATGATTAGTGAGGAAAAGAGATCAGCCATCTTGACTCCAGGCGCCTGTTTAATCTCTCAGTAATGGGTGAAAAGACTGGAGTGACAGGACAACCCCCATGATACCCCCACTGAAAGAGCAGTGGCTTTTAATTGCTTCAATTAGGCTTATATTAACTTTTCTTTCTTTAAACACTTAAAGGTGCGATATGCAATTTCAGTCAAGTACACATTTTGTCAAATTCAAGGTATATCTCTTTACGGTCCTCTAACTGTCTGTTCTGTGTGCACACTGGACCAAATTCTGTGTACTCGGTGGAGCCAAGTGGCTCAAGGAGAGCCATACAATACTCTACCAGCCAATCAGTAACAGGGGGAAGGGGGAGGGGCTATGAGCTGAATTCCATGCAGTAAGAAGGAGAAATGAAGTTGGCTTCCTATTTGCGTTTTTCTCGTTCCACCTCAATGGTGTCGCGTTCCATTCTGGCACCTGAAGTGCCTGGAACTGGTTTACCGTTTAAGGTGAAATGGGAAAATTTCAACACAAAGCTAGAGCACTGGAATACAACTACTGCAACATTTAAGGGGGGATGAAAAGCTGGTGGGAATAAAGCTCATTTCAGCTTCATGGAGAGCTGAAATGCCTAATAAAGGGATAAGGAGGTTGCTCTGTCTCTGCTTGAAAGCTGGGGAACATTAATTCATCGACTAGATCAGTTTTGTTTTGTTCTGTTTATTAATGTTCATGATAACAAATGGTTAGCGGCACTGCAGAAACTGTATGGACATTATGCTAATCCTCAATCTGCTAATGCTAGTTACATTACTTGCTGTGATCGCTCCAATGTTCTGTCATGGCTTTTGTCCATACAATGGAAGGCAACATTTTATAGCCATGAAGAAAAAAAACCCACAAGGTGTCGTTCACCTTGTGAATGTGTGGCCATGAATTTGGGGGCGGAGCTTCTGAAGAAGCACCGAATGGAGGGGTGTATTTGTTTTGCTGCTCAAACATGAACGGTCGTTCTCCAGCATCTTAATATTTGGTGACTAATGATGCCAATCGATCTGGTTTCTAATGTTATGAAGGCCATTCCTTCATTATAAACAGTTGGGTACAATCATTATACTACAGCTGGGCAACTGTACAATCAAGACCGCAGGTTTGTAACTCTACCAGTCAGACTCTCTGATTGCACAGCCATGCTGTTGTAACTTGTGCAGTTTGTGGCTTGCCATCATCATGTTGAAATAAGACAGCATCTAAAATATGTATCCTTCAATGTCACTGGTGCTTTGATATAATAGTGCAAGTCAACCATGCACTAATCCACCCACATACATGCTGGCTTTTTAACTTTACGCAGGTCTGGATGGTATTTTCCTGACTGAGCACAGTGCATGTTTTCACTGTGCATCAGTCCAGCTCGATGGGCATTGTTGATACATGCAGCTTTGGCTGTGCATTAGTGTAGTTTCAACTTGCATTTTGGGATGCAGCTACAAACAGTAGGTATTGACAATGGTTCGTCATAGTGCTAGCAAGGCCATGAATATTTCTGAGCCAACTGAAAGAGTCAAAAATGACTTGAGGTAGTCGTTTCTGACCACAGGATCACTCAATGAGATATTAACTGGGTGGTGAACCCTTCTCAGCACTGCAGTGAAACTGACACGGCATAGCTGTGTGAGCTGTTAGTACCAGTACATCAGTCACTGTGCTTTTGCTGGGTTTTTTGTTGAGGGTGGCCCACCTACTAAAATGATTGTGCCTCTGCTATTGGGTGGATAATTTCTGTGGTCATAGACGGAAACCAACTGAAGCATCTATGTTTAGTTCATGTTGCAATTTAAAGATACGGTATTCATAATACAGATATGTAATATGGCATGAAACATGCTGCTCTTAAAATACACATCGTTCAAACTTCTCAGACTGAGGATTCAACAAAGGGCTTCTTTGCAAACTGTGAGGTTTCTTCTGAAGTAGAGTAGGCTGATAAATCAAAGTGCTAAACCAAATATTTATCTCAGCATTGCTGAGCTCTTTTGAGAGCTTTTTTAGAAGTACTCTCCAAACGGATAGGCCTGACCAATCACTGCCATGGACGTGTCTTAAGTGTCTATAGATGTAAACTGACTCAACTCAGATACCTGTTGTGCTGCTTTCAGGTGCCGACGTTTTGGCATTTCCCTCCCTACCACCCTACTACCGCCCATTTGAGGTGTCGTTGGGGGATTTTCTGGGGAAGCCTACAGCCCTTCAGTCAGCAGGATCAGCAAGGGTCTCATTGCCTTAAGACTTGAACCAAGGAAGAGGCCTAGGCCAAAGGCGCCATCATTTCTAATGGATTGTTTACGTCAACTTGTAAAATCCTAAAACTGATCCTCCTCCACTCCTGCCTGAGTCTTTTGGGTAGAAATAGCTTTTTATGAGGGTTCATGAGTACATTTAGCCTATGAAAAAGTGTTCCAGTCTTGCTGTGTTTTTGATACAGGCTGCGGTCCTGCTTGGGGGATTGTGAAATGAACTGAATTTGGTACTAAGTGATAAATGACAAAAGTTCTGCAACATGTAGAGACCACCCTCGAGATATTATTCACTCCTCAGGAGATGTTTCTGAGTAGCTATTAGATCGCAAAAACTGTCCCAGTCAGATACACCGCACTTAAAGCTTTCATCTTTGACAGAGAGAAGAAAATCAAGCTCCACTCTTGCTTCAGATTTATAAACCTCCACAGACATTTCTGTCCATCCTTCCACTGTGAGAAGACAAATCAATACAATGAGTGTGTGGCAGGATGTATAGCTGTCAAGACGACCTCATTGAGAAAAGGAAAAGAATACATTGCCATATATATGTAGCACAGTGTCAGTATTCTGCCATCACCAGTGATGTTCTGCCCATAACTGCTTGAGAATGCCTAACCAAAAGCGTACACCAACAGACAGGCTACAGTCTCTAACAGTACACCAGGAAGGTGAAGAGAGGAATTTCTAATAAACTGGTCAGTTAGAAGAAACAGCTTATCATAATGCTAACAAGTCCCCTTACAACTGCATAGGTGTGACCCAAAACTGGCAGCGGTTTGGATCACGTGACACACATTTAGGTTTTGTATGTGACCAATCAAATGAAAGGAAATGGATTAGGCCTTATATTTACTTCTTGCCAATAACCAATGACCGTAAAGCAACATTTTCAAAGGATATGAGATCATCTGCTCATTCGAACACTGGATCTGACTTCAAAAAGCTGCCATGGCTCTATAACCGAACCCACTTTACTGGGAGCAGGCGAGGATAATTTGATGCTGAGCGCTTCATACTGCGTGCAAACACTTTTTTGCCTGAAAAGACATCGTTCAGTTCCGAACAAATCACATGATTGTTAAACACATGACAAGTGGACAAGACACAGATATGCTAAAAATATGTCTCTAGCTGGTTCGAATTTCATGCAGCCCAAAACAGGAAGACTTGATTCTGTCTGTCTGGTTCTTTGTGGGAGGAAATGATCAGATTTAGTTCCACATTTAAAAGTGAAACATGAAAATATGTTCTGTGTAGATAGTGTGTAAGTTTATATCTCCATTTTAGTTTTTTTTTTTTGCATGTAAAAACAGAACAGTGATATTTAATAAAAGATTAAAACAAGAAATCATTCCAAATGACTGCGTATATTTGCTGCAGCATATTATTCACAGCATTTATAGCGCTATATATAATAACAAGTGTCTTTTTTCTCTTGCTTTTCCACATTCCCATTTGAGCACAGTGGCTGCTCTCATATTGTGTGAACATTCATAGTGAATGGACCAATAAGGCATTCTAAACTTGGATAATGAACTGTAGGATAAGAACAGTTGGCCTTGATACTTAAACGGAGCATGAGAAAACAACAAGCTGGGTTTATTGTAATGGTTTCCCAGGGTATACAAGCTGTGCACTGACCAAATTCTGACTAAAGCTCAGTTTGTGCAGAAAGTACCATACTTGGCACTGTTTTACTATATTTGCATCATTTTCAGTGTTGTGGAAAAGTTGCACATACTGCACATTTTATATATGCTCAGTTCTAAACATGCAGAATAGGAACAACTAGACTCTATATCTAAACAGAGAATTAAAAAAAAACACAAGCTGGCTTTCTAGCCTTGTACCTTTGCACTTTAAGAACAGCCAAATCTCAATGCATTGTATTCTATTACATCTTTATATTTCATTTTTATTTTAAATTTTGATTTGCTTGGTTTTATATATTTTATTTTATTTATTCTTGATCCATCTTTGCCTTATTATTGTAGCTTCTATGTGTTTCACCGGTATGTAAGCTGCTGTAGCACTCTAGTTTCCCTCTAGTAAAGTCTTATCTTATCTTATCTTATCTTAACAATGATTTCCCCGGAGTATACATACTTTACAAAGCAATAACAGACTTAAAATGCTCTGCTCAGTTTGCGGAGGAAGTACAACTCCTGATAGAGCTTTACTGTACTTATATCATGTGCAGTGTTGGGTAAAAATGTAGCTCACAGCTTCAAGTGATGAACTGATATGAATTGTTCTAACCTTAGTACAGGATGAGAGCAGCCAGCCTTGATATGTAAAGAGAGCATGACAAAACCACAAGCTTGCTTTCTAGTAATGATTTTACGAGTGTGTACAAACTATACTAATGCAATAACACTTGCTCTGCTCTGGAGAAAGTACAAGCCTTGAAAGAGCTTTACTGTATTTGTATCGTTGGCAGTGTTGGAGATAATGTATCTCATCGCTACAGTAGCATATACAGCACATTTCATATGTGCACTGTTCTAAACTTAGTACAGGATGAGAACAGCCAGCCTCGGTACCTGAACAGAGCATGAGAAAACCATATGCTGGTGGTATAATGATTTCCCCAGTGTATACAAACTATACTAATGCAATAGTAGGCTTAAAATGCTCTAGTCAGTTTACAGAGAAAGTGCAGTCCCTGATACAGCTTTACTGTATTTATGTCATTGTCAGTGTTGGAGAATATGTAGCTCGCAGATACAGTAGCACATACTGTACGATTCATATGTGCACTGTTCTAAACTTAGTACAGGATGAGAACAGCCAGCCTCGATACTTAAACAGAGCATGAGAAAACCACACGCTGGCGTTAGAGTGATTTCCCCAGTGTATATAAACTATACTAAAAGTAGGCCGATCCATTCTGGGCTCAGCCGTTAGCGGGCCGAGAGTCTGTTTCCTTATACTTGGGTTTCATTATCGGCTTCTGAAAAATGGTCACCACAATATCTGTCCTTACTAGTAGTAGTTTTTCACGAAGGTTTTGTAGTAGAAAAAAAAAGCAGAAATGGGCAGACTGAGGTTTACCACTACACACCAATAGCTGTAATTTACATTGAGCTTGTCTGTGTCAAGGCAGGTGACCCGTTAACACTGATACAACTGAGAGATTCTTGTCAATTCCCACTCGTTAAAGACTAAGACATGCCCCCAGCCACAGCATATACCAAAAAGTCCTTGCCGTGCGGAGGGCGGCAAGACAGTGAAAGCATAAGCCACATAAAACAAAAAAACGTGTCAGTAGAGGAAACGTAGTGGTGGAAACCAAACTGTGGCAGACCAAGCATGTATAGTGTCCCATCGCTTTGAAGTCCCAGCTTCTGTGGAACTTCCAGCAGGCAAAAATTTTTGTACCTTACGGAAAATAGGAGGGCTTATGCTGAATTCTTTTTTCCCTCCAACGAGTTTCCTGCGGAGAGCACCCAGTAAGTACGGGGCCTTCCTGGGGCTATAATAGGAGGGGGCTACAAACAGCTGCCAGATGTGGGGGTGTCCCATGAGCCCTGTCACATTCTCACAGACAATGCCGTGCCTGTGAGACGCACCAACAGGAAGTGAGGTCAGGGTTCCTCAACCCTTCCCTCCCCAAGCTGAGGGGAATGCGGGGTTTGGATTGGAAGCAAGCGACCCGGCCTGTTTCTCCTAAATTGTGGTACCCTCTGGATCCTTATAAAACGGCTATAGTTAGCGGTTGTGCTATAGTTACAGCTCACGCTATTGCATGCTGTTCAACAAGGCCTTTCGGATTTGACTTGGAGCTCACGTATCACGTCACCTTGTGGAGTTTTACAAGAATCATTGCTCAACTCACAGTCACACCACCCACGCTGTCGAGTTAACTCTAGCCACTGATTTCTGGTGGTGCAAACTGGGATCTCCATATTGAAGAAAAGTTCACCAATGAGTCAGATCGAGGCTGACAGCATGCCACTCACCCTGGAGCATGTGTCTGTCTTGCATTAACAGGAGCCTCGTCACCGCTCGCATTGCTCGATCAGATTTTCACTGTAGGGCTAGATTCGCTGCCTGCTTTTTCATGACACGGCACGATGCAACACAACCCTAATGACAAACAAGCCTGGGCCGACCCGAGCACACCTGAAACTAAGCGAAGGAAAAAAAAGAAGGAGGATTACAGCGATTATGCTAAGACGCCTAAGTGATTGCACTGGAGTTTAAGAAAAACAGAGACACAATAATAGAAACCTGCAGTCACACACCCAAATAAAGAGAGAAGGAGAAAGAGGGAATCGCTGTATTCTGTTTATTAAGGTGTTATTCTGTTTGCTTTGAGCAAAAGACACAAAACATGTGAAATGAGACGCTCAACACAGTTTATCTTTGGTACAATCCCACGAAAACTGTCATAATCTAAACAGCAGTAAGACTGGAGGGGTGGCCAGGGTGACTATGTCTATCTGAAACTGGTCTGATTGGCCATGTTGTGTCTTGAACTTATTTTCACATAGCTGCTTAGAATGTATATTTCCTCAAAGTGTGTAGATTGAGGTTTAGATTAGGGTTTAGATTAGTGCTTGGATTAAGTAGAAAAGCTATGCTGAGCAACGGGAAGTGGTGGGCGTGTGGAAATAGCCCCCAACCCCCCACCCCCAGCTTGTATAACAGTGTATGTATATGCTGATACCAATATATAAAGATTTATAACATGTATACATTAGCACCGCATCTACCTGAGTTGGCTTTATAGAGAACCCCGGCATTCATTAATATAGTACATATGCAGTACAGACCCTAAAATGCAGATGTAGCCCAGCACAGGCCTTAACAGCCTGCTCTTCAGTATGGCATGTATTCACAAATAGACGGAATGTAAACAGTTGTGAAGCCAGAGTGGTGGCTTGTGTGGCAATGGGCACCCTCGCCACTGGAAGACAGTGGTTCAGCACACATTGACGTGCAAAGACAGCATCAGAGCAAAGGAAGTTTTGCATAACAGCAAAGTTTTCTCCATGACCTCATGAGTCAGCTAGTACTGTGCACGCTTCTCTTAGGGAGTTTTACAGTAACCGTAAATCCTCCAGTGTTTTCACTGCTCGATACGATTAGTCAGTGGACAACATACCCCTTTGGGGTCCCACCTTGGCTGACTGTGTCAGCTTTGGCTAATTAGGTTGTCATAGCAGTGGCGATGCCGGCTACAATGGCAACAAAATCTTGTACACATTAACTGGGGTCTTGCATGTCTCATCTTTTGTCTGTGGTTTTAGAAATGAGTAACAATCACTCTTTCTGCCGGTCTCTTGGACAAACTGGCAGGTTTTCAGATTTATAAAAACATTCTGCAGTGTATTATAATGTTTTTCCTTGGTACACTGGGCATAGTTACAGCTGCTAGGCTATGCAGGGCCAACTGGGTGAGCCAGTTTGTTACAGTCCCACCCTGATACAGACCAGCGCTGCATCTCTAGTTAGTTAAGAATACCGAAACAGAAGGTTGCTGGCTAATCAATGACCTTTCCCTAGACTTGTGTTTGAGCATCTGTAACAGACCCTAACAGATAGCATAAGCTCATAATAAGTTTCCTTTTCAGAAACGCCCCAGCATTCAGAGTTTGAGACATTTCAGGGGATCCAAGAAGATAATTAGGATTTCCCGGACCCCCAAGGACTCCCTGCAGCCTATTTTGCACCTTGCCATTTGTCCCCAAAAGATGCTTCTGCTGAGCACTCGTCCAGTGTCAGTGCCATAACTGCAGGCACATAAAAGAGGAGGAAATTAAATAGGCCTCTTTTAGGGGTGAATTTTTGGAGGCACATTTTTGGTAAATGTACATGCTTTGAATAACCCCCTTAACACCCCCCTCCCCCCAAAAAAATTTGCCATTCCTCACCCCACATAATTTGTGCAGCAATGTATCCAAACAGACTGAGGAATAGGTCAGCAAGGTCTTGCAGTGGTGAAGCCAACTCCTTTTAGTTTAACCCAATTCTGCTGGAAATATGATGTGCACGTTCTTTGTCTGGAACTGCACCACAATGTCTCTCAAGTCTCACAATGTGAGAAAAAATCAGCAAGACTTTCTGTGAGGAGGGAGGAAGTGAGGAGGTGGAAACCAAAAAAAAAAAAAAACACACACACACAAGAAGAAAAACATCTGGAGCTCATTTGGACCCTGGGGAAAGGGAGAAAATAAAACTTCTAGAATAAAAAAGCGCAAGCATTTTTCCCCTCAAAACTTTTCTCTGCTCGTCACAAAATCCCAGTCTATGAACTATCATCTGAGAAAAGAATTACACCTCCTTTTTTCCACAGACGAACAATCCAGGTAGCTCTCAGCTCCAGCTCTGCGTGTGTGCTGCGGGTAAGCGTGCGTGCGTGCGCGCGCGCGCGAATGTGTGTGTGTGTGTGTATGTGTGTGGCTCGCTCGCCTCCCTGACATTCTGCTGCAGGAGCTCCACAGCGCGAGGAGCTGTTGTTGTGTGACTTCATCAGCGCGAGAGAGTGAGAGCGCGCATTCGCCCGACTCGGTGGAATAAACCTTACCTCAGACAGAGAGAGAGGTAGCGAGCTCTGGAAAACGAGGAATAATCGTGAAGTCTGAACGACTTTAGCTCTA
Organism: Prochilodus magdalenae; assembly: GCA_024036415.1. NCBI lineage: Eukaryota > Metazoa > Chordata > Actinopteri > Characiformes > Prochilodontidae > Prochilodus > Prochilodus magdalenae. The sequence goes on along the minus strand of JAMWET010007059.1, from coordinate 1,000,965 downwards.
CACCTAGACGGAAACCTGCCCCAGGAATCTAAAGACGAGACTGGGTTACGTTGACTAGGTATCCAGACCCGGTAATTACCCACCCTCCGTACGTTACCGTACAGCGGCGAAAGTTTCGACTTATGCTAGCTAGCAGTTCGCTAACGTATATCTTTGTCACTTGGAGGAGGAACTCGAACGAGCCGGGAATTAACACCAACGAATTGGTGTCAACTTCGTAAATGAGGACTGTGGACAGCAGCACGAGGCTCTTCTACACCGCACATGGGGTAAGCTCGTCTTTTTCAGCGTTTCGGCACAGCTGGGAACAGCAGCACGGTGCATGTGAGGGAGAGCCAGAGTGGCTCATTTTATCAGCACCTGAGTAATATAAAGGGCGTTTAGCTCAGTCCCACAGTTCACTAGCAACAGGAGGACTCCTCTTTCTGTCTCTCTCAGCGCTCGGTTCCTGTAAAAAAGCACGACCTCGTCCTCACTGTAAGGTTCGTTATCAGTCAGATACGTCGGCTGTTTAGTCAAATAAGCAAGTTGTCCTTCGAAATCACAGATAAGCCTATCAACTCTACACGCCTTATCAGCGCGACCTGTTAATTCCCCGATAGGCAAACTACTGCCACCCTGAGTTTAAATTTTAACACGTACGTAAACGGCGCAAAGAGGAGTTCAGCATAGCACATCTGCATAATGTGCTGTATTATTACGCAGCCTTTAACGGTTACTTCACTGTGAGTTAAACATCAACCTGTAGGTTTCTTCCTCAGTTCCTTCTCCACACAATGTGTATTGTAGTCACTCATTTGACAAAGAGGACGGGAGCCTGTTTGCCCATGCATGGCAGGGTGCTAGTCTACATTATGTAGCCGTTGTAAGACACCCCCCTCCTTTCTCTCTCTCTCTTTTCAGAGTTTTGAGGATTTTCCCATCCACCCATGCTCGCATTGTTCTTAAAGGATGTATTAATAAGACAAAAGCCTCTATTATACTAGTATGCTGGGGAAGGGAGAGGGGGTGCCTCTGCTTATAGGGGTATGCGGGCTTCTGAAACACATCAGGTCCTTTAAATGTGGTAAAAATATTACAGCGTGACACATATTCCACCATATCATATTTTGCACTGCACCTTGTCCATTTAAACAGGACTGATTATGAGGGGAGTAACAATACATCGTAAAATCATAATATCGCAGTGCAAATCTGGGACAATGTGCATCATGGAGAATGGACATTCTGTTAATTATGACGTCTGACTGAACGGCACAGCTTAAACACAAGCATTTGTAATAGGCACCTCGCTGTAGTACCCCTCCTGACTCCCAGCTCCAGTGTCATTAGAAAGTTGTGCAACAACGTTACAGTCACAATTTTCGTTCCTCTAGAATTGGCTCACAATATCATAAGAATAATGAGTCATGGGTCCAACTGAATCGTGGACTGAAGTTATTGTCACACCCCTACTAATAATGCCGTCCCTTAATGAAACTTGCAGTTGGTCAGTGGACAGTGTCCACAATATGCTCACAGAAGCACAATAATATTTATCACGATACCTTAAACTGTCGTTTGCAGAACCTTTTTTTTTCAGTCAAGATCTATAGGTATCTGTTTGAAGAAACCAGAGGCAGACAACATACACCATGCAGGTTGATGATAGAAGGGCTATAGGTTCTGGTGTTTTGACTGGAGCGACATTCCATATGTGAGCTGCTTATTGTGAAGCATGACGGTGGAACGCATTTAGGTCAGGGCTAGTGGATCTTGGAGATTTCCTTGTCTCTCTTTTCTTCCATGGTTTATTTGAGCACGGCATTCACAGGGTGGGCACAGGATCCGGGTCAAGTAATGACACAGATAAACAAAGAATGTTGGTAGCGGTGTGCTTCCATAAACACAATGTTAAGCCTTATTAGATGGAAATGGAAAGAGAGAGTGGGATGTGTGTGTGTGGGGGGCGGGGGGGTGGAGTCTGTTCTTCTAGCACAAGATGCCTCTATCCCACAGATAACCTGATAATGGAGGATGGAGGAGGAAGTGCCTCTAATTGCACTGATGAAAGGTGTTCATCAGTCATTCTCAGCATTAAAGACACTGGGTAATATGTGTCAGGCTATTCTCTCTGGTGTTATTCTTCTGAGAGCCCTTAATTGAATTATCTGTCTGGTCACAGACTGCAGCAGACCTTTTAAACAACATGCTCACATACACATAGAAGTTGCCAAAAGCTATGTAAAAAGGGCACACATGTCTGTGTGGTGATAACATCATTTCCGAGGACAATTGAAGCCAGGCAGGAATCAGGTGTTGAATGAGGCTGTCTCGGTGTCCATTCATGGCTAGACTCAGAGGGCAGACTTGCACGTCTGGGATGTGGCGTGTTGCATTCAGGTGTCAGCGGGTTGTTCTCCAGTAAACATTGTAGTTTCTCTAACCTGTTGTCTGTGTTTGCTTCATGTGGTCCATACTTCATCACAGCTATATAAAATGTAAATAACAGCATAAATAAAAACGTTCTTCACACGCACATATATAGTCTCTGTAAGAGATGTCCATCTTTAACAACAGCTTCTGCAGCATGGCGTACACTTACAGTGTTAAAAGCCATAGAACCATCAATGCTTTGCGTGCCCTGAGCAAAGGTTTTGGAGTAGATGGTCCTCCAAATCTGACTTTTTTTGAAAAAGCAACATAGTTTCTAACTATCATGACAAGAGTCATCACATTGTCATGTGACTTTATAACATGTGTCTTATGGAATATTTGTGTGTATTGGGATTGCTCCGGGTACCTATAATATACTTAGATTTAGACTTGTATTCATTAAACACACACACATAGATATATAAATCTATGTATGTATATACGATTGTGTATATACTCTGTCTTTGAAAGATTAAGGAATCATGTTAAGGATTTCATGTGTTAAGGATTTCATGTGTTAAGGATTTCTTGATTTCTTTCACTCTGAACTATGGACTTCTAGTTAGCCATCCTCATTTCAGGTAACAAATGTCACAGGAGGAATGATTAGCCAAGAACAAACAGTGTACAGCAGATGGAGCATATGGATGTGGGCTGTGTGCACATGGTTTATTCAGTTATTTGTTTTTGTTTAAATTCATTTAATTTTTGGGAGCTAAAAATGACTCAAACCAAACTGTGACTCTGACCTGAAACAGTCCGGTCACATTACTTGGGGTCACTCAGATCTCTGTGAATCACATTTACCAAAAATTGTAGGTGAGGACACATATTTACTGACCCGGATTTCAACTCTCCCCTAAAGGCCAGCCTTCTGAGAGGAAAATTCGTTCCTTATGAACAGTGAGCCTGTGTATTGCAAGGTCACTCCTGTAACCTGACCACTTCTGCTAACGGAGGATTGCGAGCAGTGCATGAGAAAGGAAACTAAATAAACAAGCAGATAAATAAACAGATGTGTAAGTGAACGGAAGGATAAACAGATGAAAGAGGTTAGGCAGTGGTGGGAACTGGAAGTGTGGGATTTTTTGGCCTAGGTCACGTGGGGGGGCTAAGGGTGGAGCTGTGTCATTGTGTGGGCGGAGCAATTCCTCAAGGACTTTTGAACGGAGGGTTTTGGCAGCAGGAGTAGAGAAGCATGGGAGGGAGCTGTCACTAAGGGAGTTTGGGTCCCTTGTGTTGGCAAAACTCAAGACCCGGTCCCTTGAGAGTTTCTGGAGCAAAGTAAACTAGTGAATCCCAAGCAAGATGGAAAAAAATCACTTTTTCCAAGTAATACAACAAAAAGTGCAAAGGTACCAAACCCCAGTCTTCGGGGAGCCAGTCTGGTCCAGATACTATTCTGTTCCAGCTTTGGACACACCTGAGTTCAGGGAATGTTGTACAGCCATTAGTAGATGATATGACCGAAAAGAAACATCATATATATGACATGTTTTCACAGTGTATAACACAGTATTTGCAAAAAGTCAATTAATTAATAAGTAGCAAAAGTAAAAACATAGTCATTAAATGTATAAATAGGGGACATATGATAATGGGATCATATCCAGTGAGATACATGTTACTGAACAGTGATTGTTGTTTTTGTTATAGACTCTAACTGGTCAAATTTAGCCTAATGCAAAATTGCTTTGTGCAAGTCTTTAGTCTTTCAGAGGTACAGAAAATACCTGTGATGCATTCAAGACAGTTGTTTACGACAGTGATAACACATCATTGTATTGCACGCACATGAAGGCTGGGATTCCCCACCCACAATCAAATACCAGATTTGTTTTTTAGAACTGATTGAAGTCAAATGATCATCATTGCATGGTTGAGTGGACATCACTTTGATTATTCTCCATCATATAACGATAATCTATTTGCTTGAAGCTTTGGGAAAATCATTGGTGTAAAACCAGGGCAGTGTTTTCCCCTCTCGCACTCATCAATAAATGCCATCTATGGGCGGACGTACGTGTTGATGCTGGTTGTGCACTATTAATCAGGACCCGCAATCGCCTGAGCCATAAGGCTTTCACCACTCCGACCGCTTTGAGCCAGCATGCACACGCTTGCTCCCTTCCTCCTTCCCTTACCGCCTGGACTGAAAAACACTTTTCCTTGGGTGTGGCAGCTGCAGCGAAATAAACGCCTTCTGTTTCAAGACGCTGCTGCTGCTCAGCAAGTTACAACTCACAGCCAGCAGCATAGAGCTCTTGGTGTCTGTGCCAAGAAATAGGAGTGTCCCAGCAACATGCTACCCGTCCTCCGCCTGTTCACCTCGAGCACACTCTACCGCTCTTTTCCCAGATGACCGTCTAACCCGTCTGTCTTATAAACAGTAGCATGCATTTGTTTAGCACAGGCACAATCAAAAACACATCCCGCAATTTATGCTGTATACAGTGTGGACACCCGGCACAATTTGTCTGTCTTCCGGCAGACAGATGTAGTCAGGACTCCAGGGGGAGAACTATAAATATTTACTGAACAGAAATTCAGTTAGGGAGAGACTTTAGCCATTTTAGGACAGGCTGTGTTGTCAGCTCATGAGAAAATACACAAGCTCTAAAAGGCGCCGCTGACTTCTTGCTCTTCCTCTTGCTAGGTACAAAGTAGTAGATTGAGCTCCTGAGCTGGTATTTCATAACGGAAACAAGTCTGTAGTGCACAAACCAATTTTAATCTAATCACACGAAAGCCTTTGCTGTTGTCTGGAGCTTTTTAGTGAGTCATCAAATCCAGTCAACTCTGTACAGTCTTTGTATCAGAATCAGAAAAGCGCACACCTTAACTGTGCATTAGGTGATTAGCTTTCAACAAAAATTCTTGTTTGTTGTCCTCTTCTCGGCCACGGTTTTACAGCTTTGGGGGAGAAAAAACAGGTGCAGTTTTGTACCAGCATGAAATGCTCAACATCTGGCTGTCTCCCACACTAGTATGATAATATTCTCCACTTTCCGGCCACAAAGAGGCTTGGAAACCTTTCTTGTGTAACTGAAGCATGCAACCATAAAGTATTTTTGAGAGATTTGTGGCTCGAAGTGCTCCGTCCGACATCGGCGTTGTGGTTTTCTGCTGTCTTCGACCACTTTTTAGGATCTGCTGCTGAGAGTCTGGGCCAGGTAGGCTGAGATAGGGCTGCACTGGGCCTGCCCGTACCCCTCCCTCTTTAGCAGATACTACATTGTTCCCCTGCCTGCCTTTGTTTGTGCAGCTGGAGAAGCTGGTGCAGCGCCCCCCTGTTGGGCTGCAGAGAGGAGGGATAGCAGGAGCGAGATGGTTTAGTGAAGGCACTGCTGAGTGAGTCGGGGGTTTTGCAGAGTGGAGACTCTCTGATCTGTCTCTGTTGAGCCTGTCCTTTCAGCCCAACCCTCTGTGATGGCATTAGATCCATCCACATGGTAATGCAGAGTCATGAATGTCCATGAGAGGCATTGAAAGATGGATCCTGCCTGGACCACTGTGCCGTTTAGCATTAAAATGGCCAGCCTCTTTACCCTCTTGTTCTCATGGCACACTGCTACAGTTGACTTGCATGGCTTAATCATTGCATTGTCATGTGGTGAAACAGGAGATCAAAGATTACATAAGATTTTTTGCTGGTGCCTAACCGAAGTTGGATGAGCTTGCATAATGTTTAATTTAGATATGTTGGCTTGCAAGTAATGATGTTTTTGCAAGTGTTGAAATGGTTATAACACGCTCTAATTTAACTGTCTCTCTTAACACTTTTGCTGTTTAGTGTTTGGCAATCTGTCTGTGTGCTTTCTCAACGCTCCAGATCTTCTGAATGCAGTTCACTCTGAAGTGGCCTGTGACAAACACATGGGTCACTGATAAGATGTATGCAGAAGTGATAAGACCCAAAAACACACACATGCACGGATGTGCAGAGACTTGGACAATGGCTCCCAGTCTTCTCCAGCCTCTTACGCACACATGGCAGTGTTCATTAACATTCCACCGTGTCTCATACACATTTTTCTAAGCCATTCTGATGTATTTTTTTTTGGGCTAGTTCACTTTTTGCTTTCCCAGCTGTCGTTACGCTACATACGCTACATACATACTTCACATGGCTTTTTATTTATTCATTTTTAAAAAATTATTCTCAAAATTCTGCTTCTGAGCTTCTGAACTTACAGTCTTATTTTAAAGAAAGATTAGGCTGATATAAAATAATTACATTTAAATAGTGTTGTAAAACTCTATTATTACCTACAGACTTCTAAAGTATAAATGGAGCCTTTATAGTTCTCAGGGCTCCCACTACTATGTGATATATAATTAATAACAGGCTTATTAAGTGATTATTCTTTAATAGTATAGCATAATGGAAGAAATAAAGATAGACTTAAGAAGGTTAAAGGTAGTTATTACTGTTCTCAGGGTTTTCTCTACCATATACCAGCACCTGAGGGTCTTTTTGGTGGCTTTTTATAGGACATTGTCAGTCAGCTTAATGCCATCAAATTCCTTGATGCACTGTTATCGATTGAGGTTTGCTCCTTGCTCTCAGACTCAGATCAGGTGTTGGAGCCTTTTTCCTCTCTGCAACTACAATACCTTTAGAGAAAGAGCTGCTCCTGTTCTTACTATACGGATTCTTCACAAGTCTGTGATGGTGATATATCTGATAGTGAGACAGGTTATGTCATTATGTCATTTTTAGATACTGCACTGAGATACTGCAATTAGCAAACTGACTAACATGATGCCAGATGGATACATGCAGTACCCTTACAGCACGAGTCTACCTGGCATCATGTTAGTTAGTTGGCTAAAGTAGTGGGAGCACTGAGAACAGCACAGCCACCACACTGCCAAGATCATAGTGCTTACAGTAAACATTATGACAGCATCCTATTCGTCTTGTGTCTAATCTGTTTGTGTTTTTTTAAGGGAAAAGGGTCCAAAAAACAAATCCCAGTGGCAACTAGCCAGACAAGCCACAGGTTCTGCAAATAAAAGTGTCCAGAATGTAAAATGTTCTGGTCAGGGGCTCTGGGCTGTAGACAGTATATATCTTTAGTTGCAGTATCGAGGTTGTGCTTAGAGAGTTAGAGTGAGTGCTCACTGTGGTTTTGTTGTTACCTTCTTATTTGCTGTCATTACTTTCAGGAAACAAACCCTGCTTGAATTTGATCTGCTCCAGATCAATAGCATGAACAGACGCCTAAACCACACCCAGTGGGAAAGTTAAAGGACTGCAAGCATTGGAAGTGTTCTGGATGAAGTCTCCTCTCAGGAGCATGGTCCATATCACTTCTGTTTGTGTGTGTGTGTGTGTGTTAAATAGGCATTCTGGTGAGTCGCTTTTCAGCATTCTCACATGTCAAGGATGTCTGAGAAGGACTGGAGGATTATTGTTGGTCTTTGGGAACTAGCCAGTTCTTGCATGAATGTATGTACACTTGTGTTTCACAAACTCATGTTGCAGCTGACTCTCGTCCTTTTGGCTTGGCTTACGAGAGGTAGGCAAGGGAAGGGTAAGATAGTAAGATAGTTTGCCCCTCTTGTTTTTTTTTTCTTGTGAAAGACAGCAAACATTCACATGTTATATTTCTGGGATGAAAAGTAATCAGTGCTACATTTGTGCGATGTGGGAGCCCACAGTGTTGTATCTTTTGTGGTGTCTCTCCCATATGCGAGCACATCCACTTGTCCTGATAAAGCGGGAGAATATGAGCAGGGGTGGGGTCTGTCTTCTTGTGACAGCATGGAACTGGAGCGGGGGTGCCAGACAAAGCTATCGTGATTTTCATTCAGGGCCTTTCATTAACGCATGTGCGAGCGAGTGTGAGAGAGAGCGGGTGTGAGAAAAGCAGTGCTGATGAAACACGAGAGCAGCTTACTGATACTCTGCCCTAGATCAAGCCTGCTTCTTCTATCACTGGATCTACTTCTGTGCCATGGTGCTTTACATCTTGGGGTCAAACACTGTGTCAAACCGCCTGCTTAAGATGCTACAGTGAGTCTGAGCTTTTTCGTGGTTGTGTATGCTCATTTCTATCAAAACATTTTGAGTGTGTCATCTTAAACCCCCGTGTTCTCACCCTCTGACCCCTCGATGGCCCCTGTCCCTTGGTTATGTTGGCCTATTTGCCAGTTATAGAGAGCGAGAGAACCATGTCAAGACAAAAAAAACAGCAGTAGAGCCTGTTGAAAATGGATTAAAGAAGTAACAAGACATTAGCTGCTAATGTAATGACATCCTAGTGGATAAAGGACCATGGTTCCGTCTCCCAGATGTATTTTAATCGCCTCTTTGTGGCTCCTGGCTTTGATCTTTGTGGTGAAGTTTATATGAGGGAAAGAGGGCAGAGGAAAGAGTGGTAGAAGCTGGATATGGTCCTCATAAGCAGTACACAGGATGAAAGAAAAGTGAGTAGAGGATATGCAAAACCAAGCAATGTGGGGACACGTGTAATTAGACGTGCCGTGCTTAGGGTTGACAGGATTGGTCTTAGAATGAATGTATTACACTAATTGCCTCCGAGGCGGCCCCCCTCCCTCTGCTGGCTCACCCCCTTGGGGCAGATTGGGGGGGCTGTCGATCATTTAGGCCGGTGCGCCCATGGCTCTGCAGTGTTCCTTTTTACACATCCCTTTGTTCCTGTCTCCTCTCACCCACATGCTAAGAACCCACCAGCAAATAAACAGCAGCCATAAATAAACTCGGAAAAAAGATAGCACGTGTGTGCATTCCAGTGTGTCTGAGTGTGTGTCTACTAGGGACGGAACTGTTTCTGATTTCAAAAATATGTTGTGGCAAAAAACCCAGTGATAATCATACTGTTTCAAACTTGCATAATTTTACTAACTATAAGTAATTATAATGCGCGTGCAGTTTTTCACAGTGGAACTGAACAGCCAGCTGCTGCATTCACCTTGCAAAGCCAGGATAATGAGATTGACTTATATGTAGACTAGCAATAAAGATGAACTGCAAAATACATCAGGGTTCTTAGGAAACAGCACCAAACAAAGTCTCCCCAGTGCTTACTGCTAAAAACACAGTCCTCTGCGGAAAACACACCACTTCACTTGTATTCTGGCTCTTTAACGCTTAAGTCCTTGTATGAATGTGCCTAGAAGAGCTCAACATAGACATATCTTCTCAGAAGAATTGAATCAGATGTAATGTTTTCTGCTATCTAATTCATCATTTCTTGCTGATATTGATCCAATACAGACATGTGCAGTTAAATATGTCATCCCTGTTGTTTAATGTAATGCTGCAATTTTTAGGTGATATTGGTCCAATACTGAGATGTATAGTTGCATGTGTCGTTTGAGCAGTTCCTCTTTGTTAACCTCCTGAGACCCGGACTTGCTTGGTGTGCAGTTTTATTTTCTCCTAGCTATTTGTAATTAGTAGGACCTAACAAGTACAAAAACTAAACGGTGTCTTTGTACAGGAAGTTGTTCTGGCAAAAAAAACAATGTCCTCATATGAGGCCAAAAGAGCCAGCGTTTTAAAAAGTATCATGGTGCAGAGAAGTAGAAATGTAATTCCTCATATGAGGACGCTGGGGTCTCAGGAGGTTAATCATGTGTAATAAATTTTTCTTTTTATTTTTTTGACAAGCTAGCTTTTTAAACAAGAAAATACATGAATAAGAATTTGAATCACACATCATTTGCATGTTGTATGGGTTTCATCTTCAAACTAAACAACAGTAGCTTCTTACCGAGCTGAAGTGTGCTTTGAATGAAATGTGATATCATGCAATCAGGGAAGTATGTGCATCTTTCATACAGTGATAGTAAACATGATGGCACCAAACTGATTAGCTTTACACCAGCCAATAAGGACATGCACGTGCAGAAACTCCTCTGGCAGCAGATTTAAAAGAGTCAAAAGGCCGTTCCTTAAATTCTCTGAATGGATTGGTGGTAAGAGGCTCATTTACATAGGGGTAACAGCCATAAAAAGCCTTGCAATGCCAAAAACGGATGAAAGGTGATATGCAAATGGGTCCTCTAACCAGTCAGTCCTCTAACAATTCATTTACATTGTAGCTGATGATTTTATATCAGAAAGAAATAAGAGGTTAAAAAGTCTTACATCAGGGCATATTATGATTTTCATATTGTTCCAGCCGTAATGTGTAATCTAATATATAATGCATAGTAACGCATAAACTCATGTGAAAGTAAGACTGAGCAAGAAAAACGAGAGCCCTAGAAATAAAGCACATGTGCTGGCAGCAGTGCATTGACCAGTATTCTAAGAGGAAATTGTGGCCAAACTGCCTCACACAGCTTCTTCCCCTCCCCCCGCTCCAAGAGTCAGCAGAGTAAAATCGTTAACAAATTTTCAAATCCCACCTACATTACCATAGCAGAATCATGTCCAGAAGGCATGTGGCACAGTGCCACTGCCTCTTGCCATGCTAGTTTTCCTCTGCTAGGGACATTCACTTCACCTCGATCCAAAACAAGTAGTTCATTAAAGGATTCATTACAAGATGCAAAGATGCAGAGCTGTTTCTTTTTCTTCCCGGGTAGCTTTTTTCCGTTTCCCTGGTGGGTTGCATATATTAAAAATGAAAGGACAGGTATTATCTGTATGCACAGGCTCTAGAAACAACAAAGTATGGAACACCTCCCCTGAGTCATCGCCTTAATTTCTCGAGCAGGAAGATCCACTTAGCCGTTCTCATTTTACACCATGCCTGTCTGGAGCATGCTTAAGCAAGTTTACTCACAAAGCTGCAAAAACGGTTTTCTACAGCCCCTGTGTGATTTAAGTCTTATTTACACCACCTCTTGTGGTTGACTCGGAGTTCCCAGGTTTGCGATATCTCAGAATCGTCTATCTGACTGATCTTTTCCGCCTCTCGGTACAGCAGCTGGTGTGCTTACAGTCTTGCTTTTCTCTTAGGTTGCTGCCTCTTTATATGACTATATGAGCCACTGCCATTTGTTAAAGACCATGTTGGTACTTTAAGATACGGTTCAGGGAACTCCTCATATCACCCAGATGTAGTCACTTGTATAAGCTGCCTGCATAACTGAGCACACACAGTTGTAAGAAAAGATCAAACAGACTTGGGCATTTGCACAGGTGTTTTCACCCTTCATAAATCAGATCTCCCAACATCATGAAATGATAAGCGTTCTGCTAGCACGTGGGCAAGCAAAACTGATTTGCTGGTTTGGTTCAATGCAACACATTAACAGCAACACTGCAGGTTGAAGTGCACACAACCACGCGCAGCGCACACAGCAGAAACCAACTGTGGTGTTATCAAAATCTACTGCCATCGTGAATTATTCTGCTGACCATGTTCTATTTATACATGCGGGTGTTACTCATTCTGTATTACACAGAGTTGCTTTGCAAGGCAGGAAGATCGTAATTCTCTACAGTCCACAGGTATTTACAGTAAGGTGTTTACAGAAGATGTCGGCAGAGCTGTCCTGGGGTTTGCTTTTGCCGTGTATGTGGCACCGTTTGGTGTCTGCAAAGACTCTTTCAATTTGTACGGGAGAATGTGGGTGTGTTGCCATGTGTTTGTGTGAGCTCAGGCCTCCAGCCTCTGTGTATTATCAGTCCGTCTGGTAGCACTCAGCCGTACTCTGGCGATAAGAAGGGACAGGAAAAGAAATATGCCATCTTCTTATGCTGTTTCCTACTGTCTTCGTCATCCAAGCTGAACTACTCTTAAAACTGATGACAAATACTTACTCCTCCAGAGGCTCTGATTACAAGAACTAGAAATTATAAGAGGAGGTTTTGTCAGCTTTTCAGCGTAGGAGTACTGATCCTGAATTTGTTCTTGTGAGTCAGATAATAGTAAATACAAGATTAATCTGATGTCACATTAGCACTCATGCTCTGAGAACCTTTGTGAATAAAGACTCATGCTTATGAAACTCAAAATGCAAACAGTATTTCATAGAAAAGAAGTGTGTGTGCATGTGTGATCTGGGGTCGTGTCGATAACAGTGAACAAGCAGAGAAGTTTTTATCAGTAGCAAATTTAATCATTAACACATTTGCATAAAATGTCAAATGGATCAAAATGCTCGTTACTGTGGGTGCAGTTTAGTTATTGCTGAAAGAAAGCCATACTTTACTTTTTTTTAATTATTTCTTGGCTTTGAAGCAAATAAAAAACTGTGAGCAGACTATTAGAGCTGGAAATACTGAATGTATTTTGAATGTACTTGCTATTTCTTTTCTTTAAACGACATTTGGCAGTCTACCAGTTTAAATAATATGAACAAGGTAACTGGTAAATAATATGAACAAGGTAACTGGTAGCTGCTGGTGTACCTGTACCAGAATGTTGCAGCATAATATGTCATGACTTATTGTGCTTCTTAGCCAGTTGCCTATTATTGTAACTCTTGATTTGGTTCATATTATTTAAACAGGCATCTGATTTTTAATATGCAAATTTAATATGCCAGTTTAGCCAGTTAAAGATCCAAAATGATAAAAATTTTGTTGTATTTTACTTTTTTCCCTGAGGTCTTTTTTCTACATTTGCATACACGTACCAAACACAGTGGTATTTTGACCATTCTTCAATCCTTTATTTCCGTAGACTTGTTTCTGTGCCTTTATGACTGATATATGTAAATGAGGTCTGTTCTGTTTTGGCTGACTGGTGTTATACCTCTTTTGAAAAGCATGTCAGGCTTTAATAGCCTTTCTAATGTCAGCATGAATGAATAGAACTAAAATACTGTAGGCTAAATAAACGGATATTGGTAAAAAGGTTGGCTTTTGTGACAAAATGATATAAAAAATTATTAGTCTTTCCAGAGTGTGCATATACACGCCATAGTATTTTATGTTGAGATGTGATTTCGTATTCTCATTCTCTTTCCACCCACACGCTTATCTCAAAGTGGCCTCCGTCAAGCCTTTCAAGGAGCTCTGATTGTGAGCCCTCACTCTGGAGCACTATCTAAAGGCCTCTTTCACAGCCTGACTTAAATAGGTAAAGCCTCTCGACTGCTGAAGGCCAGAAGTCTCCACTAAATTCCGCTTCTGTTTGTCCTGCTGCTTCTGTCCACTGCAGCGATACACAAAGATTCTAGGAAGCGGCGCGCTTCTGCATGGCTAATCGATGCACAGCCATAATGGTGAGGTGTGCGTGTGCGGTGTAAGCGAGTGAGAGCAGCCCTGGGGCTGTGTGATATGGGGGGGGGCAGCACTCAGTAGAAGCACCAGCAGCTTGCTATGGAGAACAGCATGGTGCCAGACCGATGTTTATATATATGTGTGTGTGTGTTTGAGCATGTATCTGCAGGGCATGCTTCAGCCTGCCTACATGGATAATAAGTGAACAGAGAGGTGCAGCAGCAGATGCTGCTGTTGCGCTAAATGCGGTTGCATGTGTTATGATGGCTAGGCAAACAAAGTGCATGAGAAACAAAGTCTGCACCAAGCGGCCTGGTCTGTGGGCGACTTGAGGTAGACGATTTCAGTTGCAGGCGTACTTTCTTTGTACAGTTCGCATTGGCCGCTCTTGGTGTTACACATTTTAGACACCCACCGTAGGGTCCAGTGGTCTAAGAGCACTAGTGAAAATGCTTCTGTTTTACAGTCTTTTCTTATTTATTTTCAAAATTACAAATTATATTATCAGCATAGTAATTTAGGTGAATTTGAAAATATTAGAATTTTTAAATGTCACTATTTCTTTGTATTTAAAATGTTCCTCTTTTGCTTTAATGACAGCGTGATCTTGAGCTTGCATAGATTCCAAGTTTGTGCAGAATCTGCTCATGAGTAGAGAGCAGTTTGAACATCAGCTCATATACTACATTTTTCAAAATTAAGTAAAAAATTCCAGTTTTTGGAATTATGTTCTCCTACGTCCCTAAATCCAGTAACCTGTTGAAAAGTTTGTGCTGAGTTTCTGTTCTTCTATTTTTGGTTGGTTTCTTTATTACTGTTATTGTGTGTGAGTTTGGGCCTTTTATCGCATATCATTTCTCGCTTTGAATAGCAGCTTACCTAGTTGCTGGTTTCCATGGACAAAACTGCAAACAAATGGTAAAAAACAGTTCAGTTGAAAAAGCTTTCAGTTTTAGTGGCAGTTTCATGTCTGCAGACTATTTGATTTGTAGATTTAATTTTAAATACGAAATATATGTATGTGAAAAATGATGTAGGTGTTAAATTATTTGACCGACTATATGCTTATTTTTAGGTTACCATCATGTTACTGTGTTTTACCATGATGGTATTGTGCATTTTTGTCCAAATATATATGAAGTGCTATATTTTAGAATACAGTAGAGTGTATTTCTATACTGAAATGTAGAATACTTTTTTATGATACAGGCCAGTAGGCCATTGTGAATGACTGACAGCAGGCTGATGGTGTGTGGCCTTGAGCCTGAGAGAGCTTCGTGTTCTATCAGCTCTGCTGAGGTAACTGGCATTGGCTCAGGACTCACTCTGCGGCCTTGGTCTTCACATGGAATTTTCCTCCCCCTCTCTTTCTCGCGCTATCTCTCTCCCTTCATTCCCTCTGCTCCCATATCGCTTACATTACGTAACTCAAACCTGTCCAGTCAATATCATTAGCCCAGATTTGACAGTAGACAGGGCAGGAGACAGGAGGATGAAAGGCTGCCTTTATAGACGTTCTAAAGTCTTGTAATATCTGTGCAGAGTTGAATGCTGACTTGCGTTTGCTACGTGCTTCATGCTCCAGATAGGTCTAAATCTCAGCTGTTTTTCTGTTTGTATGTGTGAAAGGTGAAGACACAGCTAGATTGAGAGATTTGCAGCTGATTGTAGTGCTTTTCTCTTGTAGTTGTGCTGCAGACGTGACACCACAAAGCCACTAAGTAATAAGTAAAATGTGTTAGGAAAGGCATAGAAGGATGTGAAAGTGATGAAGATGATGATGTTGTCACTGAGAGATGTTTTTCTGCACGTACCTATGTATTAGTGCAAATGAACGGCCAATTAGTGTACAGCGGTAGAGAAGTGAGGTAGCTGAGGAGAGGATAGGGCTGCCACACACACGTGTAAGCATGTGCGCACACAAGCACAGCTTTAAAAGCCCAGGGGAGTTGATTTGGAGTAGGAAATCGACTATGATGATGCTGTAATATAGAGTCTAATTGAGTGTGATTGGTTACTGGACACGAGAGAGATCGATGTTATCAGCTGCTTTAATGCACGCAATCATTGTGCAAAACAAACTAAAGAAATTAATCACAGAATAATAAGCAACATCCTAATCTGCAAATCTGCAGTGGCAGCATTGATCTTAACTAGGCTCTCTCAGCCACAGCATGACTATATATAACTGTGAAAAGGCCATATTAGAAAAAAGGAGCTACTCAGATTTTTGTCTGCACATTTTAGTCTTTACGATGTAAACATAATTAATATAAAGTGGTTTGATATAGACTCTTATTTCTTTACACTGTTAGTGATAAGAACTAGGAGTCGCAAGGCCTCCAAAACATATATTGTTATTGTAATTACTTCTAAAGCATGCTTATTTGCCAATTACGATCCAAACTATGTAGTAAACCTGCAAGTGTCTTCTGAATTTTTGCTATAATAATGCTGTTATTGCTGTTATAAATGCCTTAAATAGTAGTAAATAGACTGAATTTATTTGATTTAATATTTCCAGTCAGCTGTGGAGTGACAGCTAAAAACTTAGGTGGCGTCCAATTATTTATGGGCCTGGTTCTCTCACTTGCATATGATAATTCTTGCCCAAAGACCAAATTTATTACATCAATTTGGAAATGATAGACACATTTGAATGAGGTCAATGTAGTGCACTTTTTTCACTGTCACACACTTTACATTTTGGGTTTGTTAATGTGGCTTTTTTTTTTTTACACTTGTGTGCAGCAAAGCTAAGGCATACGACTTGAGGCATAAGCTGTTGTTTTGGTGTAGCCAAGCTACAGTTGTTGCTGTGGGTTTCGCAGGAGAAAGTGGAGAACGGTGTCGAGTCATTGAAAGGCAGCAGGTGGGCGGTGGGGTAGCCCACGTACCTCGGAGGCTTCAGAGGGTGCACTAATTGGGGCTTATCAGGTGTTGCTGGGAAGCACAAACAAGCACCTGGGGCCTTTGTCGAGCTGTCAGTGTGCCATGGGGCAGGGCCCTGTCCGCACTGAGCCATTTAGTTCAGGTTTCAGGGCTTTTGGGCTGAGTGCAGTCTCAGTCACGTTAACAGGTAACATGAATACAGCTCCCATGCACTAGTTGTTTTGTTACATAACCCAGACAACAGTTCGTATAATCTTAATTTAGGATCCTATAATTGTATTTTTATTGTATTACAGAAGATGCTTATAAACATAAGTCTCTGTAATTCCTTTTACATATATCAGCATGGGCAGACATGCACATGAAAGTTCACAATGGCCAGGTCAGTAAATCCACATTTAGTTTGATTGCAGTTTTAGTAAATCTCAGAATTCTCCACTATTTAACTCAGAGTTTTTTAAGTACACTGAATGTGTAAATGTAAATTACATAGAAGAATTATATTTTTGCTAAAAAAAAATATACTCTACTTCTTTTATGGTTCTACATAGATTTCAGATTTTTCATGCTGCTTGTCCAAAAGAACCCAAAAAAACAGTAGCACTGAACAGACATGGAACAGACCGCAGCTCCTCCAACCAAGACTAAAGTAGATGTTTACTTACTAGTGTTACCTGATGTGGTTTCTCTGCCAAAAGAGTTACCAAAGAGGCAGTCTTTAACTTCTGCTGAAAGTTCTGCTTCCTGCCATATACCTGGAAGGCTCTTATGAATATCTCCTGTTGTCTGCCTCTCACACTCTCCTTGCTAAGCTGTGTAGTCTGAACAGGATGTCACCCCTGTCAGCTCAAAACACTTCCTCTGGCCTTTATATAGCGTTGGCGCACAATCATACTTCTGTTATTCTAAATGCCTTACATTTTGCATCACTTTTAGACAATGAGTGTGTACTTGCATCTGTTTGTTCTTTATAAAGAAAGCATTTCTCATTGTTTACATTTACAGCAGAGCAACTTACAAGGTTAATCATATTACAGGTAGGCCAATGTAATGTTAGGAGTCTTACCCAAGGACTCTTATTGGTGCAACACAGCATAGTCACCCAGACGGGGACTCAAACCCCCATCGACCACATGTGGTGATAGCTCCTTGGCAAGTAGTGTAATTATCTGCTGAGCTACACCAACCACAAGCTACACCAATCATTATAAAACCTTAGATACCCTATTAGCGTATTACTGTAATGTGATCTAAGCAGGTCACAGAAATAAGCTTTCAGTCTCATATATTTTTTATTCTTTTTCAAAGAAATAACAAAAAATAGAAGTTTTGAATAGTTGTTTCCCAAATTCCAGATCAAATATTGTGTTTAGATCTGTTTTTTTAGGAAATGACCAATGATGCCTTCAGAAGCCTGTTTTTAACCATGCTTGCTGTGCATTTCATCCCAGACGCCAGTCTCTCTGTAGGTCACTTGAGGTCATCTTTTGCTGGTTAAGTGGCATTCAAATGAGATGGCACTCATCACAGACAGTAGAGAGTGGTTTTTGCCCTCTGCCAGTCTGTAGCTGTGATGTTCTGTGTGTTTGCTGCTTGACCTTGTTCTCATGAACCAGATGCTCACTGTATCTGCCAGTAAAGCTAGAACCCAGGCTTCTGTTCACCACTAAGAACCTGCTGTACATGTGGAGACGCTGATTTAAGGACACTAGTCTCTTATTTATTTTCAGAGCTGTATGTGTGAATACATAATGCATAACCAACTATAGGTATGAAATATCAAAACTATATGTCTGATGTTAATATTTGTAATATCTGAACATCTGCTGATAGATTTTTAGATAACTTTGCACTGCTAATGTTCTGAGATTAGCAGTGCAAAGTGTATTATGATATTTCAAGAAGCTTTTACAATACATGATATATATAAGAACAAAGTTAGTGCAACATTTAAAATATATCAAAAGCTATGAAACCAGTTATTTGTATTTACTCTTTCACATACTGAGCTGCACTAAATCCAGAACTAATATGCTCACTTTAAAATCAAAGTACTGACAATATCCACAGTGTGATCACAAAAGCCTATTTTGACATATTGTGGTTTAATTTATCACAATAACAATAAGTAATAGCGAATTGCCCAGCCCAAATCCCTATTTTCAGCATAAGCTTTTAACAATAAAACCTGTTCTTTATACCAGGGAAGTTTCTTAAATCAATATAAAGCAAGTGCTGAAGCTAAATTTACTGGAAGGATTAGCACATTGCTATTTTATGTTAACAAAACCTGCAGGTCTTACTTCAGTAATAACTGTTCAAAAGAAAGCGAGGTGCCCCCAGACGTCTGAAGAGCAGTGCAGATGTGACATTTGTGTGCTATATAGCCATTCATGCATTCATAAACACAGTCTCTGTCCTGGGTACGAGAGAATGTCCCATTCTGTGTGTGTGTTTGGGTATGTATTAGGACAGGGGGTTAGGGTCTACTCTTGAGATGCAGAATAGCCCTGCAGTCAAACCAGACCATCAGGTTTCACACGCTGTCAATTCGCCCTGACAGACAGTCTGGTTTCCTTGGTAATAAGTCACGAGAGCTGCTTGGTCCACCTGCACACGACAGAATCAAAACTTCTGCTTAGAAAAGGTCACAGAGGAACTAGGCCAGCTCACACAAATACCCTTCATGATGCTAAAAGATTGTTTTGGCAACTGAAATCATCTCGTCAATATGCTAACATCTCTTATAAGAATGGCTAACTCATATTTACATGTGTTACTTGTTTACTTGTGACATTCTGTTTGTGGATTCTTGAAAAATGCAAAAATAGTCTGCAACATGGTCATGTCTATTTAAACCACTCATAAGAAATGATAAATATATCGATTAGATTTCACTTTCTAAGACACCATTTTTGCCTTTCGAGACTAACCAGAGCAAGCTTCAAAACTGTCTCCTGGTTTTTGCCCTGATACTTGAAAGGCTATAATGGTGAAAATTCGATGGGTGTCATCTGGCGTGATCACAGATCAGTTTACCTCCCAAGCAACTGTATTTAGAGCGAGCAGTGCTCTGTGGAGAAGGAGGCCATTGTTCTTTGTTCCTGCGTGAGGAAATGGCCTGCTGGTTATTACTGGCTGTGGGCTGCAGATGTTTGACAGAACCGTCTGAGCCCAGCTGCACCTTTTTGTCGTAGTGCCGGTGCCTAAGTCGTGTGTCATGGTTTGTTTACTTTATATAAGTTTGCGTACGTGTGTGAGAGTCCTTGACAGGTTTTGAATTGTGTGCATCCAACAGCGTTCATGCTGGTGTCGCCGTGCAAGCTGGTGTGTATGTGTGCTTGCATGTGCGTCATGTAGATGTCTCAGATTCCTGCCTTTGTCTGTAGATGCCATTCCGCTTGGCGGATTCGTCTCTGCTGCTCAGGTCCTGCCTTCCACTTACTGTTCTCAGTGAAGAAGCTTTGTTGGGCATTGGCCAGCACTGACTGAAGTATATCATGATACTGCAGCATTGTGAAAAAAAGTTAGAAATTAAAAGAATTCAACTGAACTTAGAATTAAACTCTTACTTTAGTCAATGAACAAAAAAAAACTTGTCTTTTTAATCTTGTGGGTCATTTCTGTCATACAAATAGTACATCATCACTGTTGTAATGATGTGAGTTATTACCATTATATGGCTAAAAAACATTTTTTCTAATTTTTTTCTTACTTTTCGAGAGCTCCCCCACTTTCAGCATACATAATCAGAAGGGGTTTTCCTAGTCTGTACATTGGAAAATGTCACTCATGTGCACCTTTAGGATGTATAATAGAAGTTTTAAATACATTAATTATGAAAAGCTTTTCTGAATATTCTATTATGTTCTGAATATTCTGTACTCTATATATTCTATTCATAAATATTCATGAATGGAAACAATACAATAAATAATAGTTGATGAGTGTCACTGCGTCATTATCAGAAAGAGAAATGTGGTGAGGAGAGCTGACAGCAACAATGAATGAAACAAAGGAAAACACACACTGTTTCATCTCCCATTTTGTATGAGCAGATGTTCAGCACCGTCTATCACTGCGCTGATCAGACAGTACAGCAATTACTACAGTGACTCGGAAACACTGACTCAAGATTGACTTATGAATGTGTCATTTAGTACACCCATGGGTGATGTCCAAATGAGCACTTACCCACGCTGTATCAAATAGTAAGAAAGTCACTCTCTTTTTTCCAGTCTGTTCAGCTGTAGCCGGAAGTATAAATTATTACTATGATACATGACTATAAATTGCCAGGGGCTTACCTTACCCTTACCTGTTATGGTAATTTTTTTGTACATTTGTAAATTAAAAAAATGTGTGGGGGTGGGATGGGTGGGGGTTGTAGATGATTCATCCTGCAATTAGAGCAGTAAACTATAGTGTGTTTGTCTGATCTCAGTAAGTAAAAATTAGTCTTAACATTCAAATGTTGCAGGATAACCCTATCATGAATTGTATTTGCTACACTATTTGTACAACAGTTAGTGGACCATTAGACAGAAGATGGCAGCATTGTTTTGTTGGCTTTAGGCTAGATAGGACATGCAAAATATCTTAACCGTGGCATTGTTAATTGTCAGTGCCTGTTGTTGTTAGCTTTGCAGCACTGTGTGTGATTCTCTATTGTGAAATATGTGCATTAAAGTAGCAAAGCCAGCAGAGAGGTGAGAGGCGAACAATGGTACAGCGGGGTGCTTCAGCAAACAATGAGGTAAAGAATAAGAACTTTGACACATTAAGTCTGATGGAGGGCAAGCCAAAAGCCTGCTTCAAAACCAGAATTAGCCTCTTTCCTAGCATTTCCTTTGCTTTGTTTGGGCCTGTACTCATTTCCAGCTGAATGGGGATTTTTGACCAGGGGGAAAGCTTGTAATCTATCTGTAGCAGGCTGGTCTAAATGACTATGGTTGCAATTACTCATCTCTATTTCTCTAAATGGTGGGGTTTGGAACATGAAATCACTTGTTTAAACTTGTAGAATTTCATCTGTATTTTCACACTTCACACATCCATCAAAAGACTGCAGACCACATCATGTGAGTCAGTGAGCTGAAACCGTATTTTTCCTGTCCTACCGCCAGTGTGTGGGTGTAGAGGTCTGATTGTACCAAGTAGTTTCTGGGTACACTTTTGCGTGCAGTTAATCAGCTTTTACCTGTAGGCTGAGTTTTGGCATGTTGAGTTTTTTGCTCAAAGGGGAAAGTTTTAGAGCTACACAGGAGCTATTTTTAAATTGACCTACACAAGCCTACAGAAAATGAAATTATCTATCTATCACTCCTGTCGTTGCATAACATCACGTGTGTCAGACATACCATTACAAGTAAAAATGGGTTGGAATTTGAGAATGGACTTTAATTTTTTTTTGGAAAGCTCATTGCTTGGGTGACCTCTGCCTTCTGTGGTGTGGGCTAATCAAACTTTTTCTTATATTTGGTCCATTTTGATAAATGTGAACACAGAGCCACGGCCTGCCAAAAATCAAGTGAATGAGCCCTGGAAAGGCATTTTAACTAGGGCCTGTAATGATAACTGCATTACCGCAATACCGCAGTCATGTAATGCCTACTGGTTTGAGCTCATTACTGTCATCGCTACAGTTAATCCATGAATGGCTTTAATCCAGCTCTGTTTCATTATTTTGCTGGTGAAACTTCACTGATCACACTTACCATAAACAACTGTCTGTTAGTGAGCAAAAATAGGCCAGACTGTAACATTAGCTGGGATCTGCTTATGCAAATGACTGATTGGAACAATATCTAACATGGTTTTCTGTGGTCTCAACGTGGCTTAAACTGAACATAGCAATGACAAAATCCTTAGATGCACTTTGTAACGCTCTCAAAACCTGAACAGCGCTCAAAGTCACTAAGGGCAGGTATGTTATTGCTCCATACTTGAGAATTAAAATCGTATTTAAAGTGTTCTTGTTATAGGCTACTTATTGGTATGACTAAAAATGACTAAAAATTATCTCCCATTTGATCAACAGTATGACTGAGGCTTAAATTTAAATTAAAGAAATGAATGATTTTATGCCGTCAATAGGATGATGCGATGTGATACAGAATGCCATTGTCCTGCAGCTTACAAAGCGCCGATATTCTTGCCAAGTTCTTGACCTACCATCTAACAGTAACAGCCTGAAAGCTGTGCGCAAATGGAATGAATCGTGTGGATGCGAATTTGAGGAGAATTGAACCATCTGCCAAAAACCAACCAAACTAAATGAAAATGTTACAATGTCTCAAAAACACAAACTCTTGTGCTGATAAAAGAAAGTGGTGTTAAAAAATACCTATTTTTCCAGGTATTGCATTTACCCTGTCCATGACCATGCTGTTATTTTGTGTTTTTGTGCAGGCGACCCAGAGGGACTTCCTGGGCCACTGAGACGTGACTCTGGGCCTGGCACAGTCTCCCAGATCCCTGCTCTGCAGGCCGAGGCCTTCTCCAACAGACCCACGGGGTCAAAGGCCCTTACTTATCCATGCTTATGGCGACTTCAATCCGTGAAGTGATCATACAGTCATCGCCGTGTCCTGAGGTCAGCATGAAGAGCAAGTACTCCCAGTACTACAACCAGACTCTCATTCAAGTGCACTATATGTGTGCCAAGGAAATGACCAAAGACAAACTAGATAAACGCATGCAAGCAACACATGGACTTGACACACTCAACATCGTTTTCATCATCATCTGCAGCATCATCATTCTGGAGAACCTTTTGGTGCTCATCGCAGTGTTCCGGAACAAAAAGTTCCACTCTGCCATGTTCTTTTTCATAGGGAATCTGGCTTTCTCTGACCTACTGGCTGGCTCGGCCTACATTGCAAACATTTCCCTCTCAGGTCCAAGGACATTTCAGCTGGTGCCTGTGCAGTGGTTCATAAGAGAGGGCACTGCTTTTATCGCACTGGCAGCTTCAGTCTTCAGCCTGCTGGCGATTGCTATAGAGCGCTACATTGCCATCACCAAAGTCAAAGTTTATGGCTCCAACAAGACTTGCCGCATGTTCCTCCTGATTGGAACATGCTGGGTCACATCCATACTACTCGGAGGACTCCCCATAATAGGCTGGAACTGCATTAACAATTTAAGTGAGTGTTCCGCTGTTCTGCCTCTCAATTCCAGGCACTATATCGGTTTCATTGTCAGTATCTTCAGCATCATCCTGCTGTCTATTGTCATCCTCTACGTCCGCATCTACCTGATAGTGCGCTCCAGCCACCAAGAGGCCACTAACTCTCAGGCTTACGCCCTTCTCAAGACCGTCACCATTGTGCTGGGAGTCTTCATAGTGTGCTGGCTGCCTGCCTTTACCATACTGCTGCTGGACACCTCTTGCAGTATATCGTCTTGCCCCATCCTACAGCACGCTGATATCTTCTTTGGCTTTGCCACACTCAACTCGGCACTGAACCCACTCATCTACACGTTACGCAGCAAGGACATGCGGAGAGAGTTCCTGCGAGTACTCTGCTGCTGGGGGCTCTTTAACTGCGGACGTCCAGCTGACCGCTGCATGGTGCCCCTCAAAAGTTCCAGCTCTATGGACCACTGCACCAACAAACATGAACACCAGTCCACACCCATCATGCAGGACTGCACCACTTGTGTTTGAGCATAGGACGTTTTAGGTTGCGTGGGCGGAAGTCTCCAAGCAGGTATACAGCTGAGAGGAAGTTGAGGTGCGCCTCAAAATCTCTCCAAGATGGAGGTGACAGACGAAAGATGACAAAGTGCTGCCAGAGATGTCGGCTTTGACTTCTCCTGAAACAATCAGAGATGTGTGAAATTGTGATTTGTGACTGTGGACTTGTGAGTTTTGAGCAAACATTTGTGGTATGGACTCGGTGTTGTGTTTTTGGACCATCACTGAATTATTTCACTTGTTTTAAAGCCGTTATTTTTCACTGTTTTTTTTTTTTTTAAAGAACCCTGTGTTTTTCGTATCGTATTGCTCACATAAAGGAAGAGCCAAGTCAGTTCCATTTGTGGCCCCTTTGGCAGTTACCAAAACCAGTTTTAGCCTCTGCAAAAATGGCTTTTTTGTCTTAAAGCAAACGTTAATGTAATGCACTTTTAAGCGTTCTGTGATTGTATGTATGATTTACCTGTAAGTAAGTCAATCAGTCCAAAGTCATGTAATTTTTTTATTTTAGAGTAAGTCAGCAGTTCAGATTTTTTGGGAGTGAAAATTATCACTCCACAGTGCACTCCTCCTGAGCCATGAGTGCAAAACTTCCTACGTATTCCATTATATAAGCATAATTCTCTTTGATGAACTACAGTAAAAGCAAATTATTCAGCTTTATTATACTGACTGCATGGCATTCTAACCTGTGTACAAAACTAATATATGGCTTGTTCATGTACAATTTCCTAATTAACCCCTTTTTCTCCATCTGTCTCAGCCTGGCCTTTGCTTGTTGTACTGTGTTTTCTAAGAGGAAGGCGGATCAGAAAGTACATTTCCTAAAGTGAAAATGGCAGTGACGTTTCAATGAGCTGGCAATAATCTTCTGGACTTGTCTTGACAAAGCTGTAGCATCACTGCAGCGGCGTTTTCTTTCTGTTTTGCGTTCTCTTAAACTGAATGTAAGCATGAAGTGTTTGGAGCGAAAGCTTCGCCTTGTGACAGTATTACTGAACACTGATCTTTGTCTCGAGCTGTCAGGGATTAGCAAAGAGGGGCGTGGTCACTGTGAAGTCTTAAAAATCAGCAAACCACATCTGACGCCATTCATGGATGGACAGATATAGCATTTGATGAGGTAGTTAAAACAGGTCACCTGTCATCATCTTGTGCCCCTAGAGGCGAACACCTTTGGAGAATAAAGGGCGGGAGGCTCATGAGGGTGCATGTCATAGGTTATAGGTTAATTATTTTCTCCTCTGAAAGCTAAAAACTTCCCACTTCCTGTAGCCACAGGACGTCCAGCGTTTCCTACAGTACTTCCTGTTGTTCACGATTGACCTCATCCTTCATCGTTGCTCTCACACACCACTCTTTCTCTCAGACAGCCACACAAACAAATCATTTCATCCCCAAATATCCTGCAGTCTTCTCCTCTCTTGGTCATCAGAGAAAGCACTTTGGCAGCTCTTTCAAAACCATCCTTATGCATTGTTCTTCACAAATTTTCCCTTTTTTTCTTTTTTGTTTATGAAGACTGCATACCTGTTGCTTCCATTTAATGTAAAATGTCACCTAACCATGTGGAAATACGTTTTTACATTATGCATATATGAAAAGTATGTAATGTATGTATTGTATGTATGTGTAAAATGTGTATATGTGTGTCTTGTGTGCAATAGCCTTGTGTGTCTAGTAGCAAGCTACCTGTGTTAAATCGGTACAACACTAATATTGGTACATAAACATTTTGTTAATTCTTTTTATATTAAATAAATTAAATACAAAAAACATAACCTCAATGTTTCACTTTTTGTAACACAACCTTTGGAAACAGCCTGTTTACCATGATAAATTATGTCACATTATGCTTTTCTGACCACATCTATCATTAGCATAAAAACAACAGCACAGCATAATTTACTGTGCTTAATTGGAATATGTTCAGTGCAGTGTGTGAAGCATTAAATAAAAGCCATTAAACAGGATCATGTGATCATATTTTATATGTGACACTTCTGGTTTCAACTCATCAAATCTCACAGATACACTGATACATATCATGTATTGTGAAAATCCTGTACAATAATGCTGAAATCCATACCTGATTCTGCTATGTTAGTGCTCACAGTAAGTCTCATTAACATTTGGTCATTCTAGATTTAACATGGACATTTCAAACTGACTTCACTTTCACACTGGAATATGCCCCCTTAATCTGACTGAGTAGCCAAACGTTCTCCATCATGGCTGTGTTTTTAGGGAAACTGGTTTATTAGCCAAAGCAGGAATGAAAATAAGTGATTATCAGTTTAAATTAAAGCCACGTGTCTTAACAGTGAAATATATATTCTAGTGGTATTGTTCATTTCATTGTGATATTTAATGATTCTCTGTTCCAGGGATAACTCCCAAGTCTATGAAGTTACCAGATATAAGAGAGTACTATCCCCCTGTAGAGCACAAGGCTCGTTGTCAGGAAATGTCAGGTTCTTATTTGCCAGCTTCTTGTTCACATCTTCTCTTTCTGCCTTAAATGGTGCAGCAGTTTTTCCACATTTGCAAACAGAACGAAACAATGATAGCCCGTTGTTTTTGAGAAACAGCAAAAATAAGTTAATGTTCCTCACCTGTTTACTGCACCATCATTCCTTTATCATTTCTTACTAACAGGAAATGATGAGGCGCTGCTATGACAATACATATAATTAAGCAAATCATGCTGGGCTCTTATTTCTTACAAAATGCTAACAAATAAATCGACTGGCTCTGAGCGTGCATTGTGGATTTCTGAGTATACTCAACTTTGCTATTTGTCACTATACTACATACTACATACTCAAAAACTAGGTAGTATTACGTGCGCAATTAGGACACAGCATACGTCCCTGTGGAATTACAATTCCAACCTGCATCTCACAGGACACCAATGCATCTGATCCAACCAATGGAGTACGCAATCAGCTGGAGCAGGTGTGGTATGAACAACACTCCTCAAGACAAGTAGATCTTAACAATCAAGGTTGGTGACCTCAAGCCTAGCGTGCTGTCTTATTCACAAAATATTCCCCGCCCATTGTAAAGCTAAACATGGCTGGTTAATACTAGTGTCAATTCCTTAATTTGCTATTAATCTGAAGGTTTAGGCCTTCAGTTCAGATCCTGGGGTCTTGCCCAATGGGAGAGCTCACCTGGGTTATCTAACTAGATTCCGTTTAAAATAATCTTGACTGGATCGTCATTTGTTGGGCATTTTTAAACCCTTTTTTTTTTTCAAACAAAAAACTAATGAGAGTAGTTCTACAATACTTATTACACTACAACAGTTGGAGCCATAGGAGGGTCCCTAAAGCTTCCCCACTGCAGATCCCCCACCCAGTTTGCTGGCTATTGGTTGCCTCGTTTGCATAGTTTGGTGCTATTTTACTTTAACTTCACAACAGAGCACTTACCGCACAGTATGCCTAAAAGTGTCTTGACGTGCATTGGAGGGAACTTCCCCTGATTGGAAAGAAGCTTAACTGAAACCAGAATAGATAAAATTAAGCCGAACATGCACCAACACGGCTAAGACGAGACTCGCTAGGACATGATGAGATTTGCAGACGCAGCCTAAACCCATTGGCTCTGATTATTGACAGTCCAGCATTGCTTTGTCAGTCGCAAGGGCGTGTGGGAGTGTTGTGGAGCAACAATTTGGGTTTAAGATGAGGTAAGAGGATGATCGGAGGCAAGGCAACGGAATCATGGGAAAAGTTTTCTTCTCAGGGCGACCTCTGGACACCAGACCTTGGGAGGGGCTCTTGGGTCGGACGGGGTGACCGGACCTCGGAGGAGTAGGGGTGAGTAAGCTTTTGAAGACAGTCTGGCCTGGTTGCTGTCAGACGTCCAGAATTCCTGGGTGGGAACATGCACCACAGCCCTAGGAGACCATGCTGCTGGGAAGGGAGCCAACATCTGTCAGCAGGAAGTGACATCATGCTAGACAAACCACAGAAGAACAGCTGCAAGCTCATAGAAATGTAGCTGGCAAACCTAGATCTCGTACAAATCTCGTACAACTCTCCCATAACCTCTTGCCCCACCCATGTGCACACATGTGCCTGCGAGAAGCTCAGCCAGGACTCCTCTCAGACAGTACCATCTTGTGGTTAGGGCCAGATGGCAGGCTGCAGCTCAGCAAAAATACAGTATGCCTGCAGTGCCCTCTGCTGGACCCATTCTGTACTCCAGGTTTAAGATACAAACTGTGTGCTTTGTGATGAAAGGTGGTTATTGGTAAATCACCATTGTATGTCAAACACAGTGAAGATGGGTCTGCTTTCATCCTTAGAAGCTACAGGTTTTGTACATATCATTTAATATATGTAATATTCATTCAAGTTTAACAGAAGATGCAGATTCAGAACATACAATGTATATCATATTTGTGTTTTTATCAAGGTTTGAGTTTGATGCAATAATGTTAATTATATATATATATATATATATATATATATATATATATATATATATATATATACATACATACATACATAATAATTGTATACACCCTTTTTTTACATAAAGGAAAAATATTGCATTCATGTAAAGCAAATATTTATATATGCAACTAGAAGCCAAAAAAAAAATCCAAAAATGTTGGATGCTGTGCAAAACGAAATAAAAATGAAATGCAATGATGTGCAAAGCCCTATAATCAAACCTGTTGAAAGTTTGAACCTGAGAGGCTCGGTTGTTTCCTGAAAAATATATACCCCTTTTTAATTTGATGCCCGCAACACATCTGGGACAGGAGCAGCAAAAGACAGTGCACCTCACATCTGAACAGGTTCATTGGCAACAGGTCAGTACCACACCATTGGGTATATAATAAAAGCCTTTGAGAGAGGCAGAGCTTTCAGAAATTGAAGATGGGGAGAGTTCCAGGGCTGACAAATAGGCCAACAATTCAAGAATAACGTTTTTCAATGTTGGAGATTTCATCATCTACTGAACATAATATCATTAAAACATTCGGGGAACAAGGCCCAAAACTAATACTGGATGGTCGTGATCCTTGAAACCTCGCGTGGCACCGATTTAAAAACTGTTTTTTAAATGGTTGTTGATGCTGTAGTGGAAATCGCTACATGGCCTCAGGAACACTTCGTCTGTGAACACAGTTTGTCGCTGCAGCCACATGTGCAAGTTAAAGCTCTGACATGCAAAGATAAAGCCATATAACCAAACTTCTTAGCTTAAACACGGCTATGGTGTCGTGCCAGATCCTCACGAAGTGACTCAGAATTGCAGTCGGACATCTTCACTGACGAGACCCGCTTTTGATGGAAGAGTTGTCCCTCCACCTCCATCCTCACCACAACATTTGCAGGAACTGTGTGAGAATATTCTAGCTACATGGAATGGAATATTCCAGGACACCATTAGAAACCTGGTTGGTGTGGCACAACGGATAACACCACTACTCACCAGGAAGCTACCGTCCCATGTGGGAGACTAGGGTTTGATTCCCAGTCTGGGTGACTATGCTGTGCTATACCAATAAGAGTCCTTGGGCAAGACTCCTAACACTACATTGGCCTACCTGTAATATGATTAACCTTGTAAGTCGCTCTGGATAAGAGTGTTAGCTAAATTCCGTAGATGAACTCAGTTCCGAGACTTATGCATGTTGCTTTAGCACACATTATGGCCTGACAGCATACTAACAGACACTACCTCTGTGTTTGTAGCTCAATAGACATTGCCCATATCAGGTCACCGTACTGGTCACCTTCATCCTCCTTCTGAATAGCACTGCAAGCCAACATTTATGTATATGTTGTCTTTGTACTAAATGCTATAAATCATTTACAATATTTCTGCATCACTGTGTTCTGTTTTATTCACATTTGTCACAGTGTCCCAATATTTTTGGAAAGGCAGTTGTACCTTTCTAAATCAGTTACATTGTAGTTTCTAATTTCAAAACGTTGGGACATATGGATTGGACTATATGCAATGCTAATAAAAAGTTAAAGCAGTGATAATTGAATTCTGTACTGTATGTAAGTAGGAACAGTACAAAAGCTTCACATTTGATTTTTTTACCTCATGAACTTTGGTAAACAAACACTTTTTCCAAATATGATGATTGCAACATGTTCCAAAAATGCTGGGGCAGGAGGACGTTTACCTCCTTTTTTCTGCCACTCCTCTGTTATACGTCTTCAGTTGCCCAGCCACATAAGGCCTTTGTTGTGGTATATTGAGCTTAATAAGACACACACTTTCAATCAGGCACAGGTAGATCAGTCTAGCACCTGTGTCTCTGTTTATACAGCCACACTCTTGTAACATGTGTAGAATGTGGCTTGGTGTTGTCATGGTACAGTGAGCAGGAAGGTCCCTCTATAACATCATGTTTATTAGGCAGAATATTTTGCACCAAAATGTGTTCAGTGCTAATGGTGCAGCCTCCACAGTCACTCGTGTGGAGCCTGCTCAGTTCAATTCGCTATACCTTGACAGATCCTGGACTTTGAACTTTAAACGGGTAACAATCTGGACGCTCCTTTCCTTTACAGGTTGGAAGGATATGACTACGTATCCACCACTTGCATAAAAAAAATCCAAAACCTTGACTCATCAGACCGCAAAGTGGATCAGTCTAAAGAAGCCATCAGTATTTCTAGACGTTGTTGATATACTCCACTGTGAGCAGTACAGCCTTACCTTGTATTTGTGGACGGTGTTTATTGACAAGTTTTTCAAAGTATTCCTGAGACCATGTGGTGGGACCCATCACAGAACCATGCTGCTTTTAAAGCAGTGCTGTCTAAGGAGTCAAAGATCACAGGCACTCATATGTGATTTTTGGCCTCATCTTTCACACACAGGCATTTCTCATTTCCCTGTATATTCCCTTTTTATGATATTCTACACTGTGAAGGGTAAAATACCTACAGTCTGTACATTCTCTGGCTGAGAAACATAATTTTTAAACAGATACTCTACTGGGCCAAGCCATGACCCATCCTGCTTCTCTTACCATGATTGCAACACTTAATTAACAATCACAATGTTCCAAATTTTTAATTAATTAATACCTCTGTGTCAACGTATTTTGGACTGTCATTTCAGAACGAGCATTTATCTATTAAAAATTGATTATTCGATAGGTCCATAAGATGAAACATTAGATCCTGTTTTTGTTGTGCTATTGTTCAATTACTGATAAAGGTAAGTTTATAAATCACTGTTTTCTGATATTTGCAACGTACCTACTGTCCCATCTTTTTCTAGAACTTTTTCTAGTTCGAGTTTCGAGTTTGTAGTTTTTTCCTCTATTTATGCCCAGTCAGCTCCTGGACTGTTTTTTATGCTGACCACTCTAACTTTCTGGCTTCCATGATTTTTTTTAACCAAAATTGTCCAATAAAAAAAAAAAAGAACTTAACTTCAACTGCAGAAGTAGCTGTATGTCTGATGTGAAAATAAAAGTTATTCATTTAAAAATACACAGACACACACACACACACACACACACATAATTATTGTTGTTATTGTTATTACTATAAGAGAAATAAATTAATCAATACAGGTCTGCAAATTTGAACACATCCTCTGTATTGTATGCAAAAAAAACATTTTACAGATAACACACAAAATGATTGTTTTCTTGTCAATATAATAATATCACATTTAAAAATATATAGTAAAAAAATAAAATATAGCCTGTGCGCATTTAGATTTTAATTGTTATATAATAAATTAAACTCTGCAAGCAAACAGAAATCGTATCCTAATATTTGTGTGACTATGCCGTATTTAAGTTTGCCATTTATAGAGAATGTGTTAACTTGTTTACACAAATCGAGAACTTTTGACTATTATCATTTGTATCATCCTTTATAATTAAGTTACACGGCTTACACTTTGTAAAATAACAGGGTGCCCAGCCGAACCTATACAGCCTGCATCATCTCCCGCCTTCTCCTCGACTGAAGTTGAACGGGTCATCTGCTCCTTCTGTATTTATCTGAGGCAAACCCCACCACACTTGCGTTGGTCCATGCCATTTTGAGAACAGGGTGGTTACATTAAATAACTTAACATTTGACTACGAATGTAATTTACTAATATTGTTTGTTTTTGCCAGATAATCATGTTAGTTTACTACGTTTATAAAGTGCCTTTTTATTTAAAGTTAAAGTGAACCCCTCTTCTTTTACCGCGAAGGGACCCTTTTCTCTGAAGTGGTGGTACATTCCGAGTTACCCGCCTTTCCGCGCGAAAAAGCGGCCCGCGCGCGTTCACAGCTGCTGAGGGAAATCTTAAAAGCCACAGTCTCCTCCTGCGGCAAGCTGCTGCTGGCGCCGTCAGCTTTTAAAACATTGTCGCTTTTAACTGCGGACTGTTTTTGTTCTTATTCTTTTACCTGCCATTTTATCCGCTCTTATTCTCACTTGAAATGCCTACCAGGACCTCATTGTCTTTGCCAGAGGATGTGAAGGAACGGTACGGTAATATTACTTGGTTTTTGTGTTTGTTGGCTGCTAAGCTAACGATGAAGCTAAAATTGTGGTGCCAGTCACGTTAGTCGTTCGTATCGTGTCTCAGTTCAGACGCTGGTCGCCTGTAAAAAAGCCAGTTCATGGGTTCGGTTAGCTAGGCTAGCGACATGAATCTCCGGAGCAAGTCGCTGCAGTCAAATTGCAGCCTGTGTTGAAGTGGCTAAGCTAGTAGGTTAGCTTGGCTAGCGTGCTACTCCGTTGTTTTGGTCTCGCTTTCGCCCGCTGTCATCAAGCAGCCTGAATTTGGCGCCAAATAATGGCTGCTACTGATACTGCCCTGCGTGTGTCAACTCATTCAGCGATTATCGTCAAGGCATCTAGCTACACGACGACCATTTCCTAATGAGCACCTCGCAGTTTTCATTTAACATTTTGTCCTCTTTCAACTTGCGGCACGTGTTGCTAATGTCCGAGATAACTCGTATTGATCGCAACCGTGTCTGAAATGCCATTG
Source organism: Prochilodus magdalenae (assembly GCA_024036415.1). Lineage (NCBI taxonomy): Eukaryota > Metazoa > Chordata > Actinopteri > Characiformes > Prochilodontidae > Prochilodus > Prochilodus magdalenae. The sequence goes on along the minus strand of JAMWET010007059.1, from coordinate 967,804 downwards.
GCGACCATCCTATGAGCAAATTTTTGCTCACTTAAATAAAAAAAAAAGCATTTTTTATTGCCCATGGTGATTTAGATGTGAACTTTCAGACTTCAGGTGCTGGAAAAAGGTGGCGAGAGTTTGTCAGAAGAGGTATGTAGTTAGATCTCAGTAGCTCTTAGGTTAATCTCGTATCTTATGGCTTGTTCTCCTGTTATGAAGTACTCCTAACGTTATGGTTACACTACGTGTGTTTCTGCTCTAGGAATGTGTGAAGGAGAAGCTCAGGTTACTGCAGGACTTCCTGCGGGCTGATACTCAGGACCAGCTCAGAAGCCTCGAGGCCAAGCTGAAGAACTCCGAACTGTCCTCAGTGAGTCCCTAGCTTTCAGGATTTTGTCTGATGTTTGGGGTTTTTAAACTGTTCCTCACTTCTTCCTCACTCCTGCTCTTCATTTAAGGAGGTGTACACGTCAGAGGTGAAGGCTGTGCTGAAGAAAGCTCTGGGTTTGGGAAAGGATGGCCAGAGTGATGGTACAGAGCAGAATGGGCATTCAAATGGCATCTCTGAAAATGGATCTCATAATGGTAATGGGGAAAAGGAAGGAGCCATGGAAACTCAGGAGGAAGGGGATACGGTCAAATCCCCCAGCACCACAAAGGGCAGGAGTGGCCGACGCAGCAAAGCAGACTCCGAGCCCAAAAGTGAGTAAAGGGGAATGCTTTTGTGGCACTTCATAATTTGTCCAGTTTTAGTATGTTTCACTTATTTTTTTCTTCCTTTCAATAGAATCTCCTGCCAGTTCCAGGGTTACAAGGAATTCTGGGAAACAGCCCACTATCCTGTCAATGTTTTCAAGAGTGTAAGAACATGTTGCCTACTTTTAGAGCTGTAAATAAATGCTCAACTTGGATGATAAGGTAGTCATAAACCTTTAACAAGGACAGCTGCTGTTCTCAGTTCTACTTATGTTTATATATTACAAAACATTGTTTTTCTAGTGTTTAATGGATTTATGCAAAATGATCTTGGATCTGAAACCCTTGTTGTACAGGCCCAAGCGTAAGTCTGATGAGGTGAATGGAGAGACCACAAATGGAGATGCAGAAACTAAAACTGAGGAAGCTGATGTGGAGGAGGTATGTACACGTCCCCTTTGGGGTTTATTTTAATACAAGTTTTATAGATTTGAAATGCGGAGTGTTGTAGCCTGCATGTTTATTTTATTTATTCAAAATCCAAAGGTTCGTGAAGAAAAACGCCTTAAAACGGAATCAGATGAGAAGTAAGTAATGTCTTTTCATAGCAAATTAGGAATTTTAACTGTCAGTGTTTAAGGATGACTTGGTCTTTTTGCTTTTTACTGTGGCTGAAAAGTGCATGTTTGTTTGTTTATTTATTTTTTTATTTTTTCCCTGTTTGACAGACTGGACACTGAAAGCTCAAATACTGACAAGACCAAGACTGTGAACACAGCTAAGGTGGGGGTTAAACGTGAAGATCCTGCCTTTCAGTCCGTTTTTTGCAAGTTTCCTGGCTCAAGAGTTTAATTTCTGACATCTTTTTTCTAATTACTCCAGACACCACCTCCTAAGTGTCCTGACTGCCGACAGTATCTGGATGACTCTGACCTGAAGTTTTTCCAAGGAGATCCTGATGATGCGGTAATGTGGTGTTTGGTTTTAAATGCTCCGAATTAGTTTCAACTTGTCTTGATAACCTGATGGCTCTCTGTTGCAATTCTCAGTTACCTGCAATCCAGAATTTAGTTTAGTCTTAAGTGATAAATTGTATTTGCTTATGTCGGTAGCTCGATGAACCTGAGATGTTGACCGATGAGCGTCTTTCCTTGTTTGACTCTAACGAAGACGGGTTTGAAAGCTATGAAGACCTGCCTCAGCACAAGATTACAAACTTCAGGTTGGAGCAGGGAACATTGCCCTCTTTAAATTAAATTTATTTATAGCTTAGACCAGTGATAGTTATGACTTCTGTTTTTCCCCCCTGCTTTATCTTGTCAGTGTGTATGACAAGCGTGGCCACCTGTGTCCTTTTGACTCTGGACTCATCGAAAAGAATGTAGAATTATACTTCAGCTGTGCTGTTAAGCCCATCTATGATGACAACCCATGCATGGACGGTATGCTCAGTGTTTCAAATGGCAAATTCTCCATCAAACTTGAGTAAAGTGTATAAAACAAGCTTTTAAATATTATTTTATGTTCTAGGTGGTGTTCCTGCCAAAAAGCTAGGACCTATTAATGCTTGGTGGATCACTGGTTTTGATGGTGGAGAGAAAGCTTTGATTGGTTTCACTACAGGTAGCACTCTCTGCAATTGTCTTGACTTTTGTGATCGTTTTGTGTGTCTTGGTACTGATTGTGTTTTGTTCATACTCTTGGCAGCCTTTGCTGACTACATCCTTATGGAACCCAGTGAGGAATATTCTCCCATCTTTGCCCTGATGCAAGAAAAGATATACATGAGCAAGATTGTGGTGGAGTTTCTTCAGAAGAATCCTGATGTTACATATGAGGATTTGCTTAATAAAATTGAGGTAAGTTCATTAATGGTCAAGCTTGAGTACCATGGAGAATTTGACATGTGTATGCATTTGGGTTTTTGCTTAATCTAAATGCTTTTGCTACTCTTTAGACTACAGTGCCGCCTGCTGGTCTGAACTTCAATCGTTTTACTGAGGACACACTGCTCCGCCATGCTCAGTTTGTGGTGGAGCAGGTGGAGAGTTATGACGAGGCTGGAGATTCAGATGAGCAGCCCATCATTGTTACTCCATGCATGAGAGACCTGATCAAACTGGCTGGAGTTACCCTTGGCAAGAGGTATGTCTGGTGGCCTGGGGTGCTCTAACAAGACTGACAGAATTGTTTTGGTGCTATAAGAACTGCACTGGTCTTGCCAGCAGGTGGTGTGAACTGTTGGCTTCTGGCTTTGTTTAATTGTTTAAAGTGGCTTTAACGGTTAGGTAGATACAAATGAGGTGTTCAATACCAGTTTAGGTTTGTGGCCCATTTTTGAGAATTTGAGAATATTGACCATGCAGAAAAGACACTGTTTGTGGGTTTTTCTCTCTTCCTGCCTGCTGTTTTGGCAAGGTGCCTTAACTTATTTTGGCATATCATTTTGTCAATTTTCTCTTCCCTCTTGTCCATAATTAGATTACAGGCACATCTCCCATAACACTCAAGTTTGGGGTCTTGTGGCTTACTGTTAAAACTAATTTTACTAGTGTTGGTGTTTGTGCTCTGTTCATGTCTAATACTACTCTGGCATTTCCTAATGCAGCATGCTGTTGTACTGGTAGGTAATTCCTGATTCATGTCTCTGGAGTGCTTGTGGCATTCTTTGTGTTTCTTGACTACAGTAAGCAGTAATGCTGGGCTTTCAGTGGCTGTAGGGGCTGGGTGATGTAGCAATCGTGTGTTCCTTGGTGTAGCTGCATCTTGGTGGGGTTTTTTTATGTAAAAAAAAAAAAAAGAAATTGAATGTTAACCAAATTGGCATAATTTAGGCATTTTGCAGTCTACACTTACTGTTTCAGTTCTGGGTTTTCAGAACCACACTGTCATTTGTAAAATGATGCAGCCTACGTCACCTTGCCCTAAAGAGCTCTGCATTCATTTACTCTGCTTTTTTTTCCATAATCAGTTGCATGGTTCATTTCAGCTTGACTGGTAGTCATTTCTTCATCTGGTAATCTGTAATGTTTATGGTTGATGTGTGGGTTTCTCTCAACAGGAGAGCAGCCAGAAGACAGGCCATTCGTCATCCTACAAAGATAGAGAAGGATGTAAAGGGTCCAACAAAAGCTACCACTACTAAGCTGGTGTACCAGATCTTTGATACGTTTTTCTCAGATCAAATTGATCAGAATAATAAAGAGGGAGGTGGAGTCAAAAGACAGCGCTGTGGAGTCTGTGAGGCAAGTGTTCCCTTTCAGAATATTGCTCTGTCTAAAGGTGTGTTAAATCCATCATATATAGCTGTGCAACTAGGGATGAACCACTAACAGTCTAAAAACAACGTTGATCTTTAGTTTTACAGTAATGGTTAAACAGAACTGAAGAATATACAGAAACCCAAGGTGTGTTTGAGTGGAGTGAATTGTTAAACGTTTCACCTTGTTTGTTGGATAACTCACTATAATGACAATGCATTAATGACAATGCCCCTCCCCCCCTGCAGGTATGTCAAGCTTCAGACTGCGGCAAGTGCTCCGCCTGTAAAGACATGATCAAATTCGGAGGCAGTGGCCGCAGTAAGCAGGCCTGTCAAAAGAGGAGGTATGTTTTGGTTGAGCTAAATGATGCAGGGCCCTAAAATAGGCCAGCTTCATGTGACTGCTTTTACAGGATTGAGAATGGTTAACAAAAACCCTAAGTCATTATAGGTATAAATGTTCTACAGGTGAATGTTTTAACTAGTTAGTTATAACTGCTACACAACCACATTAGACTTCCCAAATTAGACTAGCCAAAATCTCAGGATATGTTTATCTTTTGCAGCAGATGCATTGTTTGGCTTTGGGGTTTTATGTGGGGTATTTATCCATCGTGATTTTAAGAAGTTCTGAATTTATTGTGAAATTTGACTGGCAGGTTTTGACCTGAAGTTGCAGTTGCCTTTAAAACCTTAATGAGAGGCCTGGAAAATATCTGTCCTTATTTTTAACCAGTGGCCATTATTCTCTTACAGTCTCTGCTAGGTTCTTTTAACAAGAGCAGTTTTTACTGTGGTAGAACTGAATGTTATCATATTCTGAGCAGTCAGCATGCTTGAGTAATGATAATTAACAGACTTTAGTGAGGATTGTGCTTGGTAAGTAATATGGGTGGGGTGGTTTTGTTTTATCCCTCCTTCCCCATGGCCTTCTATACTTGAGTTTTGCTTTTAGTTTTACTTGCACTTGGCCTTATTTCAGCACCAAGACTTGCCCAGAATGCGTTGTGACCTGATGGATTTTGCTTTTCAGACCCAGAAATAATGGTGTCCAAAACTATTTAAGCCATTATATTGAAAAACAGTGTAATTAGTTAATTTTTCGGGCTTTGGTTACAAACTTAAAACTCCATCTGCTAATAACTGTGTGGCTAGCCAGTAAGAATTTTGGCAATCTGGTTTACACGGTTTCCTTCTTTTCTACTGCCTTAAGTGTCCTTGTTAAAAGTGCATGTGTGCAAAAAAAATAAGACATTTGCTGGAGTGGATTTATTGCATTTTATGCAGATGCCCCAACATGGCTGTAAAAGAAGCAGATGATGATGAGAATGTGGATGAGGAAGACGTTTTGCCACTTGTCAAAGATGTAAAGAAGGTGTCTCAAGCTAAGAAGAAGCAGACCAAGAATAAGATCACCTGGGTGGGAGAGCCCATTAAAGTATGTACATACATTAAACAGACCTAATGTACTGTAACCCATGGAGGAAAAATATCAAACAAAATGTATTTGCATATAGATTGTTGCCTGTAAACCACCCTGGTCTTTCTTTTTGTAATAATTTTTTTTTTTTTTTTTTTTTTTTCTGTTTTCCAGACTGAAGGAAAAAGAGATTATTATATGAAAGTCCGTGTGGAGAATGAGGTGCTGGAAGTTGGAGACTTTGTGTCTGTCAGTCCAGATGATCCATCACATCCACTGTACCTTGCCAGGTAGCTTTTGGATTGTGTTTACCATAACTCAAGGTGGGGTCTGGGGTCAGAACTAATGGGTGATAATGATTTGGACCTGTCTTTAGTTTGTTTCAAATGAACCCTAAATATCTGTGCAAGTGAATTATTTACCGGGTACAGTGGGTAAGATGGGGCAAAGTATTTATTTGAAAAAATGTGTTCAGGAATGGGCACTCACTACCCCTATTGATTTAATTTTTAAAAAATCTTTCCCTCTCTCCCCCTTTCATTGATGGATTTTTAGGATTACAGCTTTGTGGGAGGATGATGAGAAAATGTTTCATGCGCACTGGTTCTGCCGTGGTACAGACACAGTTCTGGGCGAGTCCTCTGACCCGCTAGAGCTCTTCCTTGTTGACGAATGCGAGGACATGCAGCTGAGCTTTGTTCATGGCAAAGTCAATGTCCTTTATAAGGCTCCCTCAGAAAACTGGTTTATGGAGGTGAGTTGTTTTTCACACTCATGGCTTAAGTTGCATGTGGTTAAATCTGAACATGCGACATGCGCATACACATTTTTATTAGTTTTGTTCATCCTTTTGGTGCATCTGTATAATGAAACTTGTCTGGTAGGAATGTGGGTAAATGTGTGTAACCTTTATTAAATCTATAAAAACCAATGGCAAAACTACAACCTATGCATTGCAGTTTGGTGTAATGGTTGATGAATTAAGCAGTCAAATTTGCACTTTTTATCCAGCTAATAAATTCCACATGCTACTTCTGTTGGGCAGTTAGCTGTAGGATTGAACGCAATAGGATGAAACTTGCACTCACTAGTTTTTTTTTTTTTTTTTTTTTTTTTTAATTTATATATAGGGTGGCATGGATGATGACATTAAGGTGATCGACGATGATGGTAAAAGCTACTTTTATCAGCTGTGGTACGATGGTGACTTTGCACGGTTTGAAACTCCACCCAAGGTCATACCAGATGAGGACTGCAAGTATAAGTGAGTTGAGCTTTGACTTGTTGTCTAAAACTGGATTCTGTAACATTTGACATGGAATGACTAACTAGTTTCTGTGATATTATAGAGGAAAATAACCTTTTCTTAAACTAATGTTTGGGGCAGGTTTTGCGCCAGCTGCACAAGGAATAAGGAGCAAAAGGAACAGGAAACACCCCGTGTGTTTGATCCTCTGGAGGATGAGGAGAGAGACTCCAAAGTGTTCTACTCTTTGGCCTGCCTGAAGGGGGAGCAGTACAGGGTGGGAGATAGTGTTTACCTTCCATCTGATGCTTTCAGCTTTGGGTAAGCATTTTGAGTACACAGTTTGAGAAATGGATTACAGCCAGAGCAAATCATGTTTCATGTGTTTAAACATGCTGATTTTGTAGTTAAATTATGTCTAATTTGGGCTAATGCACATTTAACTGTCTGCCTGATTGCTTTTCATATGGTTTCTGTTACATTTCTTTACTGTGATATTCCAGGGTGAAGGCTGCAAGTCCAGTTAAGCGCCCTCACCGGAAGGAAGATGTAGATGAGGATCTTTATCCAGAGTATTACAGGAAGTCCTCAGACTACATTAAGGGTTCCAACCTGGATGCTCCAGAGCCTTTCCGCGTTGGCCGTATTAAGGAGATATTCTGCAGCAAGCGCAGCAATGGCAAAGCAGACACTTCAGAGATCAAACTGCGGATTTACAAATTATACAGGTAGGGCACTAATTACAGCTGCTTATCAGCTGACTGGTTGGTGTGACCTTGCTTTAGCTTTCATTCATTATTGCCACAGTTTTGTCTGAATCCCTTAGGTTGGTGATATTGCTGGCAAAGCTTTATATTTTTGTGGGTTTTTTAGTTTCTAATGTTTGTGTTCAGGCCAGAGAATACACACAAGGGGCCAAAGGCAGGCTACCACACGGATATAAACCAACTTTACTGGAGTGATGAGGAGGTAACTGTGAGCATGGTCGATGTGCTGGGACGGTGTCGAGTGGAATATGGAGAGGACCTGGTGGAGAGTGTGCAGGAGTATTCAAGTGGTGGACCTGATAGGTTCTACTTTCTCGAGGTAAAGCCACAGTTAAGAATGGAAGCCATCCTCAGAAAGTAACTTGGCTATAATGTGTTTAAATGATCAGTAAATAATTGGTCATGTCCTTACCCCAGGCCTACAATTCCAAATCAAAGAGCTTCGAAGACCCACCCAATCATGCTCGTTCTGTTGTGCACAAAGGCAAAGGAAAAGGCAAGGGAAAAGGTAAAATGTATAGATTTAGCTTCTTTAATTGCTCAACAAACTTGATTATTTTGTTCCTTACATTGTGTATGTCAACCTTTCAGGTAAAGGAAAAGGGAAAGCCTCCTCCCAGGACATGCCGGAGCAGGAGGCTCAGGAGCTCAAGGTCACCAAGCTCCGGACACTGGATGTGTTCTCTGGCTGTGGTGGCCTGTCTGAAGGCTTCCACCAAGCAGGTAAGGATTAATTTCTAAACCGTGTTACTTTGTTACCTTAAATCCTTACATCAGCACACACGTTTTAAAAATAACTGCATGTTGCTTTCCAGGCATCTCTGAAACCAACTGGGCAATTGAGATGTGGGATCCTGCTGCACAGGCCTTCAGGCTGAACAACCCAGGCACTACAGTGTTCACAGAAGACTGCAATGTGCTGCTAAAGCTCGTAATGTCTGGAGAGAAGACTAACTCCCTTGGCCAGAAGCTCCCACAGAAGGGTGACGTGGAGATGCTGTGTGGAGGGCCACCTTGCCAAGGTTTCAGTGGAATGAACCGCTTCAACTCTCGCACTTACTCAAAGTTCAAGAACTCTCTGGTTGTCTCTTATCTGAGGTGAGCACAGTACTCCTGGGTAACAAATGTAATGGAATTAATGCAACTTGAGCATTTTTTCATGTTTTCTTTTGTTTTTGCTTTTTAGTTACTGTGACTACTACAGGCCAAAGTTCTTCCTGTTGGAAAACGTTAGGAACTTTGTGTCTTTCAAGCGCTCCATGGTCTTAAAGCTCACACTCCGCTGCCTGGTGCGCATGGGGTACCAGTGCACATTTGGTGTACTCCAGGTATGTGTTTTTATGGATCCTCCCCCCCATTTTAGTGTTTTGTTTTTTGCTGTTTACACTTAATCCTCTTTTAGGCAGGGCAGTATGGAGTGGCCCAGACAAGACGCAGGGCAATTATCCTGGCTGCTGCTCCAGGTGAAAAGCTTCCTCGCTACCCTGAACCACTGCATGTGTTTGCTCCAAGAGCATGCTCCCTCAATGTCGTGGTGGATGACAAGAAATATGTCACCAATGTCAGCCGGTAACTGAGCACAAATGAACCTCAATCTAGTTTTAAAAAATTACTGTTTTCCTTCTTTGGTTGCTAAAGTGTATTCTCCTGCTTTAGCGGAAATGGTGGTATCTACCGCACCATTACAGTGCGAGACACAATGTCTGACCTCCCAGAGATCCGGAATGGAGCATCTGCTCTGGAGATCTCCTACAACGGAGAGCCACAGTCCTGGTTCCAGAGGCAGATCCGCGGGGCACAATACCAGCCTATCCTCAGGGACCATATCTGCAAGGTACCTTTTAGCCATTGGAACTTCTGGTTAAGAGCTTTATGCTGTGGTGTTTTATACCCTGATCTAAAATTATTTTAGAAGTTGAAGCTATTAGTTTTACTGTTGAAGCACACATCTTAAATCCCATTCTTGCAGGACATGAGTGCCTTGGTGGCAGCCCGTATGCGTCACATTCCTCTGGCCCCAGGCTCTGACTGGAGAGACCTGCCTAACATTGAGGTGCGGCTACGTGATGGGACCACCACAAAGAAACTACGCTACACCCACTCTGACAAAAAAAATGGACGCAGTGGCACTGGTGCGTTGAGAGGAGTATGTGCCTGTGCTGGAGGTAAGTTTTAAGTGATGAGCTCTAATTTTTAAAGCTCTTATGTGGTGACAGTTGTATGTGACCTTTTACTGAACCTGTTTTAGACTGAACTCCATTGCTAACCTGGTTCTTTTATTTGTACACCTTAGGGAAACCCTGTGATCCTGCAGACAGGCAGTTCAACACTCTGATCCCATGGTGTCTGCCACACACGGGTAACCGCCACAACCACTGGGCTGGGCTGTACGGCAGACTGGAGTGGGATGGCTTCTTCAGCACCACTGTTACCAATCCTGAGCCTATGGGCAAGCAGGTACATATTTACTTGCAGTATTTGTGGAGTCATCTAGTTTTATCTTTTTTACATAGGCTACATATAGCAAACATTTTAAAGTGTGTGTGTGAAACTAATGGATCAGTTTTGCCAAATTTTTCTCCTTCCAGGGACGTGTGCTGCACCCTGAGCAACACCGTGTGGTCAGTGTCAGGGAATGTTCTCGCTCCCAAGGTTTTCCAGATACGTACCGCTTCTTTGGCAACATCTTGGACAAACACAGACAGGTACAGATTTCTTTAAAAATATTTCTAAGAGCCCAACTAGTCTGCTACTTTTACCTGATGCACCCATTTATTTTCTTTTGCTAGGTTGGGAATGCAGTGCCTCCACCCCTTTCTAAAGCCATTGGACTTGAAATCAAGAAATGTGTCCTTGAGAAGATGAGGGAGAACGCAACAGGTAAGGCTTTACGGTACTGATGGTATATGCATCTCAAGGTTTTGTGAACTAGAATAACACCCTTTCTTTTTCCAGAGCCTGTGAAACAAGAGAAGATGGAGGTGTGTGACTAGAGCTCCTCGGCCTATTGAATTCTACACAGAAGCTCTTCTCACCTCAGCCTATTCAGCCCATTCCATTAAATCATAAGCTGGTGTCGGCCTGGCCATTCAGGTGGCATCTCTATGGACGGTTTGTGCAGTGCCATTCAAAGTGATTGTTTTATGAATTTCTAAATGTGATTTTTATCAGTGTATTTGCAATCTCCACTCTGAGACGGTGGAATAAATTCTATGTAGTTTTTATATGTTGTAATATTTCAAATAAAGCTCTTATGGATGTCAGACTTTGGCCAACGTTTCCTTTCTCTGTACCAGGTATATGGCAATATTTTGTTCCATAGCTTTAGTTTAGGTATTAGGTTAATTTACCAGTGTTTGTTTCAAGCATAATTAGTCAGACAGGAGGTTTGTAGCCAAAAGGTTAAATCTTTTTTATTTATTTATTTTATTTATTTTTTTTTTTTTTTGTGGGGTGGAACCGAATGGGGCTGCAAAACAAAAAAAACACACGTCTGTCTGTGCAAACACCGAACCGTCTCTGTATATCACAGCTTGCAAAACTTCTGGCCCGAGTGTCAAAAATCTGGACCTCGAAGATCAAAATGCATTGAATTGTTTTGAAGATTTTAATTGCTTATATTGGCGTACATCACTAAGTAACTTGTATGAATATTTTAGTTGTGGTGATGTACTTTCAGAAACTTAAACATCTGGCCTAGGAGTCACTGACCATTTTACATGCTGCTACTGTGTGCCAGCCTTGTTCCTAATACATCCTGCCCCAAGGTTTTTACCAAGATCTGTGGTGCAGATATTTTTGGGGAAAGATAGTGAGGCTCCACGGTCGGATTCAGCAGGTATTTGACAGGTTTAATTTGGTCAGTCACTTTCAGTTCAGCAGTAGATGGAAGGGAATGATTTGTCCTGTTGACTTAAACATCAGCAACATCTGTTGGTCTTGTTTGGTGGGCATAGATCTATAACTACAGCGTTTCCTAATGATTCATTTTGCTTTCACTGTTCTCTTCTGGGCACAGTGAACCTGTAGCCCATAGCTGCCCAGTGTGAAAGGGAATCCAAGATGATTTGATGTGAAATGATTTGCAGAGGAACCTACAGACTGCCTTTACAGTCGTGGTGATGGGAAGCGGGGGTCTCAATGTCTATTACTATACCATCCAAAAATCTGGTGTCTGGTTCCTGTCAACACCTGTGAACAATTCTGATTCAGAGACTTCTAGGACAGCTTTTTATGTCTCTGGATGACTTGTTAACCATCAATGATAAAGATGTGAGAAAAAGGGTTTTATAGGACAATTTTTTCCACTGAACAATTTAGGAAATCTGTGATGTAACCAATAGCCACAATTTAACTAGAAAATATTTTGCTAACTATTCTTCTGTATGGCCTTGTGCCAGAACAAGCTTGCTCTAACAATATGGGTTTCCTTCCGTAGTCCTGGAGCACCTCTCCTGTCCTGCACATGGTCTGCTTGCCCACCTCAACTCAGCAAACACGTGCTAATGAGCTGTTAGTAGGAGCAGGTAAAACACCAAGAGGAACAGGGCTGTAGATACTTAAAGACCAGACTTTGGGTACCACTGCTGTAACCCCTCACAGTAGTGATCCACTGACCACGGAAGAGCAGTGCCACCACTGTGACTAATGCACTGAACCAGCACCAAACACACTACCATGTGAGAGTCATGGCTGTGCTGGTTTGCGGGAGACAGAAAACCTGTGCCTGATGAGTCTAACGATAACGGGCTCCATAGTGGTCAGAGAGTAGGTAAGGTGTTTCTGATAAGGGGATGAAGAATTTATTTTAGAAATCTGCAGGTTCACAAAACACTTCTGAACACTAGGTGCCGCCATCCTGTAACACCGACCCCCTCACTTTCCTTCTCATCACACCTTTCTAGAGGTTTTTAAAAAGAAGGCAGAACAAGAAACTCTGTGTGTTACCATTATAAATGCATTTTGCTTGTTTGGTGACCACTATCACCACCACTTTGAGCGATTCTGTCTCGTTAAAGTTTCTCTAGAACAAAGCATTTCACACCAAACCCACTCAATGACCTTCCACTGACTTCCTTTCTTCCCTGATATTCACCATGCCATACCCTGGCCTACAGACAGGAAGTGCTGTGGGGTCCAAAATTTTGAGACCACCCTGAAAAGCTGCTATATTTTCCTCCCAGTGAAATTTAGAAATTACTATTTTAAATGTTACTTTTTAAAACAATTGTTACAAAAACATTTCAGACTGCTATTACAAGGTTGCTAAACTTTTTGCTTGTGATCAACCTGCATTAGATCTACTGATCAGTTTTTGCACAATGTTTATTACTACACACACACATGCGTTTATTTATATATTATTTTTATTTATTTGTTATATATTATATATACACTGCTCAAAACAATAAAGAGAACACTTAAACAACACAATATAACTCCAAGTAAACCAAACTTCTGTGAAATCAAACTGTCCACTTAGGAAGCAACACTGATTGACAATCAGTTTCAATTCCGGTCGTGCTAATGGAATAGACAGCAGGTGGGAATTATTGGCGATTAGCAAGAGACACTCAATAAAGGAGTGCTGCTGCAGGTGGGGACCACAGACCACTTCTCAGTACCTATGCTTTCTGGCTGATGTTTTGGTCACTGTTGAATGTTGGTGGTGCTTTCACACTCGTGGCAGCATGAGACAGACTCTACAACCCACACAAGTGGCTCAGGTAGTGCAGCTCATCCAGGATGGCACATCGATGCAAGCTGTGGGTAGAAGGTTTGCTGTGTCTTTTAGCGTAGTGTCCAGAGCCTGGAGGCGCTACCAGCAGACAGGACAGTACACCAGGAGACTTGGAGGAGGCCGTAGGAGGGCAACAACCCAGCAGCAGGACCGCTCCCTCCGCCTTTGTGCAAGGAGGAACAGGAGGAGCACTGCCAGAGCCCTGCAAAATGACCTCCAGCAGGCCACAAATGTGCATGTGTCTGCACAAACGGTTAGAAACCGACTCCATGAGGATGGTATGAGGGTGCGACATCCACAGATGGGGGTTGTGCTCACAGCCCAGCACCGTGCAGGACACTTGGCATTCTCCAGAGAACACCAGGATTGGCAAATTCACCACTGGCGCCCTGTGCTCTTCACAGATGAAAGCAGGTTCACACAGAGCCCATGTGACAGACGTGACGGAGTCTGGAGACGCCGTGGAGAGCGATCTGCTGCCTGCAACATCCTTCAGCATGACCGGTTTGACGGTGGGTCAGTAATGGTGTGGGGTGGCATTTCTTTGGAGGGCCATGTGCTTGCCAGAGGTAACCTGTCTGCCATTAGGTACCGGGATGAGATCCTCAGACCCCTTGTGAGACCATATGCGTGTGGTTGGCCCTGGGTTCCTCCTAATGCAGGACAATGCTAGACCTCGTGGCTGGAGTGTGTCAGCAGTTCCTGCAAGATGAAGGCACTGAACCTATGGACTGGCCTGCCTGTTCCCCAGACCTGAATCCGATTGAGCACATCTGGGACATGTCTCGCTCCATCCACCAACGTCACGTTGCACCACAGACTGTCCAGGAGTTGGCGGATGCTTTAGTCCAGGTCTGGGAGGAGATCCCTCAGGAGACCATCCGCCACCTCATCAGGAGCATGCCCAGGCGTTGTAGGGAGGTCAGACAGGCACGTGGAGGCCACACACAATACTGAGCCTCATTTTGACTTGTTGTAAGGACATTGCATCAAAGGTTAATAAATTTGATTTCCATTGATGATTTTTGTGTGATTTTGTCAGCTCATTCAACTTTGTGCAGAAAAAAGTATTCAATGAGGATATTTCATTCATTCAGATCTAGGATGTGTTATTTCAGTGTTCCCTTTATTTTTTTGAGCAGTGTATATTTTTATGTACATTATAAAAACATTTGCACTAGTCTGTTGGAGTCGGCTGAACGTTAAGTTACGGAAACCATTAAAAACAAACCAGGAGAAGGTACAGTACATCTGGTTTGATAAATGCTGGCTATTGCGGCTAACCACTCCACACCATGTAGACAGGGCACAGAGAGCTGTAGTTCCCCTAAACATTTCAGTGCCTGTTATCACCAAATCTGTGTGACAAGCATGTTACTCCACATCCCCACACTAAGCAGGGACATATAAGCCTAGTAACAATATAAAAACACATGTAAACAAATGTGAACCAAGAAGTTTATTTCTTAACATATTTATTCAATCAGGTGAGTCAATGTCTATTAGGAGAACACTCGGTCAGCCTCCTAGAATACAAATTGAGCCGCCACTCTCAGTTGTTGGATGGTCTGGAAAAGACACAGCATTTGTTATGATGGTTCTACTGGTTTTTGTATGAGTTAAAACAGATGCCTTCTATTCGGGGGTGGAAACTTACTTGGCCCATTCCACGTTAAGAATAAGGTGATCGTATCCAAAGCCTGACACTCCTGCAATAGCTCTCGCAGCATCCTCGCGCCTGTGGAAGCTGATGAAGGCAAAACCCTAGACAGCAAAACCAAAAGTGCTGATGATACACCGGTAGCACTCGCGTGCTATTAAGCCACTAACAAACTCAAACATCAAGCTGCATCTCAGCACTACATCACTGTTTGAGAGGCTTCTTATTTAAGCAAAAACATATCTGCTTTAACATATCAACTCTATATGATCTTCAGAGATTTATGAACCAGAAGAAATAATGTGTCTGCCCTTTGAGTGTTTCACTCAGAATATGAGTTTGGATTTCCACATCTGGCCATATGTGCTGCTGTTCTCCTTTTGTGGCGAATGCCAACAGTTTCATTACCTTGGACTGGCCAGTGTTCTTGTCCTTGGCCAGATAGATCCTGGAGATAGAGCCAAATGGTCTGAAGAGCTCCTGCAGATCTGTCTCCCTTGTGTCCTCAGATAAGTTGGTCACACGAATGGTAGCATTGTCATCAGCTGGGCAGAAGTTACAGCACTCGTTACCTCAGGCAAATAATAGCTTGCCAACATTCTACACCCAGTGTGCATGTCTCACATCCACATTGTGTACATGTGTTGATAGTTCACCTCTACGATTAGGCTGCATGGACTCTCCTCTACGCGTGCCTCCATCACGCAGGCTGGGTGGAACATACTTGCCAGTTTTGCTCTGGACTGGCTGAGCAGGTTCAGGCTCTAGATATAAAGCAACATGGAAAGAAACACTCATTCTCAAAACCAATGCTTAACAATTACAATGTACAACGAATTCTTATTTCTGCATAAACAGCAGCAGCTCTGTCCATTCCTGCCTGTCCCTGCACACTACCACACATAAGCCTGTGTTACCACACCTGCAGCTTTCTCTTTCTCCCCTGTGGACAGGCCCAACTGCTCTGCCAGCTCCTTCTGCATGGGACCAAGTGTGTCTTTGTATGGACAGCGGGTGGTCCAGTGATCTCCCTTACAGATACGGCAAGACACAATCTTCTGGCCTTTCAGTTTGTTCATAGGATCCTCATCCTGGTCTTGTGCATTAAGGTCCTGCAAAAACATGGGAGAAATACAGTTACGGCATTTAGCTCACACTCTTCTCCAGAGCGACTCACAAGGTTAAGCATATTATAGGTAGGCCAGTGTGGTGTTAGGAGTCTTGCCCAAGAACTCCTTGGTGTAGCTCAGCATAGCCACCCAGACCGGGATTCAAACCCCAGTCTCTCACATGTAGTTGTGGCTCCCTGGTGGTTAATTTGCTGATCTACACCAACCATCAGAAATCTTAGTACAGAATTTAGTAAGTTGCTTATAGTTTACAATATGTTTGTTCCATCATTCGGGTAAGACGGTAGGGTTAAAGCAGTTTTCTGGCTGGCCAAATAAAAGGTCTTCAATGGCCAACTTCTTTGACCCATCAGCTGTACACATACGTACACACACATGCAAATACTATAAACATTTAAATACAATGACATGTGTTGTAATTTCATAGACAACAGGAGCCAGTTGTAGGGAACCAGCCTTGTGACCAGAGGGTCACTGGTTCAATATACCTTTAGTGCTGCTCAAGATCTACGAACTTAAAAGACTCACCTCTTTACTAGAGATGAAGGTCATGAAGACATCATCACTCACGGTGGTGGTGGCAACATTAGGTCCTGGAGGGTCATATTCGGAATTACCAAATTTCTTCCAGTTCTGCACAGACGTCAGACAGATGAACACACAGCTCAATAAAACATTTTTGTTTGCATGGCACATTCAACCAGGACTGCAGAAAACACAAAACACAAAAATCATACCTTTCTCCTAGCAACTGCTTTGGAGGCCTTACGTGTCTCAATCTTAAAAGTTCGAACAATCTGTGGAAGTAAAAAAATAAACATCATTAAGGTGAGTAGGTGGGGGAGAATTTCTGATTTAGGCAACTCAACATCCTGCTTCGAGAAGAGTTACCCCAATCTCACCTTGAACTTCTTGCCATCCTCATCAATCTTGTACTCTGTCACAGTCTTTATATTACCTTTGACAGTCTCTTTTGGTGATGGGAGAGTGCCTTTGGAAAACAAACAGCTTCATTAGACATACCCCAAGTCCACAGTTCCACAGTCTAAAAACCTGTTTGCTTTTCTCCTTAAAACAAAATTGGGATGTTATACAATAAAACGTAAATAAAAACTGAATACATTAATGAACTCAAACCCTAAACCCTATATTTAAATTAAAATATTACGATACCATATCACATTTAAACTTCCATAGTTTTTTTTTTATTGCCAGCAACACGTTTCATCAGCTCTTTTTTAAACAACACTCATTTCTGAACTGAGGATGCTGAACTGTTCAACCGTTCAATGTCTCTGTTGTTGTAGTTTTTTCACATTTGCTCACATGCCAAACGTTTTCAGCAAAACAGGCCGGCACTGCAGGCGTGCCAGTTTACCACTGGACTCTTTCACTACAGAGCCATGCTGCCGTAACACGAGTGTAGTTTAGGATCCGTTTGCTGAAATATGCACATCTTTCCCTGAAAAAGACGTTGTCTGGATGAAAGCATTACGTTCCTTCAAAATACTGTTCAGCATGATCACATTAATGGTGCATTCAGAGACGTGCTTCCCATCTTTACTTCTGAAAGACTCTCTGGAAGGCTTTTCATACCCAGTCATGTTACTGACCTGTTGTCAATGAACCCAAGTAGTTGTTTGACTCACGGTTCTACAGGTATTGTAGTACATATGTGTTTAGTGTTAATAACTCAGTACATCATTAGACAGTGATTATCAATGATGACTTGGTGGTTCTTCTGGGCTCAGAAAACACAGTTAAAATGGTAGCAGAGAGGCTTTGATATGAGGAAAGACGCAAACTGGCCTGTCCTATATTGAAGCCTTCAGTAAAAAAAAAAAGGAAAAAAGAAAAGAAACCCAAAGAAGTAAACAAATAAAAGAACCCAGAATCATATTTGGCCATATCGTCACTGATGTTATTTGCTGTGTTTCTCAGAGCCGGTAAAATACAGCTGGCTTGTTAATGCAGCTTACGGCTACTAGCCTGCTAGCTAAACTCAACGAGAACAAATTCAACTAGACGTGTGACAACGTTTCCATTTTATATAGCTGACTAAAATGACATGTACGCACACGTTACGTTAGGACATGTTTTAATTTAAGGTCTACTTAGGCTTCCTCGTGGCCTGCCTAGCAGACTCACGCAGACACGCTGGATAGCGAGCCGATGCTAATGCTAACACAGCCGGCCACGTACCTTCATCTCCCTCCTCTTCAACCTGGTCGGCCCAGCTGGGCTTCGAGCTGTAAGGAATACGAGTTATTAATATACAGTGTATTATTAACTTACACATTTATCAGACTATATACGGCTATTTTTTTAAATTAACACTTACTCGTCGAATTCAATCGACGGCATCTTGGCGCACCGTTACTGACGGAACAAGCCCCGGACACAAGAGAAGGAGATCACCGCTAAACTGCGCCCTCTATGGGCCTGGAGGAGTTCAGTCCCGGAGTTCACACTGGTACTGATGGGCAACAGAAGTCTAAACCCTTAAAGGAGCATTATGTAACTTTTAAAATATACAGTTAAAACGTAATATTGATTTACTTGAAAATGTTCACAAAAATGATCAACATATACAAATAAATAGCACTTTAGAGGTATATGTATCATGCTGCAGAGATATCTACTGAGCTTAGCATGCAAGCCAAATCGCACAAAATCGAATCAGTCCAACATGAGCAGATGAAGAAGAAACATGGCGGCTCTCAGCAAGAAAACACATATAAAGCAAAGAAGACAAGTGACAAAAATAGTGACATTTATTCAGGATGGAGTGGTACGTGCAGAACATTGGCAAATGTTTTTTTTTTTAATTCTGTTTTTTCTTGTGTTTCACCAACATCAGCATCCCATGTAGGCTTGTGTAGGTCCCAACATCAACATCCCATGTAGGCTTGTGTAGGTCCCAACATCAACATCACATGTAGGCTTGTGTAGGTCCCAACATCAACATCACATGTAGGCTTGTGTAGGTCCCAACATCAACATCACATGTAGGCTTGTGTAGGTCTACTGGTGGATATGGATACTAAATGAAATGGTCTTTATGGTGCTGTAGACATTGTGACTTCTGGTTCCCATCACCACCACTGCGAGTAAGTTTATCTGGGATGAACCAATTTATATCATAACACTCTGAGTGGCTGTGTTCACATTATCTAGAATTCGTCTTTAACTGTGGGTGGGTCCATGCCTCTAAGCCATTATCAGACATAAGTGATTAGCAGGAATGGGCTGCCAGTTGAATAAAATGATTCAAGATTTTTTTTTTTTTTAAAAGCATAACAAAAAAACCTAATTTATTTTATATGCCATTTCGACTCATATATTCATGTTTCTGTTCAGGTGTTATTCTTTTCAAACAGCGTTACAAACGGATATTCAGCATTTTAAAGGAGAAAAGCTGATGCAGCCTGGAGCTCAATAGCAAAGTAGCATCTATCAACAGGGGACACATATCAACAGACTCTCAAGGAGAAAGAATATACAGACCCATAAACATTTTGTGTCTAGAGATGACATGAGAATGAATCTGAGATGAAAAAGGATGACTTTGATCCAGTCCTTTACATATCTATTATACTGTAGCACATTCTGAGTATTGACTCAGGCTTTTAGACGCTGCTCTTAGGTTAAGTGCTTCAGGTAAAAATAGCTTAAAATGTTTTTAAAGCTTAGTAGAAAAATTATCAACTCAGTTTTGAGTTCAGTATTGCTACCAGTATCGGAAAGGAAAAAGTGTTATGGTGACATGGTGTCTAGTTGTTTCTTAAAGGAGGTTAATGACTCCTAGAAGCCAAAGTAGCTTCTAAACAACCCGAGATCTAAGGTTGCATCTCAGTTGTGCACCACACACTACTACTTCTAATAATAGTGATATTTCAAAGCTCTTCCTATTCGCAAGAAAAAGAACGAGCACAACAGGAAGTGATGTCTCATATCAGTCCTGTCATCTATACACAGGATATTTTAGTGCAGGTGAGTCTTGAGGAGCGCTTGTAAGCCCAGTCCAATGGCATGCACGGTTGTTGCTGATGTTCTGAGTGAAAAGATGTCCTGTACCGAGAATGCAGTGCAGTACAGTTTACAACTATATATTTATTTGCTTAGATTAACATATTGGGAAAGATGCCATAACTTTGTCACAGCCCACATTTTCTGTTTTATGTTTCCCATATGCTAAAGTCAGTAAATATTAGTCAGTAGCTTTAAATGAAATGTGTCCAGTGTGTTCTCTGTATTCAACCCCATAGTGCCAGAGCAGATCAAACTTTCTTGGCTGTCATCGTGTTAACAGCTGGACATCCTGGATATCGCACCTTCTAGACACTTCCCTCACACTCAGGGTCATCAAAACCAGCACATGCTGACAGTGGAGAACTAACACTTTATATTTAAGCCAACCCTAACAAACCTCCCTTAATGGATTACAGTGCCTTCTCTGGCACTGTAATTTTTATTTTTGTGTGTGTTTGTCATGCTTAAATGTTTCAGATCATCAAACAAATTTAAATATTAGTCAAAGACAACACAAGTAAACATAAAATGCAGTTTGTAAATTAAGGTTTTTATTATTAAGGGGAAAAAAATCCAAGCCTACCTTTGTCCCGCAGTTAAAACATAAAGGTGATTTATCACACCTGAGTTCAATTTCTCTAGCCACACCCAGGCCTGATTACTGCCACACCAGTTCTCAATCAGGAAATCACTTAAATAGGACTTGCCTGACAAAGCAAAGTGGACCAAAAGATACTCAAAAGCTAGACATCATGCCAAGATCCAAAGAAATTCAGGAGAAAAATGAGAAAGAAAGTAATTGAGATCAATCAGTCTGGAAAAGATTATAAAGCCTTCCCAGGAGTGGCCAGCCAACTAAAATTACCCCAAGAGCGCAGCAATGACTAATCCAAGAGGCCACAAAAGACCCCACAACAACATCCAAAGAACTGCAGGCCTCATTTGCCTCAGTAAAGGCCAGCCTCCACCATAAGAAAGACACTGGGTAAAAAGAAAGAGTTCCAAGACGAAAAGGCTCGTCTCAGTTTTGCCAGAAAAATTATGATCCCCAAGACTTTTGGGAAAACACTCTGTGGACTGACGAGACAAAAGTTGAACTTTTTGAAAGGCGTTTAAGTAACACCGCATTTCTCCGGCCATCTCTTCGTAACCTCAAGCTGAAACGAACTTGGGTTCTGCAGCAGGACAATGATCCAAAACGCACCAGCAAGTCCACCTCTGAATGGCTGAAGAAAAACAAAGTGAAGACTTTGGAGTGGCCTAGACTCTTTGGAGAGTCCTGACCTGAATCCCATTGAGATGCTGTGGCAGGACCTTAAAAAGACAGTTCATGCTTGAAAACCCTCCAATGTGACTGAATTACAACAATTCTGCAAAGATGAGGGGGTCAAAATTCCTCCACAGCGCTGTGAAAGACTCATCGCAAGTTACTGCAAACGCTTGACTGCAGTTGTTGCCGCTAAGGGTGGCCCGACCAGTTATTAGGTTTAGGACCAAACACTTTTTTTGCACAGGGCCATGAAGGTTTGGACTTTTTTCTTCTCTCTAAATTAGTCTGAAACATTTAAGAGTGACAAACAGGCAAAAAAATAAGAAATCATAAAGGGGCAAACATTTTTTCACACCACTGTATGGCCACTCAGACCTACATCCTTCATTTTCAAAAACACTTGGTATCCAGCTCCCCAGGTACATTAGCTAGCAACATAAGCTAACATCATCTAGATACCAGCTATGCTAATAAGCTATAGAAATTCTTTATCTTGTTGTTATCTTGCTAAAAAGGTATCTGACTTTAAACAGTATCTGAGCTCTTTGCTCTTAGATGACAGCAGGAAGATTACGTTTTCACATGTTGGGTTTAGCTTGGTACAGAGCAGAGGGGTGTTGATGATCTAATAACATGCAGCCTCCTAGAATAGACTATAAGCGCTAGATATCTAGATGACACTATTGACTAGCTTAGTCTAGTACATGCCAAAGTAAGTGATGGCTGGCCACTCTGTGGTTTGACACTTCACATCAATGCTGTTTCAAGGCACAGTGTGAATTTCCCATTGCCTTACTTTTAAACGAATCAGTTTGTTTTAACTCTGGCACTGTAGTAAATCATATCATGGCTGCGAGTTTAAGGACAGTTGTTATACTGTGCAAACTTTTTAAGAACAATAGTTCCACTTTCATTGAGGTAATTGGATTGACAACAACAACAAAAAAGACAACATCAAAAAATATATATGTATTTATCACCTAAACCGCTGTTCCTACTGCATCGCAGGCCATCCCAGATTATGAGCATATTTCTATCAGCTGGCTTGATCAAAAAATAGGCTCAGAAATAGAAAAATAATAGAAATAATAACTGAAAGGAAAAACATGCAGGGCTTTAGGTTTCCTTTGGGACTATTTTGCCTTACAATATCCTATATGTACCACCCCACCATGAATAACTGAAGAAAATGAGCCTGAGGCTTATCTTAAAACTAACATACAATATAATCTTAAGCACAGAGCAGTGTATTCCTACCATTTCATATGATAACGTTCTGTAACATAACTCGAGACAGTATTGAATTCTTTAGATGTTTGGTTCCTGTCAGTGCCACTATGAACTCCTCGGACTATTTACATTATACATATTTTCACAGGTGTGAAGGTGAGTGAAAAACTTAGGTGCGTAGTCCCTTACAGTACTTCAATACAAACATATAAATTAGACAATAAATATATACAATACTAAACACAAAATCTCTGTTTACACTAATTTACAGTTATCAATAAAAACTATGATATATGCAGATGTACACATTACCATATAGCACTATGGTAAGGCTGAGGTAGATGAGAGATGCAGGGTATATACAGGGCATAGAATATTATATTATATATGTATATACATACACTACAGATATACAGTGTGGATGGAAGATAACAGTAGGTCGGTCTATATGTGATTTCTATATATTCTGAGTTTAACTAGATACAGTTAACAGTTACAACACTGAATGACTTTGAACTAATGAACTAAGGTACTCATCAACATTTAAACAATTTAATGTTACCATTGCGGTTGTTGTAGCTGGAAGGGATTTCAAAGTTTGATGCTACATTGTGTGAGCTGTTGGCAGGTGACACAATGTTACAAGCAGCCATGCATGGCTTAATTTGATGTCCAGTAAGTAAATATGATTTTTTACATTTTTTTCTATCTTTTATCTAAAACAAAATGCTAAAGCCTGTAAGCGAAAGGTGTGAGCCACAGCAAGCAGCACTGATGCTGTAACCAAGAGAATTTTCATGAACAGTCTTTGCTTCCTATGTGTCAATTGTAGCTCACAGCAAACTACAGAAACAGAACTGAGTAAGAAGTAGATTCTTCTCCTACACAAATAGAGTTTCCAGCTAATGCACTGATAACTCACCACAGGTATTTATACACACAAAAGCGTATAGAACTGAATAAATTCAGCCGATTCACTTATCCCTGACTAATTAAATGGTAATTCTGAATGTCAGTATTGGCTGCAAATATTTATGTGTCATTTATATGTATTTATACAGTTTTACCTTAATATGATTGACTGGCATCAGAAGGGCAGCACGAGAGTCATATTCGTTTATTTGCTGTTTGTTAATATCACCTTTAGAGGACGGCACTAAATAACGTTTGTTTATTGATGGTTGTTAATATCACCATTAGAAGGCAGTGACGAGTTTGTTTGCCTGTTTCTGTAGTTTGCTGTGAGCTACAATTGACACATAGGAAGCAAAATAAGACTGTTCATTAATATTTGCAAACAAAAAAGAAAGATGCTTAATGAAAAATTAGTTTATTATTTAATTCAGTTGTCATTTTTTAACAAAAACTGGTAAATAACCGACTGTTTAACAGCAACAAGCATAAAACAGAAGGTCCTGCTTCCTGTTCACTTGTACAAAAAAATGTTAGAAACACCGACACAGGAAAGATATTTTAGAACAGGAAATGGCTGTTTAACTTTATAGTCCTGCTGAGATAAGACCAGAGGAACATGAGAATTAATGTAGGATCATGGTACAGCTGTATGCAAAAGTATGGGTGCTCCAGGTCCACCCTCTACAGAGAACACGCTTCTGGAGTGCAAAACTTTATTGACTAAATTTAAATAAAATGCATGCAAAAGTTATTTTAATAACTTCATATTTTGTGAGTATTTTAAATTCAGCAAATAAGTAAAAACAATGTTGTAAAACTGGAAACAATGTCACATTCACGTTTATTTCCTGTAGGGTAGCTTTGAAAATCAACAAAACGTGTAAAAGTCATAAGTGCCACTGCCCAGCTTAAAAGGATGGACCAGCATACCTTCAAAACAGGCACTCTTACACTACGCTAACACTGTTACAGTTTCAAAATGCTATTCTCTCCATACAGTCCTTATAGGAACTGTACTTTGTGCTAGCCTATTCATTCAGTGGTCTTTCTACAGCAAGCTGTCCTGAAACTATCAAACACGGCCATGTAGAGTATGGGGTGAAGGCACATGTTAACGCCTGTCAGTCCCTTTGACACTCGGTATGCATTCTGCACGGCACAGATACGTTTACCATTCTCCTTAAGATAGAAGTGCCAGACTTGCAGTATGTGGTAGGGCACGAAAGACATGGCATAGATGATGCAAACAGAAGCCACAATGAGAGATACTTTTTTCTTCTCCAGTGCGGTGATATTGGCACTTTTTAAAACTGCCCACATCACACCGAAATAGGACGCGAAGGTCACCACAAATGGAACTAGGCATCCCATGACAGCCATGAAGATCCTGTAGATGTATTTATATTCCTTCGAGTTTTCAGAGAAAGACCGGCATCGGGAGTTTTCCACATCTGCAAATCTGAGGATCGGGCTCGAGAGGATGGCCACAGTGACCCAGACCAGCACGCTGGCGATCTTGGCGTGTTTAGGGCCCACATGCTTGCGTGTGAAAAAGGGGTGGACGATGGCCAGGTACCTGTTGACGCTGATGCACATGATGAAGTAGATGCTGACGTACAGGTTGCAGGCAAAGAGGAAGCGCTCAATTTTGCAGACAGGTGGAGTGAAGATCCATGTCTTTTTCCACGAGATGATGATAAGAGGGAATGTCAGAACGTAGAGGATGTCGCTGATAGCCAGGTTACAGGAGAACACCACTCCTGTGTGCCAGTTCTTCCTCTCCTTAGTCACCAGCATCCACAGGGCGACTATGTTCCCCACTAGAGCCACACACAGCTCCAAGCTATACATGACAGATAACAGGTCCTTTTGGTGTGGGAAGTTACAGGTGGAGTTGTTCCTTGACATTATACCGCACCTCCTGCACACACAAACGAGAAATGACAAGAAATGTCAGGAGGAAAACATAGTAGTGTGAGATTATTCCAGGCAGTTATGAAAGGTTCCCGTTAATCCATTCAAATCTGCTGGTCCATTATTAGTAGTTGTAATATTGAGATTATTCTAACAGTCATAATGTTAACAAAGCAACAGTACTGAATATTCAATTATGCAAATGTTTATTAGACGGATCAGCTGTGGATGCAACTCAACAACTAATAACACTGTTTTAAACTATTTAGTGTGCCCCCAGAGAAGTGACCAGTACAAGCATCCGCTGCCACAGAGTATACCAATCAGTCTGTGAGATCGTAATTTGTGAGCTGTAGCTACACGAGATTTCCATATATTGCAGTGTCTGTTCATTTCAGGAGCAACCTGCAGAGGGGTATTTCCAGACCTATTTCCAGATCTAAGTTCTCTAAAAGTTGGTTACAGAGGTGTAGCTAAATCCTGAGGTGACCAGTGCTCTCTTAGAGCAAAGCATGGCCAACCATCTGGCAAACCCCAGTTCTAGAAAGTAAAACCGTCTGCCATCATCAAGAAATCTGCCATTAGAGTTACTAGCAATCAGTCTGTGAGATCGTAATTTGTGAGCTGAGCTACACGAGATGGTAAGAGATACCTATCGGATATTAATTAGCCATACCTGTTTATTATTACAACTTACCCAGTGTCTGTGTTGTAGGTTACTGTATAGAGTGCTCTGTGGTGAGCGTCCCTAGAGTAACTCGTATGCTCTGTCTGGATTGTGCGCTGAAAAATGCAAATAAAAAACAGATTTAACGGACTGGATTCCAACATGTCAAACACCACACGAAAGATTCAGATATGTCACTACAACACAGTGTGGTTAGTTTAGTTTTGGCAATAATGGTGCTGGTGTGATGCTTTATTCCAGTGAAGGCGATAGACTGATTTGATTTAAATTAAGGAAAAAAACAGTATCACTTTATGCCACATCTCTGCGTGGTTGCATTTTGTACTTGTAGTAATGCATCGGATGAGCAGCCACAGATGCACAAATCTGAGATATGACAGATAACCATGCAACCATCACGTTGCAACTTTTCAACAGATAAGGACCGACAGACTTCAACCATGTCTGAGTGTGCTGCCCTTTATGAAATTTTACCAGCATTCCTTCCTTTCCAAACACCAGCAAACCACAACGTGACAGTGAGGTCAGATGTACAGCCAGAGCTGGGCAATATGACAGTATTTATTGTGTGTGTGTCACAATCTGTTTTTCGGCCCACATCATAGACATCATAAGTTTTCCCCTGCTGAACAATGAGGAACCTTTAAGGCCTCGTCGCCACTCAACACTCACCATCGCAAGAGCCACACCCATACAGCTGAATCAACCCACACCAGCATGGTTTCCCCACATGGCCAGCTTCCCCTTTCTACTCTACAAGACCTCTAAAAGAGAGCGACTCATCTACCATCTATCTGGGAAGTAGGTATTTGTTAGAAATATCAAACAGCGCTCAGCAGTTAAGCACTCTTTCACAGGTTCCAAGGTCTCTGACATCGTACAGCAGATCTACAGCCCTTTTAACAAGTAACATGTAATTCAGAATCTGGTCATTATTTTCCTGTATTGTCAAGGAAGGTCACCAACTGCATGGGTGATTATGTTTTAACTGGCAACAAGTTATTTAACCCTAACTGATGCAGTGAGTAGCTTCTCATTTGCTAAACAACCATGGGCAAAGACACGTCCTGTGGTCGTGGAAAAGATGTGGAAAAGATCTGTTTGAGAAATGTCAAATTATTGGCACACATCAAGCAGTGAAAACATCTAAGGAGATGCTGAAAATACTAAAATCAGTTAAGAACTGTCCAACGCATTACTAAACAGTGGAAGAACCACACATCAGCTCCAGTAGGGAATGTGATGATGATTGTGAATGATTGTGCTCAGTGATCATTCAAACGTTTGGTGAAATCGATTTTGTAGACCGCACGGATACGTTTAACAGTGAAAGTGAGAGCATTTCCTCACACACAGTCTGAAGGGAACTCAAGGGCTTGAGGCTAAACAGCTGCGTAGCCTTAAGAAAAACACTTGGCAAAAGGAGCTTTTTTGCTAGCTAGCATTAAGACTGGAGGATGGAAGAAGGTCGAGTGGTCTGATGAGTCCAGATTTACCCTGTTCCAGAGTGATGGGCGCATCCGGATAAGAAGAGAGATGACTGCAGTGATGCCTGTGAAGGTTGTGGGTGCAGTTCTATGATCTGGGGTTGCTGCAGTTGGTCAGGTCTATATGCAGCAACGTCATGTGCCCAAAGAATGAGGTCAGCTGACTACTTAAATATATTGAGCGACCTGGTTATTCCATCAGTGGATGGGCCAAATTGTGAAAGAGTGGTTCAGGGGGCATCATTTTCACACATGGATTGGCCACCACAGAGTCCAGACCTGAACCCCATTGAAAAATAAATCTTGTGACATTGCAAGCTTGTGGAAACGATGCCACAGCGAATGTGCGCTGTGATTAAAGCTAAATGCGGCCCAACAAAATATTAGAGTCTGTGACCTTTTATGGCCAGGCAGTGTATATCGATTAGCACTGCTCTGTATATAGCATCACCTACCTACCCTAATGTATAAGACTTACAGAGGAGTTAGAGAAAAATACACATGCAAAAAAGGTTTATACAGGATTTATCAGAGGAGAAACATGTTGATGCTAGGAGAGTAAGATCAGTGGTGCTGCTAAAAGATAAGAGATCATTTGTTCATGTTTATTTATCTGTATGTGAGTATAGACATTATCAGTAGACAATCAGCCACAGCATCCCCCCTGTACACCCAACCGACACGCAAGTGCAAATAGCCCCAAAAGCACAGATCGCAGTCTGTCTACTGAATTTACAGCATGTGGAGTCTTTGATCTAGTGAACATTGCCCAATTTTGTGCATCAGTGAGCACTCATTTACATTTATGGCATGTAGCTGATGCCCTTACCCAGAGCCACATACAGTGGGGTGCGAAAGTTTGGGCAGTCTTGTTAATTTTCCTGATTTACCTTGATAAAGCATTGATTGTTTGGATAAAAAAAAATTGCGTTAAATATATCATATAGGGGACAAACACAGTGATATTTGAGAAGTGAAATGACGTTTATATGATTTACAGAAAGTGTGCAATAATTGGTTAAACAAAATTAGGCAGGTGCATACATTTGGGCACTGTTGTCATTTTATTGATGTCAAAACCTTTAGAACTAATTACTGGAACTCAAATTTGGTTTGGTAAGTTCAGTGACCCTTGACCTCCATACACAGGTGACTCCAATTATGAGAAAGAGTATTTAAGGGGGTCAATTGTAAGTTTTTCTCCTCTTTGCATCTTCTCTAAAGAGTTGCAGCATGGGAGTCGCAAAACAACTTTCAAATGGCCTGAAAACAAAGATTGTTCACCGTCATGGTTTAGGGGAAGGATACAGAAAGCTATCTCAGAGATTTCAGCTTTCAGTCTCCGCTGTGAGAAACATTGTGAGAAAATGGAAGACCACAGGCACAGCTCAAGTCAAGGCTCGAAGTGGCAGACCAAGAAAAATCTGGAATAAACAGAAGCGAAGGATGTTGAGAACAGTCAGAGTCAACCCACAGACCAGCACCAAAGACCTACAACATGATCTTGCTGCTGATGGAGTCACTGTGCATCGTTCAACTATTCGGCGCAATTTACACAAGGAGATGCTGTATGGGAGAGTGATGCAGAGGAAGCCTTTTCTCCGCCCACATCACAAACAGAGCCACTTGAGGTATGCTAAAGCACATTTGGACAAGCCAGCTTCATTTTGGAATAAGGTGCTGTGTTATTTGGGCATAACAAGGGCTGTTATGCATGGAGGAAAACGAACACAGCACTCCAAGAAAAACAGCTGCTACCTACAGTAAAATTTGGTGGTGGTTCCATCATGCTGTGGGGCTGTGTGGCCAGTACAGGGACTGGGAATCTTGTTAAAGTTGAGGGACGCATGGATTCCAATCAATATCAGCAGATTCTGGAGACCAATGTCCAGGAATCAGTGACAAAGCTGAAGCTTTGCGTCGGGGCTGGATCTTCCAAAAAGACAACGACCCTAAACACTGCTCAAAATCTACTAATGCATTCATGCAGAGGAACAAGTACAACGTTCTGGAATGGCCATCTCAGTCCCCAGACCTGAATATTATTGAAAATCTGTGGTGTCGCTTAAAGAGAGCTGTCTATGCTCGGAAACCATCAAACCTGAATGAACTAGAAATGTTTTGTAAAGAAGAATGGTCTAAAATACCTTCAGCCACAATCCAGACTCTCATTAGAAGCTATAGGAAGCATTTAGAGGCTGTTATTTCTGCAAAAGGAGGATCTACTAAATATTGAGTTAACAAGTTTTTTTTGGTGCCCAAATTTATGCACCTGCCTACTTTTGTTTAGACAATTATTGCACACTTTCTGTAAATCATATAAACTTCATTTCACTTCTCAAATATCACTGTGTTTGTCCCCTATATGATATATTTAACAGATTTTTTTTTTTTATCCAAACAATCAATGCTTTATCAAGGTAAATCAGGAAAATTAACAAGACTGCCCAAACTTTCGCACCCCACTGCAGACAGGCCAAGGACTCTTATTGGTGTAATACAGCATAGATACACAGACAGGAAATCAAATGGCGGTCTCACACATGGTGTGATAGTTTCCTGGCAGGTAGTGATATTATCTGCTGCGCCACACCAACCACTGCAAGTCTGGTTCTACGGTAAACTGTGGATGATGATCTTCAATATTCACTACACTTCTGCATTTCACAATGCTGAATCAGCACATGAGCATCTCAGCACAACTTTTCTCTCTGTAGTTCACAAACACGCACCTTTCAAGAACTAAGGAATTAAGAAAATGATAAGCCCGAAAGAATTTTCCCCACTCCATTGTAGAAATAACAAAGCCTGGAAGCTTGCTAGACAGACATGGCTTACATTCTGAACACAGAGAAAGGCACATCTCTCATTAGGAAAGCCAAATCGGAAGATCATATGACTCTCGGTCAAATCTAGTCACGTTCTGGAAGGCTGTTAATTCAGTGCATGATAAGCCCTTATCCTCTATAACCCCTCATATTGCAGTGGATGTCTGATAACTGACCAAGACGTGATATGTGTAACCTTTAACAGTCACTCATGTGAGAGGACCTCTGACCACTTCTAAATGTTTTTGAAAACAAAGATGGCCAATTGGTTGCACACTATCACACAGTTCCTGCAGATTTTGCGGTAGAAGTGGAGGCTGAGTGACACCAGGTCTTCTGGACTTGCGACGCGTGACAACAGAACGTTCATCGAGGAGTCGTCTCCACCAAGAGAAAAGCGGGACTCGTCACTGAAGATAACCTGCTGTCATTCTGAGTCACTGAGTCTGGCACAATGCCATTGCAGTCTTTTGAGGAAGTTGTAACAGTCTGTCTACATGTAGTCCTGCTTCACGCAGCCATCTGCCAATGGAGCTGCCCTAACAGGATGACTCATGGATGGCATCACCCCTCGCGTAGTAAGACGTGTTTCTGTGGTTTGTGTAGGTGTCCCAGATCATTCATGTCACTAGTGCGTGCCTTGTTCTATTCACTAACACCACCCGTGCACTCTATGCATCAATAAGACCATCCTGCCTCCTGGAGCCCTACGACCTCCTAGTGACCTCTCTCCAGCTCTTCCAACTGCTCAAGTGGCTTTCGAGTTACTGTTTTCTGAGGCATACTTTGCTTGCAAAGGACGTTACCAGCACAAGAGCACAGAACGGAAAGCACACGCAACAGGACAACTGTACAGTCAGGTACAGCGATAATACCAGTCCTTGCTTACGTCACGTGCACGGCCAGGCATGAAAATTGAATCATTCGCATGTCTCATTACGTCAAGCCTACCCACCAAGTTTCACTCCTATTGGATGATTCTTTCTGATGATGGGTGTATTTCTGTTGGCCTAAATTTATTGGCTCTGCTGTTCCATGTGGTCCCTCATTTTTATTTAACAAGTCATTTGCCATTTATTCACTTTGTGTCCCCTGCTTATTCGGCATGATGTTGAGCCAGTTGTGACACCTGCATCTTTTTCCATCAGTGTGGTCACAAAAGCCCTTTTAACTGTTCACACAGGAAGTTGAACAGACGAGGATAAACACCTTCCCTTTTTAAAGCGTGACACCCCAATCATTTTAGCATGTTGCTCATATTTCACTCTCGCTCCCCAATTATTTATATGTATATATATATATATATATATATAAACACCATTCTGAGCACACAGCTACTACTCAAGATGTGAAAAGTCATATTACTGATCTCGACAGAAGGGTAAAATGCACTTCTCTCATTTTTAACCTAACGCTTTTGATACAAATCAGTGACTAATTGACAACATAAGCTCTAACCAAAATGTCATGGTCAGGCATGGCACAACGCAATGGTTTCAGAACTACTTTTCAGTTGCCATGGGTTGCTGTGATGATTTTCTTTCAGTAACTAAAGGTGTTCCTCAGGGTTCTGTTTCAGACCCGGTTCTACTTTTAGATTGTATCGCTGATATTGTATCCACAGTAATGGAAATCGGAAGTACGTCTGTATGCTCGTAACACAGTTTTATAATGTGCTGCAAACTGAGCAAAAGCAGTTCATGAAAAACTGCAACACACATTTGATTCTCTGCAAGTCGCATGCTGTTTTCCAGACCTGTTTATCACTCTGCTCTGAGATTACTGGGGATCCATATATGACAGTGGGATGGTCCTCTCCCTCTCAGAGTATTACTCTATTATTACCAATAATAATTACCAATCAGAGTATATTACTTACATGCTCAATGTGAGGAACACACTTTACAAAAACCTGCTGAACTGATTTTATTTCACTCGAGGTTCCCCGAGTTTTTACTGAGATGCCTTCAGTTAGTATACACCGGTAAGATGGAACTTTTGGAAATTTTAATTGCCAATTAATTAAATTCTGTCTGTAAAGGTTTAGTTGTGTATTTTTTTGGACTGTTTTACAAATTGTAGCCCTTTGGCTCATGGCTTTATTGTGAATAATGGTCCCCACCCTCAATGTAAACCTGAGCTTAAATAAAAATTGATAATGACACCAGCAACTGTAAAACTGATGCTATACTCAATAAACAGGCAGCTCCACGCACAAGCGCTTTGTGTGACCTATGAAGTCAACAAACACTGTGGTCACCCAGGCAATACAAAAGAAAAAAGGTGTGGTTAAAGCTCACTTGGAGAGGTTTGTAAAAGGTGCCATTGTGTTGAAACGTATAGAGTTGTTCTCAGTACTGTTGAAATGTAACAGAGAGCTGAAAATTTAATAGTGTAAACTTTCTTGTCACTCAGAGAATTCAAATAGTTATGACTACTGTAGCCTCAACCAGTTATTTTCCTTTCTAGTGTTACCCTCTCAAGGTATAACCACCCTCCTTCTCATCATCCACCTTAATCTTCTCCATCTTCTTTCCTCACTTACCCCTCATTCAAGTTCTCTTTCTTACTGTAGATAAGATTCCCCAAAACCGCTTCTTGTCAGACTAAACTAGACAAGACCCGACTGATAACCTAAGGCTGGTGCCCGTATCTGATTCTGCATGTACGTGATTAAGATTGATGGTCGACCGAACTGTACCCAAACACCTCTGTACATGCAAACTGAAGACAACACTGAATCTCATCTCCAGTCTCCGAATTCTTCCCGAAGACCCCAATTTCTAACAATCCAAAGCCCAAACCCTAAGACACCGTTTTCTAAGTTTTAGAGCTACACATTTTTTTTTGGTTCGTAGCATCCAAAGTGTTTGTAGGACAACAATTCCCAAAGAAATATGTTTGTATCAGATTTACCGGTATATTCCCATCAGTAGTAGCTCTGGTACAGCACAGAACTGCTATATTACCCATGTTACTCTCGACCATCACACAAAACCACTCCGGATCACCGCATCTCAAATAGCAAATAATTAATAGTGAATTATACAAAACCTTGAGGGACACTTAACATCAGTGCTCATTGACAGTCCTGTGCCAAAGCGTGAACACGGTTCGATTGACAGGTTGTGTGTGACTTTGTTAAAAACATGAGAACATATACACGCATGTATGTGCTAATAAACCGTAGTTATGTGTAGAAGAGTGATCTCTATAGAGGATGTGTTTTCTGATTTTTCAACAAAACTCAGCTAAACCATGTCATCTGGCTAGAAGTAATACTACTGAAGCAGGCATTTCACCTCCTAATCTAGTAGTATCATTTACTGTGGTAGCCAGCTAACTGAACACTTAGTGTAATAAAACACAATACATATTGTACAATTAATCTACTAGCCTAGGAATCTGCTGTGTAGGGAAAAAATCCTAGAGCAAGCAAAAAGCAACAGCTCCTCTTTCTGCTTCCACTGTAGTCTTTAAATACCTCTCAAAAAACACATCTTCGAGAACACGTACTTACAAGGTTGGTTAGTACACAGCTCATTTTTCTGAACACTACCAGCTAGCAATTCAATAAACCGCTGAAATGCTTCCTAAATATAATAAAAGTATACTCACTAACCCGTTACTTGACCTGACGACACAGAACACCCGAGTCTCTCCAGTGATTCACCCAACTAGTTCGCTTTCCTGTGTGACACATGAGACACTCAGCGCTCTTGCAGAGGTTTTCACTGACCCCTGTCTTTTTCCTCTTGTCATTTTTTTTCACAGATAAAAGAGTTTCAAGTTCACTCAAGTTCATAAACCCACACCAACTATACAACTGATGCAAAACCACACAGCATGGTGACAGATCCAAATATTTATTGTTTCAACTGCAACATATATGGACATTTTTACAAGGCACAAAGTATGTGTTTTCTCAGAACCCAGTCATTCCGCTGGCTTTAGGAGAAGATGACTGTGCATACTCAACATTTCTGAGCTTACAAAAGCCTGGTAACGTCACCAGCAAGGGGTTGTACTCTTCCAGTGCATCGAACGCGAACTCAATCAGCTCCTCCTCTTCTTTTGTTTGAAGTCCTTTTTAGCTTTGCCTCCTCTGGGTCCCCCTTTAAATCCAGAAGCAGTTTTCGATCGTTGTCCTTTCAGCTTCGAACTGGGGCCTTTCTGAGTCCCGTTTTTCTTCCCACCAAAACCCTTTTTAGCTTTGTTTCCTTCAAACTTCTTCCCCCCGTTGCCTTTTCCAAACTTGCCTCCAAAACCTCCCGTTTTTCTAGCCCCGGATCCTTTGTCTCTTATACCAGTTTTACTTCCTCCGAACTTTTTGCCAGCAGAAGGTTTACCACCAGAAGCTGGCTTGCCAGCAGGTCGGGAATTTGTTTTTTCTTTACCAGAGGCATTAGAAACAGAAATTTTCCTCTTTTTAAAGGGTCTGGGTGACTTGCCCGGGGCGTGTTTCCTCTTTGCAGTGGGGAACATGTCTGAAAGAGAAGTTGGTAAATGTCAGACAGTCTGGTTGTGTTTGCTAAGTAATACACAAATCTGGTTTTCTCTGGAATCACCTCTCTCCAAAATCTTGAATGAAGAAAAAAAGACTGGCCAATATCAGCATAGGGTAGAATTCAAATATTAGGAAACACCCTACTGGGGAATAAATGGGAAATGGGAAAATAATTTATATAAATATATTTAGGAATAACAGAGAAAAATCTTTAGGTCTTTATGCCATGCCACTTCTAGCTAACACTAGAGCTAGATGTTGATGGACAAGTTCCTAGTGGATGATGTGCCAACATTAGTTTGTCAGTGAAACATATTTTCACTGTTCCTGTAATGGTTAACTGTTTATTGGATCACCAGAGCTAGAGGTGGGCAAGGTGATACTTTATGGTTATCAAATAAACTGCATTATTAATATTGGTCAAATTTATTAATGAGCCCTGCTTTAATGATAAACTAATACCTTCGTCTGGTTCCTGCCCGACGGCCTGCCTGTAATATTCAGCCTCATCCTCGGACTCCTCAGCCACAGCCTGGCCCTCCTGCATCCCAGGGTCCTCCACTTCACTATCGTCGGACCCTGCCTCCTCCTGCTGCCGTTTTTTCTTTATCCCTTCCAGACTCTTTTTCCTGTAATCACCACAAAGTTCAGCTTAAGAAATGCAAAGCTTGTAGCCAATGTGCCCGTGCTTCTGCAATGCAGCTTGATTTTGCTACTGAACAACAGAAATGCAATAGTGTTTTTACACAGGGCTTAATGTTATACTTTCACAGTGTCATATGGTATTTACTTGTTTTCGTCCCGTTTCTCCTTTTTTAGGGCTATATTTTGCTCCTGCTTTTTTCGGCGTTCTGCTTTCTCCTTTAGACGAGTCTCTTTCCTCTTCAGGATCTCCTGGAGCTCCTCTTCTGTCTTTGTGACTGTGCAGAATAATGCATTTTATTAGCAAATGCAACATGAACAAGTTTCCAAAAGATTTCACCACTAATGTATGTCATGTCTACGCGCATACAGACGTCTGAGTTTAATTGAAAAGCTCCTTATTTGTATGACCATTTTCTGACCTCTTCAATTCAACTTAGTCATTATACCAATACAGGGTTGTACAGTATAACGAAACACGGTCAGGCTCCGCCTCCAGTGCAATTAAGGAATGTATGTATGTATGTATGTATGTATGTGTGTGTGTGTGTGTGTGTGTGTGTGTGTGTATGTATGTATATATATATATATATATATATATATACACACACACACACACACACACACACACACAGTGATGCAAAGACAAATAGACAAAGACAATGTGTGCAAACACTACAGTACGTGTGCAGGACATGTGCAAAGAGTAAGAGCAGTATCAGTAAGTATGTGGTTGTAAACAGTATGGATATATAAAGTGTATATCTCTCCATCACTTCAAATTCTACAGGCTGTTTATTACTGAGCCTTTAAAAGGGTAATGTGTATATGTACCCTGCTCTAACTGGCTCCCATTTTTTCCTGCTGTAGGCAGAATAGGCAGATATGTAAATGTACTGGTTTAAGTCTAAACTCTAGTCTAATTCCTAATTTCTTGTCGTTTCAACATCTACTTTTAAAACCTCTTTAAACCGCAGACTGATCATATTTACTGCTCACTGACTGAAGCAGTGGACACTTACGAATGGAATGATAAAGCACGTTCCCGTCTCCCATGCCTTCCACAATCTTCACAAGCCGCAGGGTCATTCTAGGGCCGATCTAAAGCACAAAGATTAAGCTTCATTGTCAAACTTCAAAGTATACACACATCCAAGCTCAGATTAATTTCATCTTAATGTTAATTCATGTATCCGAACAAGGTATGTGCAGTTAGAACAGATGCAATTTTTTATAATTTAACTTTCTTTATATTTACAGAAAAGTGCGACCTCTCCTTTACCTCCGTTAGTCTGACAGCGCTCTGCTGGGACCTCATGTTCCCACGGCCAGAGTAAATCTGAGGCAGCTCGGTGATGTTGTGATCCCCGTCTTGTTCTGCTTCACTCTCAGACAGGTTTGCCCCCCTTGCAGAGAGAAAAGAACAAAGCTCTATAACATGCAACTCTCTTGAAAGACTGCTTGAACGCCAGATGGAAACAGATGCATCAGAGCGTTTACTTTGAAAGATCACTGAGCAATCTATGCAGTTTAAAGTGTCATCATCTGCATCATACCATAAAAGTCTTAACTGGGACATGTTCATACTTCTGCCAGATCTCATGATACATGCCAAAAAGCTAGACCACTGCACAACAACTCAACAACCATTCTATGGCATCATTGAATCTCAAACTTCACAACAACTTCACAAAGGCTCAGAATCCTTTCCAAGAACACACTGAGCATCAATGTGACTACAGGAACTGTTTACACAGTGGTGGAGTATAGGCTAGAACAACACACCAAGCTGTTCTCTGTCTGGCTTTACATGGTGAAGCTTGAATGCAGCCTTAGTTGCATAAATCTAACCTCAAACCAAATTTCACTCGACACTGTACAGTACACTGTCCTTATTCTTATGACCTTAATCAAAGGCATTTGCCAAGAGATCATAATCACTGTAGGCTCCAGATTTCCTTTACTCTATATGTAATACTGCATCCTAATGGAAAAATATTACCGTCTGTTCATATTGCTGAGAGTTAAGGGTTTTTTTTGGCTGGTGTTCACGAGACGACTGGTTCCCCTTTTCAATCTTGGTTCCGCTTCACGTTTCTTTCTTTTGCTCTTAGAAAGTTATTCCTTCCCACTGTTGCCCCTGGCTTGCTCAATACCTTGTACAGCCAGCTTGAAATTTGCACTTTTAAAACTAGCCATATGCGGGCAAATCCCATAATAATGGAGCAATACTACAATCCATTCTAATCAATTCAAAAACATTAAAAAAAAATCTAAAATAAACGACAAGTCAGAAGTCGTGACTAAGTATGAAATTTTGCCTCCATGTCATCTGGGTGACTTACTTCAGTAGGAGCTCGCTGATGTCCTCCAGCTTACTCATGTTGGGGACCCTCTCCTGCATGATCTTTTTCACTCCCTTGCTCATACCTACAGGAACCACCTTCAGGCTGCTGCGAGGGTGAGAGGAGAGTACACAGGCGTGAGTGGGGCAATACAAATCCCATACGGCCATGAACGATGATGTTGCAGAGGGGCATCAGTGCGTTTACTTTGAAAACAAATCACTGAAGAATCATGTTTCAACGTTTCATCATGTGCACCCTGCACCGCTTCTAGCATACAGAGCAAGGACGGTACTTACTAATGGCGAAACTCTATTTCTTGGGACTCCGGATCATAACTGACCAGCACACACCTCTTTATGCTGTTGAGGCTGACCTTTAAAACAAAAATAAATAAATAAATAAAATGATTTCAAAAAATTAATAAAATAAAAATAAAAACACCAACAAGTTCATCTGCTTGTAAAGTGCCTCCAGCAATACTATCAGAAATCAAGTCAAGTCACAGGCGACCTCAGGAGACTATACAGTCATCATCAGTTTACTGTTTCGTTACATACACTACTGTTCACAAGTCTGAAATCACCGGTTTACAATTCTATAAACCAATCCTGATGTATATTCTGTCCAGCTATTTCTAATAAGCAATACAATCAATAATGTTTCAATGACATATGGAGCTGCAGATGATTACATATGAGTGGAATTTGGATTTCTGATCAGCAAAACAGCTTCATTTTTAATGTTTCACATTCTCAATACTCTACTGTTTTTATATTATTCCAATATTTATTTCAATTTTGCTTTACAAATCCAAATCTCACGTCTCTATTGCACAACACATGTAAGCTGACAGTTTTCTACTTCTTCAAAAGGAAATTATAGCAGAGCTAATAAATAATAACTAGTATTTATTATAAATTAATTATTCAGTTATTAAACTAATAGCTACAAGACCTTTTCTTCAACCATGTCATAATTTTGTTCTCAAAGTAACATCCTAATTCCTGGGGTCTATGATATTTAAGCTATGACTGCTATAAGCAGCTATTAATCATAGCTACAAGCTCGAGTACAAGCAGTTATTAAATAACACGTGTGACTCCAAACTTCTAAACAGTAACAAGCTGGTAACTGCTGGATGAAAGAACAATACCTTATGGACATTGATTGAGGGGAACATGTTCTGGAACATGGTGGCCATCAGCTTAATATGCATGCCATCTAGGCCAAAATTATTCAGCACCAGCAACGGGTGATGAGTGAACTGCTGTCCGTGCATCCTGTGCCTCTTCAAGGATGAAATGACATCTTTGATGAGAGAGTACTGGAAGGAAATAAACAACCGCTTGATTTACCAGCAGCACAGTGTGTGGTTTACTGCAGCAGCTGAAGCAGCAGACACATCAGTGCGTTTACTTGAAACAATCACTTTACAATCAACACGCTACAGCGTCATCATCTGTGTCTGCATACAACTCAATTCACCAACTCTAAAATGAAAAGAGATGAAAGGGAACGAGAACACTGCCATACCTTAGTAACCTGGAAATACAGACTGGGGCCTTTGGGAAGTCGTGCCAGCCTCTGTGAGAGGAAATCACAAAGTGAGTAACTTTAATCAAACATGAATGTGACACATCAGAAATTGGATTTAAGCATCTCGACTAATTCAGTTAAAAGCATTTAAGGATTTAGACTTTCAATAATTCTTTACTGTTGTAGATATATTGAATCCAGACATTGGATCAAGATTCCAGCCCTGTATTTTGTCCCTGGCAGTTAACAGATTCGTCTCTCAGGGGAAACTCATCGGTTTTTTTTTTTATTTTTTTTTTTTAAACTGTGGGCCACTCTAGTGGGCCATGTTGGTACTGCTAGGGGGCTTTTAATTTTATTTAGAAGAAATCAAAATGAATGTATTACTGTTGTGGTAATTTTTTTTTTTTTTTTTTTTACAAAAGTGACACATAAACAAAAAATTTCTCATTATTTAAGTTAGCTGCATGCTAGATCTGAAAAAAAAAGGAATGGCCGAGGACAACTGGCATAGCCAGGTAGTCCATATCTTAAGTTTCTTTTTGAGCGTAGATAAACAGCTACAAACAGAACAGTGTAGGATATCCTGGCGTTTATTACGTTGTGCAATAATTCAGTCAAGTACTGTGTTGTATTTGTGGGTATTAGAAACAATCAGTGCGGTTAAATGTTCTTGCGGGCCAGCTGAAAATTTTGTGGTTGACTGTATGAATGTATCTGTCATACGCGGTGAAAGGTTTAAAACCCCTACACTAACCGACTGACAACCTAGTACCCTATCTGAAAGTAAATACAAAATCCTGGACTGGAATCGAGATTCAAGGTCCAGATTTAAAGACCTCTGATTTAGAGGATCTGGCCAATGTAAGTACTTGAAAACTAGTGTCATATAGGAATTCATTCATATAGGGATTCCAATATAAAATATGTTGAAAATGGCGCGCACACACACACAGACAAGACACACACACAGACACACACACACACACACACACACACACAGACTTCTATAACATTTTTTAACTTACCAAGTTAACGCTGGTTTGAGTTTTGGTGAACACAAGGAAGTGTGTGACTCCCAGGGGTCCTGCTGCAGTCACAAAATCTTTAAGGACATTTTTCTTCCGAACCTAAAAGACAAAGAGGAACATTCAGACGCTCAAAACCAAGACTCTGAAACACCAGTTAATATAACTAAGCCGAATGCACAGGTGTTTTCCCGACCTTTAAGGATTTTGCTGTGTAGGGCTCCATGACGCGCCGCATGTCTGTAACTAGCTGGTCAACATTTTTACCAACCAGGCCACGGTGAAAGACGAAGGAGTGTGGCACAGTTCCGTACTCCTCCTCGGCCACACGTTGAGATGCCACACGTGCAGTCTTCTGGTTCTTAGTCTGAGAGAGACACACACACACACAAAGACATTAACATCTACATATACCCAAAACCTTCAATCAAGCTTCAATCACCCAGATCACTGAATACCAACAGCGAGCTGGTAGGAGGTTTAAATGTTAGGGAATGCTCCAGGAGTGGACAAAATACATGATAACTACATACCATCACAATCTGATTTCTGCTCGATTAGTCACAAACAGCATACTTCAATTTCCATTACAATCACAAACAAAAAAAAGGTAATAAAATTTCTCTGGAGTTTTTTTATTTATTTATTTTTTTAAATCTGTGCCTATGCACATGCATAAATAAAGTGTTTGAATATTAGCAAATGTGCAAATCTTATGGAGTCAGGTGCAGAAGTATACGCACTGATACTGCATACTGTACATATGCCTCCACTCCTATGCCTTTCAAACTTGCATTAGATATACACGTACAGGTACTATAGTACATACCACATATCGTACACTGTCATATATATATATAAAATGTGTATTCCAGCAAAAGCATGTCATTGCACACTACTTGTTTCTCTGTGCATATGACAGTAAACACCTATCAATCTTATTCAGTTTACTGACAGGAAGTTTACACTATTTGATTACTCAAGCGCATTGAATTAAGTTGAATAGATTACTGACACAAACTGATTTTCTGCAGTTACTGGATTGTTAAGCACAAGTAAAAGGAGCTCACCGCTTTGAAAGAACATGACGATGATAGAAAAATGTTATGTCTCTAATATAGGTAGCAACAAACATAATTCAGCACTGACACATACCTACTGTAAATTCCTTGTACTCAAGTGGGGCTTTACCAAGAGCTTGAGTAAGTAAGTCCATTAGTACTGTACTGTATCTTTGTATCCACTTCTGAAATCTCCAGACCACTCTGCTTTGACTATATACTACCCGAATCACCCTTATATTAATAAATGGTTGGTTTGGTGCTGCATCAAATCTCCTATGTAAGGAGAACCTTCCTCTAGTTTTATACTGTTCTCAGGAGCCACAGGTTTATCCCACCTGATGCTGTCTGTGTTAAAGGCTCAGGCATTAAACACTCACTTAACCTGCAGTAAAATGTGCGTGAGTGTCTCTATAACGAGGTAATAAACGATCATAGACACTTTAAGAGTGACTGTCACTCTCAGTATTAAAACAATCAGACAGGCATGCTAACTTGCATGCTAAACGACTAGCCCCTCAGAAACCACGGCGAACATGCAGACCTCTCGGTACCGGTTTTGAACGTTACTAGCTTTTATTTTAATTTTTAGTCTTCAAGGTAGGATGTATAATAGCGACTCCAAAAAAAAAACAAAAAAAAAAAAAACAACACACTTTAAATGAACGACGTAGCCATAACGTTCCTTAAGCTAGCATGTTAGCATTTAGCTAATGGGTTTGGGAGCCCTTCAATGTTACTTACCTTGTGTTTTCCCATCTTTTAGATGATCAAATCAATTTGCAACTATTTAAGATAAGAAACGTGAGTAAAGATTCGCTCTAAATCTGTTCGGGGTATAAAACGTATCACTTATTTTGCTGGTACACTCCATCTCCACTAGCAGCCTCCATGCTCAACTCAGCTCAGCTTGGCTCCCTTTGGCCCACGTTGGAAGCACACAGTTCTCTGAGAAGCACGTGGGACCTGCAGAGAAGAAGCGCTGCGCTGTGTTTGTCTCCACCTGCTGGTCTGGAGGAGACTAGCGCGCGTTACAGCGAAACGGGACTGATTTGTTGAGTTATCTATTCGTTGAGATACAAAGTCATTCAGAAGGGTTGATGTGTAACACCGCGGTCTATAGAAACTTACTGACTCAGAACTAGTCACAGTGGTGGTGATAGGAACCAGACCTCTGAGGAGGTCAAGGGCTCAAGCTGCGCTTTCTCATGAACTCGTTGTATGAAAATTCAAGATTGAAGCGTTTTTTGTGATTTAAATAAAAAATTTTACGGCTTTTAGCTGACACTCGTATCCAGAGCGACTTACAAGGCTAATCATATTACAGGTAGACCAGTGTAGTGCTAGGAGCCCTGCCCAGGGACTCTTATCGGTGTAGTACAGCCTAGCCACTCTGACCGGGATCCGGACCCCATGGTGTGGCTGCTCAATGACAAGTGGCGTTATCCGTTGCGCCACACCAACCACAGATGCACATAGAAACAAGAAGTTGCACTGTACAATGAAATTCTTACTCTGCAGTCGCTCCCAGACTTCAAGTACTAAACAATTACAACATAAATACAAAGTACTAAATAATAAAAAAAGACGAAAAGAAGAAAAATAAATGTATGTATATAAATGAAAGTTGTGAAAGGTACAGGAGCAGAACGTATGGGTGTGCAGTGTTAGTGCACATGACAGAACAGTGCAATAGCAGCCAAATATAGATTCAAGGATCCTTATTAAGTATACATGTATCATACTGTAACGGTTGATTACGTGCTCTTGACTATGGCGCATGCGCGCTGAGCTGTAGCTCTCTGCGCGGGACGAAGGAGCTAGTTGTAGCCTAGCCTCCCGTCTGATGCAGCTGCTTCTAAGTTACTCCGGACAGTAATGGTGAGATCTGTGGTTGCTTGGGCCAATAAACACCACTTCTACCCCGCATGCAGTGTGTCCTGGGCGTGTATCCTTAGAGAGTCCCGGGACCAGTGCCTTTTTCCGTGTCTGGCTCCTGCACCGCACTTTTTCACTCTTACAATACACACAGTGTACATATGCAGTATAAACTGAATAATGCTGGTCCTTATACAGAAGTGATAAACTGGATCATCAGGGTATGTGATGTTCTGGTGGTCAGTCCGTGCAGTTAAGCAGTCTGTAAATTAGTTAAGCAGTCTGCAGTCTGTTCTGGTGGTCATCTCATAGGACAGAATACTGAGCATGGCCTACTCAGGATGTGGATATGAATACGTTCTCACCTTAGTTTGGACTGGATCTCTATTTATAATATATATTTTAAAAGCTAATGTTCACAGCAGAGAGTCATTGTGAGGCAAAGCAGTGCCCAAGGAAAATCTATTGGAGTAACACAGGATGATGCAACATTCAAGGAAGAGTGGCGCCTTCAGCATACTGCAAGCCAGCCTCCTTACAGTTACTCTAATTAACCACAAGCTCAACCACCCAGCAGCAGCAACAACAGCGACCACA
Source organism: Prochilodus magdalenae (assembly GCA_024036415.1). Classification (NCBI taxonomy): domain Eukaryota; kingdom Metazoa; phylum Chordata; class Actinopteri; order Characiformes; family Prochilodontidae; genus Prochilodus; species Prochilodus magdalenae. The sequence continues at coordinate 923,940 of JAMWET010007059.1, read as the reverse complement.
GCAAACTCTGAGAGCCAAACAGGCTGAACAAAATCTCTGGGGCCTCCGGTCCTCTCTTGGGGCTCTGTCCTTGGCACAGTGGTTCCATGTTCACAGTCTTCTCCTCCTTCTAGCAAGCAGCCAAACAGTACTCCTCACAACCCATGGTGTCCAGGATAAGACAACTACAGCAGTACTCCTCTCAGTTGATGTAGGCTTTGCATCTCTGATGCTTGTTGAGTGTGCTGGGTGTGGTGCCCAAGGCCCTCTGGTATCCATCCAGCAGTGACAGTCTTGAGTTGGAAGGTTGTTGCTTCGGTATGTATTATAGTACCTGTACGTGTATATCTAATGCAAGTTTGAAAGGCATAGGAGTGGAGGCATATGTACAGTATGCAGTACACTTCTGCACCTGACTCCATAAGATTTGCACATTTGCTAATATTCAAACATTTTATTTATGCATGTGCATAGGCACAGATTTAGACCACATCTTTAAGCAGCAGCGACACTGCTGAGCCAGTGTCAGTAATGCTGCACTTCATAGTCCGTATCATTAGCTGACCTTTCACTGCCACTCATCTGAGTTCAGTGGTTTTGACTGGTGTGGTTTCCCCACTTCTTGCAGTGCCCTTACACCACTTGCTCCACCCCAACAGCACACCATATTCTACTCCAGCTTCGTGTAGAGCTGTGCTGCTCGTCTACCCTCTCTGTCTCAGTGGCAGCTGTTTGAAGGCTGGCCAGTGAGGGGAGCTAAACACACCACATCTCACCTCCTTTGGCAACAGCATGTCCAGGAAGTGTTTTAGCGCCAACTTGTCCTGAGCAGCCTTCTTAAATGCTGTGTCTGATGGGCTCCACTGCTAGCATGCACTGCTCTCCCATTAGGATGAAACACTATGGCTAGCCTACTGATGGACTGATGACTGGTTCAGAGTGTTTCCTGCTCTCAGCTCAATGAGCACTGGATAACCTCCTGCAATCGCTGTGACCAGGAAGGATAAAAATGCCACGCCTAATTATCTGCAGAAATATTTTATCATTTTTTTTGTTTCACTGAATATCTAATAACCCACTAACGAGGAAATTTAATTAATTATTTAATTTAATTTAATTTAATTTAATTTAATTTAATTTAATTTAATTTAATTTAATTTAATTTAATTTAATTTAATTTAATTCGACTTTATAAATGTATTTTATTTTATCAGAAACATTATGCAAAAGATCACACCATACAGAGTTTGCCAGTTTTATATGCAGTAAGACTTTATATTTGTAACTCTCTCTATGTAAGAGCTGAGAAATGGCACCATCTCTAGTGGTGTCTCTCTCCACTACACAGCTGTGTTAAGACTGAACAAGAAAGATTTTGCATGACACTAAATTTGGTGCAGGTTTTTTGCATTTCGTGCCATTTGACCAGTAGAGCCCAAACGTTTGTAGATGCATTGATACAGCAGATTAGCCACGCCCATTCACGGTGACGCTACAAGGAGTGTTTTCATCCAGGACTGCTTTTCTGAATAAGGTGCAATACAGAACAACCACTTAGAACACAAGCTATTTACATCTATACCGGCACCGTAACAAAAGCAGCCTGTTTAATTCTAGGAAATAGAGAAACGTTGAACATGACCATGAACCAACCATGACTTCGGGAAGGTCTTGGAAAATAATATCCCATACATGGACACTTTAAAGAATCAAATGTAGCATATAGACTCTTCACCCTTCACCAGTGTAACTATGTTAGTAAAGTCAAACAGCTAGTCATGGGCAGGCTGCCATTACTGCCTGAGCACTCCAAGTCTTCTGATAAACTTGTGGTAATGGAGAAGGTGGAGACAGAGTGGGGGTTAGGCCTGTTTGGGTGCTGAGAAGAGGGAGGAGGTGTTATTAGGCTGCTTTGTAATTACTCTCTGGACAGCGGCTATTCTGGCTACTTTGAGACCATACTGTCACTCCCATCCTGCTCTTCCCTGGTGAATCTCTCTAAACAAGGTCGGAGTAGAGTGGTAAGGAAGAACAGCGTCCTAGCTGATGTGCTGATTCAGCCGCTGGCCTGTTCCCTCATCTTCATTTAACTCTTGGTTTTGAGGGGTAGGGTCCTTTGACTCTTTGCTAGTCGTCTGCAGTTTGAACATCAAGAGCGCAGTCCGACCCAAACTCACTTTAAGCCGTGACTGACTTTCTCATTGGAAACCAACAGAGTTATTACGGCTTTGCTTGTACGGAGGTAAGACAATATGCCACGTTTCTGCAAATGGTGTTGCACAATTTCTCTTTATTACAGGTCACTGTATACACAGTAAAAATAGCAACCTAAAAATTACAATTGTATTTAAGTTTTACTTAATTTTGATGTAAAGAATCACTCATTTAATGTCCATTTTTGGGGTTGATTAAACCTAATTCATTAGCTTGTAACAAATTAATGAAAAAAGTAATTTATGTAGGTTAAAAAAGTCAAAATATGCCATCTATTTTTTTTACAGTTTACTCAATTTCAATTAAATAATATTTGTTTAAAGTCCTGTAAGTTCTGTTTTTTAGGTTGAATAAACCTCATTAATTTGCTTGTAACAAATCAAATACATTTTTGTACATGGGGATATTATACATGGGGATGCAGTAAGTGTACAAAGTCAGTAAGTGTACATTTCTTGACAACTGGTCAATCTAATTCATATTGTATCATAAAATGTAGGCTGTGAAGATAAAAAAAACTGTTGTTACAAGCAGTTGAACAAGTTTTACTCAACCCAGTTACTTTGATTGAAATAATTGTTTGTTCAAAGGCCTTTTTTAGGTAGAATAAACCTGGACCATTTGCTCATAAAGAAAGCTAAAACAGCTATCAGTAATAAATGACCAGGCCTTAAGGGTTTGTATGTGGGCCCACACTTCAGTTTCTCAGTTCCTCATTCTCATAGAATTTATCGTAGTTAATGTAAAAAACCTCTGTGGAGCCTTTCACTGTGGGTGTGTATTGCCCCTGAACCATGGAATGGGGGAGGCTGCTGGCTCGAGGTGTTGTTTTGTTGACCATGGTTTTGCTCATGTTGACTCGCTAATTAAGACAGCAATAGGCTTAAGCCTCCCAGAGTTAAATAGGAACATCTGGCATGCATCAAAGCTACAGATCCTTTGGGCTACAGTCATGCTATGTTTATGCTAGTTGTGCACTTTATTGCAGCACAGCTCTGCACACGAAACACCAAGAATTAGCGTCTGAAAGCCATGTGGTGAAATTTCATTGAGAATGTATGATATCTTTGGACTGCCAGTGTGTATCACTATTCATTTAGCTCAAGGTTTAATATTCATAATGGTCTGTAGTAGAATGCTATGCAGTATGCTACATGCAAAGTAGATTTCACTTTACACATTATTTGAACAGTGAGAAATTTTTTTTAAAGAACTTTTAAAAACTACAAAGACTTTGGAGCAGATATTTGAGGGCGGCTGTTCCAAATCTGACTGGGTAACGCAGAGGAAAGTCAGATAGCTAAAGTTACTACTAGGAAGTTAAATAATTTAATTAGCAAAAGAATAGCTGCACCCAGAAGAAAGTGTGGCAGTGCTGTTGGGAAGGATGATAAAGGTGACCAGGAACAATAAATGATGATATATTTAGACTGATATGGGCAATATTTATTGAGCTACACATACAGAGGTACTCTCTCTCAGTATGCTGTCAGGCCACCATGTTTGCTAATGCAACATGCCAGACGTCTCGACATGGAGTTATAGAGGTTCCTAATGGTGTCCAGTGATAATCTATCCTATGCAGCTTGAAAATTCTCACACAGTTCCTGCAGATTTTGTGGTAGGGGTGGAGGTGGAGTGACACCAGGCCTTCAAATCGCTCATATTGGTACAGCTCCACAGAGCCTTCACACATAGAATCGTTGGTCGTCTCCACCAAGACAAAAGTGAGACTAGTCACTGAAGATGACAATCTGGCACGACACCATTGTAGTCTTTGGCGACGCTGATGTGGTGTTAGGGGTAGTCGTCATAACCGTCTGTGTGCGTGTAGTCCGGCATCGTTCAATTGTCTGCCAACGGTGCTGGTACTAACCGGATGACTTATGGAGGGCATCACTGCTAACTGAATGTCCGCAGTAGTGGCTTTTGGGCCAGTCAGGTACAGCAATAAGGCCAGTCCTTGCTTATGTCACATGTGGGGCCCAGTGTGAAATCTACTCAGCACATTTCATTCCCGTTGTCTGATTCCTTCCAGGTGCAACTATTTGTTCTACATTTTTAGATAATGTATTTATTAGCCTCATTGCTAGCAACTGGAACTGGGGGGTCCCCAATAGTTTTATGGTGGAGTAATGCAGGCTGGGAACTGTAGTGCGATCACAAAATCATAAATTCTATCTGATAAATGTGAAAGACATAATGCTGCCCCTGCAGAATAACACAACACAACACAACATATGGCATGTTAAATGTAAGTTTTAGGCCAGAATGCTCCTTAATTTCCACAAGATACCTGTGTGTGGCTGGATTAAGAAAGAAGCTCTTCTTGGTCTTTTTGAACAGACGGAAGGTGGAACCACTGGACATGCGGATGGGTACTCAGATGTCATGTGCTTTGCTGCTGCTAGTGGGTTTGCTGATGTTGGGTGTGGAGGGTCGTGATGGGTCCAAAGGTGAGGGTGCCCAGAAACGTCCATCACGCTCCTCTGATCCAAAAGCAGGACGCTGCTCCTACACCTTCATCGTTCCCCAGCAGAAGCTGAAGGGGGCACTCTGCGTGAGCACAGAGACAGCCCGGGCCAACATGTCAGAGACAGCCGCCCTGCGTGCTTTACTTGACCAACAGCAGCAGCAGCTCGAGAGGCTGCGCAGGCGACTGGAGGAGGAGGGAGCACTGGCGAGTGAGGTCAGCGTCCTGCGCCGTGAGAGCAGCAGCATGAACACCCGCATCACCCAGCTCTACGCTCAGCTGCTGCACGAGATCATCCACAAGCAGGACCAGGCACTGGAGCAGAGACGTCTGGAGAGCCTGCTACTAAATGCAACCTCACAGGTAAAATGCAACCTTAAAAATTCCCAAATATATAAACCTATCAAATGTGGTTCTAAAGATGTGGCAATATATTTAATCATGTTTGTATGTGTTAACGTCACATGCACTGGCTCAAAAAGAAGGTCTGGCTCGATGTTTAGGCCTCAAATGCAAAAACAACACAATGCTGATGTAGATACACTATATGCCCAAAAGTATGTGGACACTTCTCCTACAGGTTCTTCCAAACAGGTGCATAACATCAAGCACATAGCCATGCCATCTCTATAGACAAACACTGGCAGTAAAATGGGTTGTGCTGCATAACATGAGGCACTGTCAGAGGTGCCACTTTGCCAGTCAGGCAGTGAAGTTTCTGCCCTGCTGGTTTTACCACCGTCAGCTGTATTGGTTAATTTTGTGAAAAGGAAGCATCTCAAAACAAAAGCAGCTCAGCCACAAAGTGGTAGACCATGCAAACTCACAGAGCGAGGCCTCTGAGAACCGTGGCATGTGAAAATCACATTCTCTGTTGACTCACTACAGAGTTCCAAAGTGCACGTGGAAACTTGCACAAGGAACATTAGCACAAGGAACTCTGCATTGTGAGCCTCATAAAATGTATTTTCATGGCTGAGCAGTTACTCATAAGTCATTTTCATGGCTGAGCAGTTACTCATAAGTCCAAGATCACTATGTGCAATGGCAAGCCTCAGGTAGAGTGGTGCAAAGCATGCTGCCAAAGTACTGTGGAGCAGTGGAAACAGAGTGGTGTTCCCTGCAGTGATGAATCAGGCTTCACTATTAGTCTGATGAACAAATCCAGCTTTGGTGAATGCAGACATCCCACCCTGCAAAAACTCATTTCAGGGAGGTAGCATTGAGACCCTGAATCCGTCCTGTGACCTTCTCCTCCAATCCTGCCTCAAGACCCACACCCACATATACAGCGCCCCCAACTGGAGAGAACTTCCTTAATTTTGAATTTTTTCACATATTCAAACTATTGACACATCAGGGTGTCCCTATTATATGCAAGACTCCCAGAACCTCTGAGAGAGTTGGGATGTCTGTAGATGCCAAGAAAACACATTGTGAACAGTAAGGTGTGGTGGGGGAGGGATAATGAGTCTGGAGCTGTTTTTAGGGGTTGGGCTACTTAGATCCAGTGAAAGGCAATTTGAAACATTACAGCAGTCAAACATTTTAGACATTTTCATGCTTCCGGCTTTGTGACAGGAGTTTGGGGAAGACATTTTGCTGTTCCAGCATGACTGTGCCCCTGTGCACAAAATATAAAGATGACGGTAGCGTGGAGGAAGTCCTGTAGCCCATACAGAATTCTGAACTCAATCCAGCTGAACACCCAATTTACTTATCCCCAGAGGTCCTTCAACACGTTTTGACTTGCAACTCACTAACATTACTCGCAAGTCATAGGAAGGAACATTTGATTTGCCCTGTACAGTGCAGGGTTGTCCCAGTTGGAATACAACGGTACAGAAAATGCATATAAGACTTCATACACTACTGGCAACATTACTGTACACTGACCACTGATCTGTTACCCTCTCTTGATGCCTTACTCTGAAATGACCCCAGCTGCTACAGCTATCCAACAACTACAGAGATCTGGAGAGGAAGTATGAGGCCCTTACCACTCTGGTAAGAAATCAAAGCCAGCTGGTGATACGATTAGAGAAACACTGCCAGCTCAGTGATGCCACCAAAGCACAGGAGGTGAGAAATATCCAACAGTCTCATTAACACAGCACTCTCAGTGCTATATATAAAACAATATATGCAATAGTATATTACATCACATGTACAAATGTATCACGATCCCGACAGGAAGCTGAGCTGTCCACCAGCCTGCAGAGCAACAGCTCTGAGTCTAAACCTGCAGTCAGCAATTTCCAAAGGGACCAGAGTGCCTCTCTGCACAAGGAAGAAACACTGCTGGAGGTTCAGGAGTTTACCCCATCATCAGAGCTTCCAACAGATGCACCATACATCAGTTACCCTGTCACTAAGACTCCAGGTACAGTTAAACCTACTCGAAATATTAAAGTAATTGTTTGGCCAAAAAAAAAAAAATATATATATATATATATATATATATTATATATATATAATGAATATGTATATATACATACATATATATATATTGTCACTGTCCAATGAAAAACAAGTACCTCCAAAATGGCAACTTTACAGCAGAGGCCAAAAACCTCATTCAATTTAATTTGAATGGAAGTCAATGGAACCAGACATCTTTCCAAGCAGTTTTGGGCCATTTCTGTCGGTCCATTCTTCATGAAATTCCCACTCAGTGTAAACAGCAGGTCATGTGATCAAATGAGGCATAAAAATAAAAAACAACAAAAATGGAGATACATGTTTTTCTTTGGACAGCGATGATCTACAACTTTCCCTTATTAATTTATAATCAAATGTCCAAAGGACCTGCAAAAGCACTTTTCCTGCTTAAACCAGTATAGACCTGTTTAAACTAGCATGATATTCATGTTTTCAGCAGTGTGATAGGACGCACAATAATCTTCAAATCATTACTACAATGAATGGATTACTCAGAAAACAGACATGGCTCATCACAGACAACAAGCTAAAAGCTAAAGTTAGCAGGGTAGCTACCTGGCTATCTATTGAAACTTCAGTTTGGTTTCTTATCTTTGGCTAAAAGGGTGAAAAATGTCATTTTTGTGCTGTATGGAAAATGGAATTACTTTGTCATTTTGTTCAATGAAAAATTAATAATGAGATAACAGAACACTGGTCCCAACTTGTATGTATTGATTAGCTTGTAGCTCAGTGGCTAGCAGTCAGGCTACACTTGATGTAGTTAGCATAATTTACAACACGGATTCCCACTCTAACACTGTCAGTGAAAAATATAATAATATTAAAATAAAACATAATTTAAATGGTCTTTTTTAAACAAGCATAGTTCCAACTTGTCCTAGCATTGAATGAGACGTCATTAGGTTGGTTGCCTAGGAAAATCATTAATTTAGATTAGCTATTTTAGTAGAAAATAACAAAAGCCAAACGAAAGATTCATGCAAAGGGGGCATTTTTCTATTGCTCCCGGATGCAGAAATGAATTTTATCGAGTAAAAAAACAAAGAAAGATCGTTTATTTTCATACGTGGCCTCCTAAGCGGGAAGCAGTTTTGCACCGTTGACTAGCTACACACGACAGAAACCGTAGGGATTCACAGGGATTCGCAGTGGCTGCATACTGTATTTGCATGTCATGTATTGTAGGCTACTGAGAAATCAATGATGATCCAAACCATAAAAACAATATTAAATCATAAATGTTGTTAACACGCTGATTCTGAGGGATACAGTCTGCACTACAGGATTCTGCATAACATGAGAAGTAACACGTTGAACTAGTTTCAGGTTTGAATGCCCCTATAATAACTACCCTTCAGTGTGTATGGTACTAATTGATGTTTTTAACTTGTTACCCACATAAGCCTCATAACTTCAGTGCAAATATGAAGTTACCACATCTACCTGAAATCACCAGACAGCAGTCCTCTTAATGCTCCAAACCCAAAGATTTTAAAGCTGGGCTCTAAATAATCCTTTGTATGTACCTGGAGGGCTGGTGTTGGTGATTTTCCTGCTCAACACACCTGGATCAACACATCTGTTAATTGGCAGGTTTAGTAGGTGTGGTCCGAGCAGGGAGATCACCAAACTGTGCTGTACTGCAGGAAAAGACATTGGATCTGCAGGACAATATTTGAGGTCCCTGGTGTGTGTATTGAGTCCATGCTCCTCATTTGCTCTGTGGAAGCCCTTTGTGTCAGTGACATTTAACCCACAGAACGATTAAACAAATCTTGACCAGACACAGCTGCGTCCAGCATTCACACAGACACATGGACAATGTAAACAGCGCTCTTGTTAAAGAGTACTGAAAGGAGAATTTGAATGTAAACCTGATGACAGCCATCATGCGATTTTGCTTCCGTAAGTACACTGTGAGATTAAAGGGCATATAGTCTGAGGCGGTGGCTCCATTAACAGCCCCACCTTTCTCAAGTTATAGCCACCAAACACAGAACTGGAAACAGGAAGAGAGCAAAACAGAGCTGAAGTAGCATTTTCTAATCTTGGCTTTAGTCGTTCAGATGTGCAATAAATTAATAGGCTACACCTCATGTAGTCCTTCAGCCAAGACAGGGTTCTAAGGCTTGGTTCTTTAGTTTCAAACTGAAGCTACAAGGCTAATAAGTAATAGAAGCTTATACCTTAGACTACCTTATACCAAATGCGTGTGCAAATTACACGCCAAATCATTAAGCTTTTCCTATGACTTGCCTTAAGTTGTTGGATAATCTCATGTACACTTGCATTTAGGAATAAAGAAGGGAACTCATGCTCAGTGAATTGTTCAAGGTGCCAATATTCAAGTCCTGAAATCACCACCCTGCTGAAACAGTTAGCTGGTTGACCAGCAAGAATGACCAGCACCATGCCTCACAGTCCAAAGACCTGCAGTTAGGCGAACTGGAGATATGAATTTGTATGTGTGTCTGCCTTGCGATGCATGTTTCCTGCCTTCTGCCCAGTGACTACTGGGATAGGCTCCAGCAGCTCCTGTTACCCAGACAGATAAGCAGTTTAAGAAGGCAAAAAAAATAAATAAATCGACGGCCGTACGATGTACGACATACACAGAGTAATCTCCAATGTGCATCTTCTACACAACGGGGAGTTATCACCTAGGATTGCTAGCACCGGCTAATGGCTAACCTGGCTAGAGAGCAAACCAACCGTATTCAGAGAGAGCAAGCACAACAAAGGTTTTCTTGAAGGCCTACTTGGCCATGATGGCCGACTTCTGAGCTAAATGGAACAGAGCATTAACCCCACAACTTATGGCACAGCTAAATCGTCACCTTAGAGGTGATAGGTAATCTCGAATGATTTTTGAGTCTGAATTTTGCCCATATTTTTGGGTGATGGCCACATTTATAGACAACAGCAAGCCATACGGTGTAAGAAAGCACATAAGCATGTCTGGGCCGATTACCTACATTAGGAATGTCCTCATGCCTTATTTTCAATATTAATTTTTATCGGTACATGTGGTCTATAAAAAGGTCGACTTGTTCTGGCTTTGTCTAACTCTAATTCTGTGCTTGTGTGGACTTGTTGAAGGTAATGGATGATGCTTGATATGTTTCTCGAGGCCTTTGTGGGAGAACCCCATTGGACATTCCTCTGTAGTAAACAGATAAGAGGACGCAGAGAGATAGGCTGTGTGTATACAGTGCACGACCTTGCTGGGGATTTGATAAACAGACCAGAATTCCACAGCGTCCTTTGTAATCTGCTTGGCTCCTCCACACCATCTACTCATTAGAGAGTTCCCTCGCAGCGCGTCAGTAACACTCACTTAGCGTGCATACTCATTATCGGCATATACCAGCCCCCACCTTAGAAAAACAAATTCCAGCAGTCAATGTCCATACATTATGGTCAGTCCCAGTGGTGGCTGGTGGCCAAGTTTGGGTGCTGAGCACTATATCAGGGACAAAACGGGCAAAATGATAAAACAGGGGGCACAGAATTTGAAGCATTTGTAGCAGCTGCGCTAACAGAACATTACTGATCAAAACTAAATAGGATTATATGATAACAAATTGAAAATATGAATGCAAGTACGTTTTAATCCTGTTTAGAGCAAAAATAAATGGAAATCATGTTAACATGAAAGAAACCAAATTGGCTGGGTGAATACAGCATGTTTAATGACTGATTATTAGGCTTTTAGTAACAGGTAGCTAATTCAGATGACCTGATGCTAAAGACAACCCTATAGCTATTAGATTCCAGATATACCAGGATTATGCCTAGAACAGGTTTTGGACATCAAGTCTTTTATCAAACTTCAGCCATATGAAAGCAAAGGATGGCATGCATCCAGCTGCAGTGGTATGTATCTTTTCACATAATGCACCTATCATCACAAAGTAGGTGCACAAGTAGCTGCACACAGAGGGAATTAACCAGCAGGAATGAAACTTGGTGGGTGGGTTTGACATCCTGTAAAATAAGGACTCGTCCTTTATTTGGTAATTAAGCGTTGCGCACCGTATTGACGCGATTTGTTTCCATAAATGTGTTGTCATGGTTGCCTAGAGACAGACACCACACACTGGCGCTACTCACCAAACCCACACCTTTTAAAACTGTCCAATACATCTGATACTCCACCACTTCCTCAAATTTGACGCTTGAGAAAGTACAGAAGTACTTTTGTTAAAAGAAAGTGACAATTTCTAGTGAACCCAGGACTGCCGAGGAACTGAACAAGCAGACACGCACACTCCACACAAACAGGTTTCAACTAGGATTTAATGAAGCGCACTTTGTAAGAGAATCTGTTCATTGGTAATGAAGCACGCCAAGCTTTACGTATGAGTATGACTAATTGTTTTTTTTTGATTACTCCTTTACTAAAAACACCGGCACAAAATAAAACATGCCACTGCTGCGGGTGCCCCGCCCTGCAGGAGTCGGGCCCGTGGTGGTCATGGCCCAGAGGAGCCATGGTAGGCGTCCCTTATTTTCATTTCTGAAAGGTGGCAGCCCCATATGACATTGTGAAACATGCAAATTATTCAAGTTTCAAGTTTGGCTGTGCTTGTAATATTAGCAAGGACGGGCCTTATTGCTGTCCTCGACTGACCCAGCAGCCACGAGTGCAGACATTCAGTGAGTAGTGATGTCCTCCATGAGTCATTCCGCTAGTACCAGCACCAGTGGTAGGCAGCTGCACGAGGCAGGACTGCATGCACACAGGCCGTTACAATGACTGCCCTAACACCACGTCACCGTCAGTAAAGCCTGCAATGGTGCCGTGCCAGACTGCCATGGACTGAATCAGAATAGTGTCAGGTCATCTTCAGGGCTAAGTCCCACTGCACACAGGGTGACAGGGCTATAAATACCTGTAGGGTGAGTGACAGGATTCATTAATTGAGAAGAGGTGGTAGTGTGCAGCGAATGTCTCGCTCATTGTGTGGAAAATGGGTCGCAAAGCAGATGTTAATGATTGGCTAAAAGGAGTGACCGAATTTTCAATGCCAAAAGCCATAGTGTGAAGGAAATAGCTGGATTTGCAGGTGATTGGACGTACGGTCATACGGATCTACCAGCAGTGGCAAAAATCCCAGTCTCCTCAGAATTGTGACACCGTGGCATCCATGAAATTTGGCTAAACTTTGGTTGAACGTTGATATGGCCTATAAATTAAATAAAGTCCTACTGCCACCCCAAAAACCTCAGCGAATGTGTCTCCCCCTACAGGTCCATGGCGAGACTGCCAGCATGTTCTGGATTCAGGTGAAATCACAAGTGGAATCTACCTGCTGCGTCCACGCCACTCCAACCGCTTGCTGCAGGCATGGTGCGAGCAAGGACGTACGCATGGCGGCTGGACTGTCATTCAGAGGAGACAGGACGGCTCTGTCAACTTTTTCAGGAACTGGGAACAGTACAAGGTCAGCTTGCCTCACCGTCTTTCTCCATCTTAGTCTTGAGGTGTTATGCATCTTAATCAGTTGATGGAACGAGGTGTGCGTTATTGGAAACAGTACTGTGGAAAGGTTAGGGAGTTTATTTCATTTCCAGTCAATACAACCATTAAGTTCAGCAGCAGGGCTTAAACTCAGGATCTATTTCTGTAAGGGATAAAGATGAATGCTCTTTATTGAGCATTAGTTTTTGCCCAAAGCAAACCATCGCTGAAATGGTAACATAAGTGAATTCTCATTTTCTTCCAGAAAATGAAACCAGTATGGACTTTATTAGCACAGTATCCACTTTTGTGCAACAGTTCAGCAAATAATTAAATGTACATTGTTTTTTCACTTTACCCCAAACGTAGTCAATCAGCAAAGATTAGTTTGGTGTCTGAAGTTTGCCTTATTAGTTTTGCACTGTGGCTAATGCAGCTAAGTATTAAAGGCGTATAACCCATGTTTAAAATCTCTCATTTGTCTCAAACCATATCAGACTGTCAAGTATCTCAAACTGATTTGCTTGTCTGGTTTCTCACATTGTATAAAATGCTATTGTCTATAATCTGGCATGTTTTCAGGCAGTAGTGATGATTAAGGCATACGGTTTGGACAACGCTAATTGGTGGGCTATAAGATTCCACTGCTTGTTAGCTCCTTTACCTTCAGAGCTGCTGTACTAAGTATGCAAACATCAGACATCAAACATGGCGTGTGACATAAGTAAGGTGGAAAAAGAGATTTCTCTAAGGTGGAAAAGAGTTTTTATGCCTCTGCACAGTGTAATCTGATTTGTCCCCCCAGCAAGGCTTTGGGAATCTGGATGGTGAGTACTGGCTGGGTCTGGAGCACCTTTACTGGCTGACCACTCAAGCCTCCTACAAGCTAAGGGTGGTCATGGAGGACTGGCAGGGGCGACAGGTGTTCGCTGAATATGACAGCTTTCGTGTGGAGCCTGAGAGCGACTGGTACCGACTGAGGCTGGGAAATTACCAAGGCACTGCTGGCGACTCCCTCTCGTGGCACAGCAACAAAGCTTTCACCACTCTGGACCGTGACAAGGATGGTCACTCAGGTAGCTCTGTCTCAGCATATATTGTGTAATATAAAAACTTAAATAATTAAATAAATTTCTGGTTAAATAATGCTGATCAGGCCTGAGAACTCTCCATGTGTGCTCCTAATGCTCTAACACTTACTTATATCCAACTGTCATCCTTCAGTCCAGCATTCCCAGAAAGTTTTGCTTCCAAAGTTATCTTTAATTAGATTGTTAGCTGAGTTGTTAGCTCGTGCTTTAGTGACACAGGCAAGGAGATAGTGTGAGAAAACGTGTTTTTGTTTGTTTGTGGTCAGGGCAAGGCACATCAGCCTTGATACATGTGAGATTAGGACTGCCCACCAGCTTGCCACAGCTACATTTTTGAATCACCGGAATATTTACCCACTGCTCAAGTTGTTCATTTCTAGTCTCGATTACTGTAAGTTTATTCTTACTGACACATTAAATGCACTGCAGTATATTCACAACTCAGCAGCATTAGGTTTCACCTACACCAAACACGTAGAACATATTATTCCTGTTTTACATTAGTTAAATTGCCTACCTGTTACTTATTAAATATGACTAAATACTTCTCATATTCAATCCTTCTCATTACTTTTAATGGACTACATGGCCTGGCACCACCATATTTAACTCATGTCCTTCGTCTGTACATCCCCTTGTTAAAACTCTGGTGTTTTGGCTCTCTCTCTCTCTTTCTCTCTCTCTCATCCATCCATCCATCCATCCATCCATCCACACATTATACATGTATTATATGAATATATATGTATATATAATTTACTTGCAAGATTAACCTAAATGAATTGAAAATGCAGACTTAGCTTTCCTGGGCCTTTAAATGCTTTCAGATCCTCCACAGACCTTAGACGTTCAAATAATTAGTTCTCACTCATAGCTCATTGACAAGTACAGATTCATACGGGTTCCAAACTTTCAATCTTATCACCATTGTCTTTGAAAGCATAACAGGGCTACTTTATGTAATTCATTATGTAAAGACATTAAAGTTTGCGGTTTATATCTGTATATATGTGTCTAAGATTGGAGAAAAACACACTGAGAAAATTAGTGCTTAATCTGTCTAATATATTAAATAGCTATTCACATTAATCATTTGTAATAAGTGACTGTATACAGTATTTATAGTCGTATTATAATAAATAAGCTTCGGTTTACATTTAAAACAAGTGGTGTATTTAATCACAGCCATACATTAAAATGATAATCATAACTCTACACTTGTAAGGATCAGTTACTTTCTATAACAGCACCTCTTCTGTGTCTTGTGTAGGTAACTGTGCTCACTATCAAAAGGGTGGCTGGTGGTACCACATGTGTGCCCACTCTAACCTGAATGGGGTGTGGTATAGAGGAGGCCATTACAGAAGCCGCTACCAGGATGGAGTCTACTGGGCTGAGTTTCACGGTGGTTCGTACTCCCTGAAGAAGGTCACCATGATGATCAAGCCTATTCAGTAGGAACATGTGCAAAAGTACTAGTGAGGCCAAAGCACTGGTGAAGAGAAGCTGGCAAGACATTTTCATATAACACGATCATCCAGATCCAGGATATACGTATGTATATACGCATACGTACAAAGCTGGGTTCTGTATAGTTCTTTAAAATTTGTTCCCTTTGGGACCTTTTTATTTCGACTGCTCTTCAGTTATTTCATTTACAGTCAAAATGTAATATGATAATGTATAAAGAAAATAAGTGCTTAAAAGATTATAAAAAGGACTCTTTGAGTAATCTTTGACTAAGAGGAAGAAATCAAGCTTCATCTTGCTTCAGATCTGCATCCCCAGCTGTTTCTGTCCATCCTTCCTCTGTGAGAAGACATCTTGACACCTTGGGTGTAAAATGATTGGTAGCCATCAAGTAGCACTCACTGCAAAACAAACACACACAAAGGTCACAGTTTTAACCAACTTCTAAGACTGAACTTTGAAAGAATGACTGTAGATTTCTTTGAAAAACTGAAAGTGAGTCTCTGAAAAAGAATGGAAGCTGTATTAAATCTGAAGAGTGGGCACGCTGAGGCTTCTGTATAATTTCTGATAAACACATTTTCTGCTTTTCCTTAATTGTTGTTTTCCCTGACTTTGACGAGCATGACGAGCGAAGTAACGTCTTTGACTAACTGTCATTTGAATTAGAGGATTTATACATTACAGTTCACTGTCTTATTAATATTGCTATATGACATTATATGGTAACTTCTACTTTTACGGGAATGCATTTTGTTTGTTGTTTGTGCCATAATATTTTTATACTCCACCTTCTGTAATACAGAATTGTGTAATATTTATTCCTCATTTGTAAGCATGTATTCTCTGCTTGTTATAAAACATATAGTTTTTTATGCCGAATAAAACAAACTGATTTTTTCCCCATGAATGGGCGGGAGTGTACCTCTGATTGGTTCTGAGAAAGAACAAAAGCCTCTTCCTCAAAGCAACAGGATTTCCTGTTGGTTCAGCATCTTAATAGACGCATCCGTTCACTCACACCCCGCGCGATACAAGCAGGTGAAACGTTGTCATTCTTGTAATAAGATTATATCCAGAAGCTTTTAGAGGGATTACTCTTCATTCAGCATCCTTTGCCATCATCATGGCCATTGCAGCAGTCTTCAGGACCGGACGGGCCATGCTGCTGCTTCCAAAGCTGACGGGGCTGGTGATGATCATGCTCATAAATGGCAGTAAGTTTGCATTTTTATTGGTAAAGATGGCTGATGTCTGTCTTGGCTGGCTGGTGGCTGATGGCCATGCTTTTGATGCATTTCCCTCTTCAGGGCCATGCTGAGGTGTCGCAGTCTGGGTTGTATATCTGCAATTTACTTTCACTTTTACTATTACTCCACTTATAGCTCATACTTTGCTTATGTTCAGTTCCATTATATTACATTATATCAGATGTATGGATTTGAGATGTACAGTTGTATGCAAAAGTTGACCGGTTTTGTTGGCTAAAGTAAAGTGGCATGCATAAGTTTGGGCACCGCTATGAAAATGTATATTAGTGTGAATGACGAAGCGAGTAAGAGGATCTGATTTCCAAAATGCATAAACTTAAGACACATTAGATGACACATTTCTTTAACCTTTCCAACTTTTACAATAACAATATATAAAATAGCAATAAATTAAAAAATATAATAAATAAAAAAGAAGAAAAAATGGGCCAGAAGCGTTAAAGTTTAGGAATGCTGCATGGTCAGTACTTAGTAACACGCCTCTTGACAAGTGTCACATCTTGTAAATCCTTTTTTGTAGCTAAATACAGTTCTTGTTCAGGGAATTTTTATCCCTTTCCTCCTTGCAAAAGGCTTCCACATCTGTGACATTTTTGTGCTGCTCTGCATGCACTGCTCTTCTGCGTTCTATTCACAGACTGTTGATGATGTTTAGGCCAGGAGACTGTGACAAAACGGCAAAACCCTCAGCACAGGTTTAGATAGACCGTGGTGGAGTTTGGAGTGTGTTTATGATCATTATCCTACTGTAAAAGCCAGGCGTTGCTTTGGTGATGCTAGTCGTTTGCTAGGGTGATGCTAGATGGTTGCTATGGTTAGCCACATGGTTATTAGTGGGATACTAATATAAAACACGCAAGCCTCTTGAGGTAGTCCACTGTGTGATGTTGGCTGGTATTAAATTAACCGACTCTTCCCTCTACCGCTGAGATGTTCCACAGCGCCAGTGGCTGCAACACAGGCCCAGCGCATGTTAGTAACCTTTATCTTCCCTCCGAACAGCATTGCAATCCGACACTTCCCTCTTTGCAACATATCTTTTAACGAGAGCATATTCAAAATACACCGATCAACCATAACATTAAAACCACCTCAATGTATCTACACTCACTGTCCATTTTATCAGCTTCACTTACCCCATAGGTGCACCTTGTGGTTCTACAGTTACAGTCTGTGGTCCATCTGTTTCTCTATATACTTTGTTATAAAGTTTTACTGAGTTTAAACACCTCAGTGTCACTGCTGGACTCGTCCACCAACCAAAACCATCCAGCCAACAGCATCTTGTGGGCAGCATCCTGTGACCACTGATAATGAACTAGAGGATGACCAACACAAACTGTGCACCAACAAATGAGCGATTGTCTCTTTCCGTCTACATGGTGGACCAGCTAGGTAGGACTGTCTATTAGAGTGGACAGTGAGGGGATACAGTGCTTAAACTCCCGTAGCACTGCTGTGTCTGATCCACTCACTCCAGCTCCTCAGTGTCACTGCAGTGCTGAGAATGATCCACCACCCACATAACACCTGCTCTGTGGTGGTACTAAAGAACAGGGTAAACGGGGGATAGCAAGGTATACAGAGAAACAGATGGCCTGCAGTCTGTAACTCTACAACCGCAGAGTGCTCTTACATAGTAAGTGGAGCTGATATAAAAGGAGGTTTTAATGAAATGGCTAATGGGCGTATATTTTTATATATTTGATTCGGCCAGTAAAGATGAAATGTGCTCTGTAATCAGCAGAAACAAGCATGTTAGAATGTGTTTCCTGGCATGAATATGACTGTGGGAACATTTATCTAGCATCAGACATAGATGCACTAAGAAGAAACCGTGTGCGTCGCGGTGGGCGTTTATCGAAACCATCTAAAAGCACAGCTCTGACGCTCTGAGCCTCCGTCTCCTGAACTTCTCCTGGCGTAATCTAGCATGAGTACTTCAACAAAATACAACCATGGCAACCCAAAACATGTAGGTCGAGACACTTGCTGAGTGTGCGCTCGGAGGTGCTGTGGTAACTGATGCTTTCAGTATGAAGCAATTCTTAAATGCTAAATAAGGACCTATGTAACCACCAACGACTTCTTTCAGTCCACCACTCGCACGTGTTCACGCATACACACTGGGTGGAATATGCCTACGTCCAGTGCAGCTTCTGCCCATGGTTAAAGCACTACACACAATACCGTGCACTTGAATCCAGTGAGGTAATACATATCGTCGCTGTCCAATGAAAAACATGTATCTCCACTTTTGTCCAGTTTTACTTTTATGCATCATTTGAACACAGCAGCTGCTATTTACACTGAGTGAGAATCTCATGATGAATGGACCAACAGAAATGGCCCAAAACTGCTTGGAAAGACGTCTGGTTCCATTGACTTCTATTAAAGTTTAATGAGGTTTTTGGCCTCTCCTGTAAAGTTGCCATTTTGGAGATACTTGTTTTTCTTTGGACAGCGACAATATACAAAAACATATTCAGACCTCTCTATATGCGGTGTTTAATACGCTAGTGTGTTATGTAAGTGTGTAGATATGTTTAAAGCAGGACATTAGCGGGGACAAAAAGGTTTCAGACAAGATAGAACGTCTTTAAAAACACACATACCTCAGCAGAAAATACTCTGCTACACATGGCAAAATTGCATCTGGTGTTATTGCAGTTGTATTCAAAAGTTTAGGCACCCTTAGTGAAATGATTCGCTTACACATAAAAGTCTAATAATAGTCTAAAGCAGCTGAAAGGGCTCCCGAACACTTGCAAGGGTGTTGTCGAATGGTTAGTGGTTTGCAGGGTGTTGCTGAGCAGTTGCTTTGACCATGTAGATGGTCGCAAAGGAGATCATAAGGGTGTTGGTAAGAATTATTGTTGTTGTTATTATTATTATTATTATTATTACTTAGAATCCAAATATTACTTTACCAAGCACCATGTCTACCTCAGTGCAAGTGTCAACAGAAAATGAAGCCTGATAAAACAAAAAAGACAAAGATACACTTCTTATAAAAGCATGTGTAAACATGAGAAATACAGATACATCCTCGTGGTTGCTAGGCTGTTGATAAGGGGATGCTAGGTGGTTGCCATGGCTTGTAGAAATACAAGAGTAAATAATAGAGCTGGGGAAACCAGACAGGGTTGTGACATCATCAGTTTGCCAATCCCAGAACCAGTCGCTTTATTAGGTGCCCGGTATCTATGCTCAGTTAAATATTGTGTGAAACTCATTGGTTGAATAGTTACACCCAGAAGTGTCAGATTGCAGTGCTATTGGGAAGGGAGATAAAGGTTACCAGGAAAAATAAAATGATGATAAATTTAGGCTGATATTGACAATATTTATTAAGCTGCAGTTAGAGGTTCCTAATGGATTACATTTTTAGGGATCAATTTTGCTTCTTTAGTTTAGAATCTGAGCCTTGTGGCTTCAGTAAACATCTATACTGTCCCAAATAGCCAAAGCCACATCCACATCCTCATTACGGTGCTGCAAGCTTGTAGGTGCAGGTTAGTGCACTGCAAAAATGAACTTCACATGAGCTTCACTGCTACGGGCAACCATGCCCAATAACACCAGGGCTGATATTCACACAGTGGCACTGATGTGTTTGTTCTAGATCAGCATTCCTGTTGTCTACAGTGACGGCCTGCAGTTTTGTTTATTTCTGCACTTCACAAATATGTCATCTGCACTATGCCATCACTTCAAGTCTGTAACACCCTAAAATAGACCTGGTTGCACTTTGAGCATGTGAAAATAAGTCCTGCTGATTTTTTTTTTACAGAAGCAAGTCGGGCTTTTAGGGTGACGACTAAGTTCTTATGTTTGTTAACTATGTTGGACTCGGAACATTGACATCTGTATCAAGTGGAAGTTGGTTGAGTTTGATGTTTTGGAGAACTTTAATTTTAAACACTGTATATGTATGTGTTCTCATTTGTAGGTGGAGCTTGCCCTCCTGAGCCCTACAATCTTGAGCTGGAATTTGAAAGCCCAGTGGTAAAATATGGAGATCCTGTCTCAGTAAACTGCAGCTCATCCTCAAACTTCACAGAACTGAAGTGGGTGGGTCCACTAGAACCCGTGTACGGGGATGATGATATAAAGACCGTCACCTGGGAGACGGACAGCCTGACTGACTGGAACATACAGCCTGTATGCTACATGATCTTAAATGGTGTACAATGCAACAGAACACTCTCCCTTACCATATACAGTAAGTCTGCATTATTCATTTTAGTTCCCAGAGTTATTATGCCCTAGGTCTTGCTATTCGGTAATTACATTGAGAAAAAGCCAATTATTCTTACAGTTCTAGCTCCAAAATGCAACTGGATTATTATTATTTTATCCATTTACCATAGAAAAGTGGATTAAAATTAATTCACCAAATCAGGTGAATGACATTTTTTTTCCATATACAGCCCTCCATTTTTAGGGTCTCATATGTAATTGGTTGGCTGCTCAGTGGTTTTTTGACAGTTTAGTTTTTCCCCCATTATTATTATACTTACAAGCAAGTAGATAACATCTAACAACATATATGTATATACACACACACACTTGAAACACCAACCACATCAACCAATTGTTTTCTGTGGTGTAGCAGGCCTTATCTAACCACACCTAATGCTAATATATATATATATATATACATATGCCAGTTAAACTGGTCCTCTTGCACTTACTGATGACGTCAAAAACAGCAGGATGAATTCTAAAGTGTGTACAGCTATATTATCTGCCAAATGATTCCACAGCACTTCACCATGCAAATGCTCTGAAGCACACTGCAAAGGCAACCAACCAAGTCAATAACCTGACCCCAATCCAAATGAACATGCAACCATTTGCTGAAGGCAAAATGCCCCATGAGCAGAGAGGAATGGAAGATTGCAGTAAAGTCCTGTCAGAACATCACCAGGAAAGACACATGGTGATCTCTATGAGAACACGGTTGGGAATTCTACACCGTTTTATATCTGCACTTTCATATAACATCGTTACTTTAATTCCACTCCAATATGCCGAGGCACACAGCTAAAACTCACATATGATATATTTAAGTAATTGTCCTGGTAATTAAATAGGTTATTGTGTTTATTTCCAGTAATTAACTTATTTGATATGCTTTGTCATTGTGTGCTTCATTACCATTTTGGTGAAGTAATAAGTCACATGGGTGTGTGTTACAGTGATGTTATTATAGCGCATAGGGAATTCCGCTAACTATTCAGAAATCTGCATCATTCATTTTTAAGCTGTGAACAAAACAAATGCACCATTTCCTAGCCTAGGCACTTCTTTATTTTGGTGCTAGTAGGAACCGGAATTCTGAAAGGTTTGATGCTAATGCCACTTAACATAAAACAGTCAAACAAAATGATGTTATGATCTTTCTGAACCATGGCCAAAACATACTGTAGTAACCTGCTGCTGGTTGTGGATGTCCAGGAGGCTCATGGAAAGTGCTGGACTCTCAGTGAGAGAGGGATTAAATTGTATTACTGCAGGTTTTAGGTTGTGTAAATGTGTATTCGGTATCATCCTGTGCTGGGTCATGGGGTAGTTGGGTCAGTGTTAGTATCGTCTGTCAGAGTGGGTGGAGTGTGGTTAGAGGTGACATGCCTGCTTCCTGGCTTCTGAACAGCGGTTCTCTCTGCTGCGGGGTTCAGTAAAATCTTACTTTATGCCAACACAACACCATTTTAAGTGGCGTGGTAAGACATACACAGGTAACTGTAAGGCCAAACTTTCTACAAAGCACATACTCTTCAGGTTTACCAGTCTTTTACCACCATCAGCATATTATAGAAACTTGCAGGTCATTTTGGATAGTAAGTGTAATACCTATGTTTGTGTTGTAGACATTGTAAGCCCTGGTTCCCATCACCACCACTGGGAAGGAATCTGAGTTGTTGAGTTCATATCAAAGCACTCTGAATGATTTTGTTAACATCTCAGTTACGTAATTCTACAGAAATTATGAACGTCACTGGAATTTCCTCTTAATTGCTGATGTTAGTAACGAGCAAGTAACACACAGCACTTGGTGCTCAATGCTTTAGTTGTTTTTCATCTTGGTGAATCTTTTTGCTACAAACTGTTACAAATGCAAGGGCCAGGCAGTGGTGCTTAAACGTTTCTGACCCCATACAAATTTTTTATGTTTCTGCATAAATTTGGCCTAAAACTTCATTTCACTTTTACTTCACTTTCACATAAGTCCTAAAACTAAATATATAAAAGCAAATAAACAAATGAGATTTAGAAGAGATTTAATAGAAAACTATTACTATTATTTATTGAAAAAAAGTTTCTGTGTTAGAAAAGGATGTGTGTCTGCGTTTGTGTAGCCTTAGCTGCAACCAAACATTTTCAGTAACTGTTGATCAGCTTGAAGGAATTTACATTTACATTAACATTTAAGGTATTTAGCAGACGCTCTTATCCAGAGTGACTTACAACTGTGCTTAGTGTTCCGTTGGATAATATTCCAGCTAGTACAGGAAGTTTGTTAGAGCCTAGAACTCACCATGAGCTCAGACACTGCCCGAACAGGGGGCCAGTGCTGGTACCTTCCTCCATACAAAACAGCCTCAACTCCTCTATGTCAGTGTGTTTCCTCTGCTCACTTCAGGTCCTTCCACAGTATTTCTATTGGGTTAAGGTCCGGGCTTTGGATTAGCCATTTCAAAACATGAGCCTTCTTCAACTTTAACCGTTCTTTGGTTCTCTTGAAATTCGGCGCAAGGACAGAGGTCCTGACATTATCCTTCAGAATTTGCTGGTATAATTTAGAATTCAGTGTTTCATCAAAGATGGAAAATGTCCTGGCCTAGATGCAGAGAAGAACGCCCCAACCAGGATACTACCACCACTTCCTCAAACATACACACTTCCCATTTAAGAGATGCTTCTCAAAAAGAGGTACTTTGGTCTCTTCTGTCCACAAACCATCACTCTAATAATCCTCTGGCTTTTGCATGCGATCTTTAGCAAACTGCAGACAGGCAGAAATGTTTTTTTTTTTTTTTTTAGGAGCTGTGAATTTCTATTCGCAACCCTGCCGTGCACACCACTGTTGATCATTGCTTTTCTGATGGTAGACTTATGAACATTAACTTCAGCCAATATAACAAAGGCCCGTAGTTGCTTTGAAGTTACTTTTGGTTCGCAGACTATTACATATCTGGAATGTGATCTTTGTTGGTGGACCACTCCTGGGAAGGGTGACGGGTGATCTGAACACAATCTGTCTGACTGTAGATTGGTGTTGTCCAAACTCTTCAGACATGTTATTAAACCTTTCTAGCCTGATGAGCCTCAATAGCTCTAATAATAATTCTTCTGGGGTCCTTAGGAACCTCCTTTGTTCATGCCATGAGTCTGTGAAGACTGTGATAGAGCTCTGTTATTAAGATAAAACAGGGCGCCCACTCACAACTGATCATCACCCAATTGACTGAAGACACCCGTCTCTAATTTCACCTTCAAATGATCTCCTAATCGTACAGGTTCACACACTTTTACATTTAAGGCATTTAGCAGACGCTCTTCTCCAGAGAAACTTACAACCGTGTTCCGTTAGATAATGTTTCCCAGCTAGTACAGGAAGGTTAGTCTAAAACTCGCCATGAGCTCAGACGCTGCCCGAACAAGGGCCAGTGTGTATTTAAATGTGTGTATTTGTATTAAGTGTAATAGTTTTTTGTAATTTGTTTCATTTGTTTCTCCTTATCTACTTTATTTAGTAGATATACTAAGTAGATATATTTAGGTCAAATTTGAGGTTTTAGATCAAATTTATGTAGAAATATGTACAACTCTAAAGAGTTTACAAACTTTCAGCATCACTCTAAAACATCACTATCGGAACAAAATCTTTTGTTTTAGTTCATCTCTGAACTTCTGTTAAAAGTTAAGAATGCGCATTCCTTCACCTGTAAAGATACTTTTTTGGAGAGGCCATTTTCCCCCAACAGTGGCGAAATGATAAAGGAGATAATGCATCAATGAAATAAAAATGACCTATTAGCTATTTTCTCTTTGTGCAGAGACTCCAGACAGGGTGTCCATCAGCACTGTGGGTCACAATGGATCAATGATTGAGGGCAGACAGTATGAGCTTCAGTGTGATGTTCAGGGTGTCGCTCCTGTTGAGTTCCTCACTGTGAGCTGGTACCAAGGAGACACTCTAGTGAATCATACAACCTTTAATGACTCCACCAAGACTCCAGTGAACCAGTCAACTACACTGCAGATCACCCCCAGCAGAGATGATAATGGAGCTCAGTACAGGTGTGAAGCAGAACTGGATCTGGGACCAGAAGGACCTCAACCTCCTCCTACAGTGACATCAGATGACTTCATCATTACTATACAAGGTATGTGTATTGTGGACCTACTACAGCTGATACTGTATGTCAGAAGACAGAGGGACGGTAAAACCTAAATGACCTCGGTACAGTATATGATAGTTATGGCGGTTCTAGGGTTCTAACTGTTAAATGTTATTTTATTTGGGGTCTTCTTTCTGAACACTTGTTAGAAAGGGAGACAAATATGAAACCTCTGGTCCCAACACCAAACCCATAATGTTAGGAGTAAATAATGTGGCACTAACACGTGTGCTCATTAATAACAAATAATTAGTAGTGTGATTTACTGTTTCTGTGTTTGGTGAATCCCCCTCCTGTGTGGAAGGCAGATTTGGAGGTAAAATCCAAATAAGTGAAGACTAATTCAGCATGTTGAGATTGAAATTTGATGTTTGATTTGATTTTAACATTTAATAGTATTTTTAATTTCACGGTGGAGTTTATAAAGAAACTATTTGTGAAAAATTATGTTTACTTGTGACAATGTACTTCATACTAATCTTTAATAAGATGCCTAATATTAGGTATCTTATGTTTACTAGTTTAAAATGTAACTGAATTTCTGAGATCAAAGCCAGTCATAAAAGCCTGTAATATAAATTACCCAATGTTAAACTTTAATTTTAGTTTTAGTTTTATAGTTTGGAGGTTTTGGGGACTGTATGTATAAAGAGGTTTTTGGATGACTATCATTGTTTAGTGTTTGTTAGCAACATCTGTAGCTAAAGTGCTAAACTGAAGAAGCAAAATTTGGACACCAAGCATTTCACCAGGCATCAATTAAATCTGAGGTAGTTGAGGTAATTGGAGTTTTGGCGAAGCTGTGTGACCTGTCCCTATATGGTCTAGTAGATAATAAACTATATACATATATACTGTAAAAAGTGTTTTGTTGGTTCAACCTAAAAATGTATTCTAGCTGCAATACTTCCAACTTCTGTCACCAGTTAGTCGCTCAGTCTCTGCTCACACTGTCTTTAGTTGTTTACTTGGCCACATGGTCGGGATTCTGCATTCTGATTGGTTCTCCACCCTTCTATGTACAGTATATGTACTACTGTGTAGGGTTCTGAGCTGTCTGACATGAATTAGTGTTGTTCCAGTCTCAGTCACAGATGCTCCGCCCATATCATATGCTGCTGTGTTTCTGAGGGACTGTTTATGTTGTGACTTCTATACACCATGTCCAATAGCTGACTTGTGATTGGTTGTTTGGCATGTCATTCAGATTTCCTTTTCCTGCAGTAAGTGGGGAATCTTGGTCTACGTGGTTAAGTGTCTCGAGGTACCTGATTCTCCCTGAAGAGAGGAGATAAGTCAGTAGTTGCTCCAGTTGCTGCTTGTTGTACATGCTTATTTCTCATCACCAAAGCCCCCTGTTACCTGGACTGCAGTGAAAGTTGAAGCATGCCACATGGGAATCTCATGAAAAGGTCCTTCACAAGGTGTGCCTTGGTGTGGATGTGTCTTACAACAGTTGTGTCCTATAGGGAGTATATTGTAAGGAGAGTACCTTGTACTAGGAAGTGTGTGGTAGTGGGAGTATGTGGTGTTATCCAGACCAAAGGTACACATTTCTTTTTCCATGTTTTGTGAAGGTTTTAAAATGGGTTGAGGTAGATTAATTTTCCAGTGAGCATGTCTTCTGATCTGTTTTTGCAGATATTTGTCCTGTTACCCTTCAGCCTTCTAAAGTTGTGGTTCAATATAAAGCTTCAGTCACAGCAAACTGTTCTACTTCTGTTGGTGTTATGAGAATGGGTTGGGAGGCCTCTCAGGAAGCAGTGGACAGGAATGATGATGTACAGTTTATCACTTGGAGTGTGGACAGGCTTGTGGAATGGGACATACAGCCATTTTGCTTTATCAATCCCAAAGTTGGAGAGTATTGCAAACTTAATCTCATTGTTACTGTTTACAGTGAGTTGTAGAGTCTTACCATTTGGCTTTGAGACATAATACTTTTCCCACCCCTCAATCAAACATTTGGATAAAATCTGAAATCTTTTCCTACAGAGCTTCCAGAAAAGGTGTCCATCAGCACTGTGGGTCACACTGGTCCAATGTTTGAGGGCAGACAGTATGAGCTTCTGTGTGACATTCAGAATGTGGCTCCTGTTGAGTTCCTCACTGTGAAATGGTTCAAAGGAGACACTCTAGTGAGTAATACAACCTTTAGTGACTCCACCAAGACTCCAGTGAACCGGTCAACTACACTGCAGATCACCCCCAATAGAAATGATGATGGAGCTCAGTACAGGTGTGTGGCAGAACTGGATCTGGGACCAGATGGACCCCAGCCTCCTCCTACAGTGAGATCAGATCTGCTCAACATTACAGTACACTGTAAGTACTCCATAGTTAACATAGCAGCATTTGTATTTTGGTGATACATGTGTTTGTGTTGCATGGTGGATCTTTTCAGTATCAAGTAAAGGATATGTATTTTTTTTTTCAGACAAGCCTGTAATTCATTGTTCAGATTGGTTTGCACCGACTAATACCTCTCTGAGCTCATACCCTCATCCTGTTATGAGTAACCCACCTGCGACTGTCAACTGGTATCAAGAAGGAACACATGTTGGACTCACCAAGCGTCTCAGGAAAAATGACACTGGCCCGTTTGAATTTATTGCAACGAATAAAATGGGCAATACATCATGTTACCTCAATATCACGGTGGAGTGTGAGTGGAACAGCTCTCCTGCTTTCTAGACAATTACACTGCTGCCTGGAAATTTGTGAAATGTTTATCATTTTGTGGATTTCTACATAAATGTGACATGATACACGATCAGATCTCCATTTAACTCATAGAAAAAAACAATACACCAAATAACACCACAGATATAGTTTTTCATCCAATTACTGAACAAAGTGATCCAACATTAAATGTATTTGTTGACAAAATATATATATGACCCATATAACTATGCATTTGGTATAGACAATAATTAACGTCTGGGGGTTCAATCAATCAGATAAAAATAAGGTGTGTGGCTGGCAGCATTGAGAAAGCCACTATTCTCCATAAAGAGCATTTCTGCTTGTTTAAAGTTTGACCAAATGACCAAATTCCAGTGGAAGATTCCTAAAATAATCATGTGGATAGATAAGAGATGCAATGTTTGGCAGCACTAAACACTGCATTCCAGAACAAGACCCTCATCCTTAGTTTGAAACATGCTGGTGGCAGTTTCACAGTTTGGGCTGTGTTGCTGCTATTGGACCAAAACAACTTAAAATCATTTATTGGAGCAATAGAAATTCTGCAGGAGATAATTAGGGCATCCATTCATTAACTGAACCTGAACTAAAGGTGTGTCCAGAACTTTTTACTGGGCCCAGGAACGCTTGTTCATGTGAGCTTGGTTCATTTGGTCAAGTGTGAAAGCTGTTTTTTGAGTTAGAGAGCAGTCCAGATAAGCGATCTCTGGTTCTCTTTAACAATTCGCACCTTGGTGAATGTCAGAATGTTTGTGAAAGTTGTGTAAGTGGGTTTCAAGGAGAATATTTTGCCTTAAGAACAGTTAGTAAATGGGGCCTAGTGTTTTTGCCACTTGAGCAAGAAAAATAAAGAGCAACAGATGGGTTAGGTACCATTTTGACATCCCACATGCAGATAAGTGATGTATGGAACTGGGAATTTGATCCACAGTATGAATGGAATTCTTGTGTGTGAAAGCAAAGTAATAATAATGAGACCTTCCCAGTAAAAAATTTTAAAACAGGAATTGATACTGGGTAAAAACTCAGGTATTAGGGAAAATGGGAAAACATCCTCATTGATGGTGAGCTCTGGACCCTCTGGTTGGGCAAAATCAAATCAAATCAAGGTTTATTTGTCACATACATAGTCATACATGGTACAACCGGCAGTGAAATGCTTTTGTGACTGCCCAGCCACATATTATTAGATAAGAAAATGAAATAGAGTAAAATATAAAATATAAAAAAAAGTACAAAATGTAAAAAGAAATAAAGGTATAAAGTAGAGTTTAGAACAATAAAAAGTGTCATGTAGCATATGAGGTATTAGGTTGTATGTGTCTGTAAAGTGCCAGTCTATTGCTCTGAAAACACCAGCAGATTTTTACATGATTTGGCAATTTCCTTTTCTCAGTAAGGGCTGCTTGACAGTGAATAAACAGAAACAGCTGTGAGTGATTTTTTTACAGATCTGAAACAAGACTGGAGCTGAAATCTTTAGGTAGTATTAATCTGTTGGGGAGTCTTGTTAGGAGATATTAGGGTGTTAGGAGTCTTGGGTTTTAGAGGAATTTTTAGAAAATGCAGTTTTGACTGCAACCTAAAGGGTGCTCTCTGGCTTTTGCACAGTTATAGGTCTTGATGATGCCAATAACAACTTAATGTCTCTGCTCTTTCAGATCCTCCTAAATTTAGATGCCCTGTGCTGTATGAGGTGCAGGAACACCAACCCTTCTCACCAAATTGCACAGTTAGGGCTTCTCCTGTAGCTGATGTCTCCTGGTCCAAAGATGCAAAAAAGGTGGACCCACCAAACTATCTCACAAGGAAAGATGAAGGCGTATATCTCATAACTGCACAGAACAAATATGGAACTAAACTTCACAAATTGACCGTTAACGTTACATGTAAGTTACTGTTCTTTAACAGTTCCTGAAGATGATATGTTAAAAAAAAACTGAAGAATGATAAAAATAGAGCAATATGTAACTCACCTTCTTGCACCTGGTGTTATTCCTTAAACTGAGGCATTTCAGTTATTTTCAGATGATTTGGCATGTAATCCATTTTGTTGTACAGCCTAGTATCAGAAACGTGTTTGTAGAATTTATTACACATGGATTTTTCTACAGATGCTCCAGAGATTGAGAAAGGAGAGGACTCAGTAGAGGTGTATAAAGGCAGGAATGTGACTCTGACCTGCACTGCTGGAGGGAAGCCAAAGCCTGAAGTGAGGTGGAGCTTTAACAATCAGTCCACTGGAGGGAGACAGACAACACTGACGCTTACTGGAGCCAAGATTGCTGATGGTGGTGTGTACACATGCACCGCCACAAATAAAATTGGGAGCAATAAGAGGAGCATGTTGGTGGTGGTAAAAGGTAGGCGTCTCTTCACTCCAAAAGGAAAAGCTTCTGGGGTTTTATACTGAGCGCTAAAGTTTCACTGTAATGATGCACTGCTGATCAGCCCAGGCATTTATTTATTATCCAGAGAAACAATTTAAAAACTTAAAGGTAATTCTGTAAACCAAGTCATGGCTGTTTACTATAGCTAACCAGCTAGCAGTTCACAAAACAACCAAAAATGATTGAAATGAAAAATGAAAAATCTCAGAATAACTTCTTAAATCTCTGACAGACTCTATAAAAATAGCTATTTGCTGTGTAAACTGATTGTTTAGCTCCCTCTGATTCCATGCATCCCAGTTTTAGTTAAATGACTTATGTTAGTTTCCCTAAGATAGTGGAACATAAATTGTGTTATAGCAATTTATAATACTTATTTTGAGGTCCCATTCGCCATTAAATATTTAGTGAGGTAATTTTTACTTTTGCAAAACTCTGAAACCTGGAAATAAGTGTTATTAGGTATTGTTCCATTAATAACAGCACACTACTGTCATCTAACATGTGTTCTGCAAAAATGTTTGGTTACCAGAGAACATTACACTGTAAACTAATTGGTATCCTTTTGGATCTGCTTCCGATCCCAGATAAAGTCCTTTTTCAACAGGCCATAATTTGAGTCCTAGTTCAATAAAAATATCAGAATTAAAAGTAAGTGTAAAAAGTATTTTACAAGGAGAGTATGTTGCTGTAGGTAGAGTAGTAGGTAGAGTATAGGATCTAAGGCAGTCTTAGAAAGACCTGCTGGCTGATATTTCTGTGTTCAGAATATACCAGTTGAAATTCTTCCAAAGTTGCTTTTATACCAGTATGCTGTTTAGCTACAAATAAGCACAGATAAATCAAACTGTGCCAACCATGCTAATGCTACTCTGGGTGTAGCTAAGTGGGTGAGTTAGGGATTTACATCAAGGTTCAAATGAAAGTGAAACCAAATCAGACCCTCCTGCTGTCAAGCTCTATATGAAGTAGTCTGATTTGTTTTTGAGGCAGCATGCATGAAAGAATAGCTGTTCAGTTAGCTGCATCAAGCCACTCATTGTTTTGGCAGCTTTGACAACAAGCCATGAACCAGCTGGTACATAAGCTGGTTAAAGGGCTGTAATAGTTTCCAAATTCAGACAGTGTCTGATGGCCAGAGGGTATGGGGCGAATGTATTAGACAAATTACATGAGGAATTCGGCAAAGCTGAATTTGGCTTCTTATTTAAATTCTCAGTTCTGCACAGCTGCCAGAATGTAACTGCTGCTCCATTTAGGCTGTAACAGAAAATCTGATCAAAAACCTGCAGAATAAGAATCCAGATTACATATACAGTACATTAAGGCATAAACCATATTAGGCACCAGTTTTGGGACTGCAGGGCTAGTGTTAAAAAACATTTCTGATTCTTAATGGTTAAAAAAGAGTGAGAATTATTAAAATGTATTGGGAAATTCCAAGATTATAAAGTCCAGTAGGCACCTTGAAAACAAATAGGACAAAACCTACAAAACTAGCTTTATTTAAGCATAAAACAACACAGATTTAATAATTAAAAAAAGTCGCCTGGAGTGTGAAGAGGGTCAGGGAATGGGGGCAAGAATTTTGAGACATTATTAATAGCCAGTCCAAACAAATTCTAACAATCACTATTTACCATAAGTTGTTAAGTCTTAGCTGTTGGCTTGGAGACATTATGTTTATGATCTCTCCTCAAATGAAATCTGAAATCTCTTCCCACAGATATTCCAGACAGGGTGTCCATCAGCACTGTAAATCACACCGGGCTGATGATTGAAGATGACCCGTATGAGCTTGTGTGTAACATTCAGAAAGTTTCTCCTGTTGAGCTCCTCACAGTGAAGTGGTATAAAGGAGACACTCTAGTGGGTACTAAAACCTTTACGAACTTCACTCAGACTCCAGTAAATCTCTCTGCTACGCTCCAGATCTTCCCCAACAGAGATGATAATGGAACTCAGTACAAGTGTGTGGCAGAACTGGATCTGGGACCAGACGGACCTCCACTTACAGTGACATCGGATTCCCTCATCATTACAGTACAGAGTGAGTTTCTACAGGCCTCCTGCTCTTTTTAACCTAAACAGGAGGCTATGTGTATTCAGTCAATCGATTAATTCATGACTCCTTCACTATTGCACTAGATTTTAATCGTAGTCAAAATTATTACCATGGTAAAGTTAAAGAGTCTAGGGGGCAGGTTTCTAGTGGATTGTGCAATCGCCAAACCTGTTTTGCCATTAAACAGCAGTCTTCGATTTACTAAGCTCAACTGCCCTTTATAATACACGATAAGACCAAAGTAGCAGTCATTGCTCTTTTGTGGAATAGTCCCCATGGTCCCGTGGTTGGTGTAGCTCAGCTCAGCGGATAACACCACAACCCTCCAGGGAACCACCACATGTGGGAGACTAGGATTCGATTCCCGGTCTGGGTGACTATGCCGTGCTACACCAATAAGAGTCCTTGGGCAAGACTCCTAACACCACATTGACCTACCTGTAATATGATTACCCTTGTAAGTCGCTCTGGATAAGAGCGTCAGCTAAATGCCATAAATGTAAATGTAAATGTAAATAAATTGCAAAATATTGGGAAGAGATTACAGTAATAAACCATGACTAACCATGGCTAAATACTGTGTGTGTGCTATTTAAGGCTTGATAAAAAAAAACAATTTCCAAATTTACTCAGCACAGCACTCAAGCTCAGCTCATCCATTTAGACAAACTTTCTTGAGGAGTAATAATCACTTCTTTGACTTTATCATTATTTAGAATTAATGACACAATAGCTCAAGAAATAAGTCCACACCTCAAACTAAGTCAAATACTTAAACCTGAATTTTAGGAGGATGAAAAAGCCTTCATTAAACACACACGAGCCAAATAGGAGGTTGTATTGTGTTGATCATATCGACCAGTAAACAGTAAATGTGTTGGGAACCCTGGCAGGTACAAAGTGTCAGTAACTAGCAGCTGTTCTTGTAAATCTGTCCTCAAGTGTTAATATGTAAATTAGAAGCTTATTAAAAGAATGAGTCATAGCCATAGGCTATAAGTCCTCTTCATTCAAACTTTACAGTGGGTAATATGCATCAGGGCAAGCAGCGATCTCTTGTGTTTGAAAAATTTGTCCTTCACGGTGCCAGAATGTGAGGAGTCCTATGGTCATATTCTTGGCATTGGACATGGTGACCTTAGACTTGTTTAGCCATCATGTTCACCATGGAGACTTTAAATTAATGAAGCTTTGAGCTAACAGTCTTTGTGTTGACACTGCTGTTAAAAGCACTTGGCCAGCTTATGTGGCATCCTGCTTCATGGCTGAGCTGTTGTTGCTCCTGTATGTTTTCCACACTGCAATATCAGCACTTATGGCTGACTAGGGCAGCCCTGCAGATGAACTGACATGCTGGAAAGACAGCATTCCACCACAGAACACATCTAACATGTTGGTAATATGTATCCTTACAATGCAAATTCATGCTGCAGTGTATAACATGCAGGAGTGTTTTGTGGTAGGTGCACTGTAAAGAGAGTATCTTGTAGTAGAGAGTGTGTGGTAGTCTTGTGGAATACATGTATAACTTCTCATTAGGGAAAAGCTATTAAAATGGGTTAAGGTAGATTAATTTTCCAGTGAGCATGTCTTCTGATCTGTTTTTGCAGATATTTGTCCTGTTACCCTTCAGCCTTCTAAAGTTGTGGTTCACCATGGAGCTTCAGCCACAGCAAACTGTTCTACTTCTGTTGGTGTTATGGGAATCGGCTGGGAGGCCTCTCAGGGACCAGTGGATATGAAACCTGATGTCCAGTTCATCACTTGGAGTGTGGACAGACTTGTGGAATGGGACATACAGCCATTTTGCTTCCTCAATCCCAAAGTTGGAGAGCAGTGCCAAGTTGATCTCAGGGTTACTGTTTACAGTGAGTTGCAGAGTCTTACCATTTGGCTTTGAGATGTACTACTTTTCCCACCCCTCAATCAAACATTTGGATAAAATCTGAAATCTTTTCCTACAGAGGCTCCAGACGGGGTGTCCATCAGCACTGTGGGTCACACTGGTCCAATGATTGAGGGCAGACAGTATGAGCTTCTGTGTGACATTCAGAATGTGGCTCCTGTTGAGTTCCTCACTGTGAAATGGTTCAAAGGAGACACTCTAGTGAATCATACAACCTTTAGTGACTCCACCAAGACTCCAGTGAATCCATCATCTAAACTCCAGATAAATCCCATTAGAAATGATGATGGAGCTCAGTACAGGTGTGTGGCAGAACTGGATCTGGGACCAGATGGACCCCAGCCTCCTCCTACAGTGAGATCAGATCCTCTCCAGGTTACAGTATACTGTGAGTTCTCCACAGTTAACATAGCAGCATTTGTATTTTGGTGATGCATGTGCTTGTGTTGCATGGTGGATCTTTTCAGTATCAAGTAAAGGATATGCTTTTTTTTTCAGACAAGCCTGTAATTCATTGTTCAGATTGGTTTGCACCGACTAATACCTCTCTGAGCTCATACCCTCATCCTGTTATGAGTAACCCACCTGCGACTGTCAACTGGTATCAAGGAGGAACACATGTTGGATTTACCAAGCGTCTCAGGAAAAATGACACTGGCCCGTTTGAATTTATTGCAACGAATAAAATGGGCAATACATCATGTCACCTCAATATCACGGTGGAGTGTGAGTGGAACAGCTCTCCTGCTTTCTAGACAATTACACTGCTGCTTGCAAGTTTGTGAAATGTTTATCATTTTGTGGATTTCTACATAAATGTGACATGATACACGATCAGATCTCCATTTAACTCATCACAAAAAAAAACAATACACCAAATAACACCACAGATATAGTTTTTCATCCAATTGCTGAACAAAGTGATCCAACATTAAATGTATTTGTTGACAAAAGTATGAACCTATATACCTATCACTTTGGTATAGATGATAATTAATGCCAAGAGGTTCAATCAACTGGATGAAATTCAGGAGTCAGGCTAACCCTGCCCTATAAAAAACCATCAGCCATGGGATTTATTACATCAACTTATTAGTGCATGCCATGTCTCAGTCATATGATTTGTGGGGAAAAGCATTTCATTAGGCTGGAGGAGTCTCCGAACTATTTCTGATTAAGTAAGACTTCATCCCCTATCAGATCGATCCCTATGAGGCATGTAGTGTACAAATGGAGAACACTCAACGCCACTTTTTAAGGAGTGGTCAACCAATAAAACATGACTTCATGATTAAAGCTCATAATATACTGAGAGATCACTAAGAACCCCAGAGTGGAATCTAAAAATCTGCAGGATTCTCTTACACTGGTTAATGTCAGTGTTAATGATTCCACAATCCAGTAAACACTGAACAAGAATAGTATAGTAATACAATTTCTGCCAGCATTTCTTAATGACCACCAGAATGGACCAATGAAAGATGCTATGCTTGGCAAAACTGAACCTCATCTTTACTTTGAAACCTGGTGCTGGCATTGGACATAAGTTCCTGAAAACAGAGGTTCACAAACTTTTATCAAGAAAGACATTTAATGTGAGATTAATTAGGTCAATAAATGAACTAAATATAATTTATAAACAACATAGTTTCTTATATTCTTATCTGCTAGGTTCTTCGTATCTGTAGTTATGAGGTTAATAAAGATCTAATCATATTTAGGCCACATTTAGGCCACACAAGACAGTCATTTAATAACTATACCAGAATTACATTACTTCTTATATTGATGGTCACCTGACTTTTTTCCTTCTGCCCTTCAGATGGTCCTGAATTTGACTGTCCTCCAAGCTACGAAGGAAAGGAACATACACCCTTCAACATTTGCAGTGTTATTGCTTATCCTGTAGCTAATGTTATCTGGTCTAAAAATGGAGTAAAGGTGAAAGAACCTCTCATTCTCAAGAAGAGTGATCATGGCTCATACAACATAACGGCAATGAACAAACATGGAACTAAGTTTCACAGTCTGACCATTAATGTTCAATGTAAGTTACAGTCTTTTT
This sequence comes from Prochilodus magdalenae, assembly GCA_024036415.1. Taxonomy (NCBI): domain Eukaryota; kingdom Metazoa; phylum Chordata; class Actinopteri; order Characiformes; family Prochilodontidae; genus Prochilodus; species Prochilodus magdalenae. Next base: position 887,990 of record JAMWET010007059.1, on the reverse strand, counting down.
AAAAGTTTCCATTAATATAAGATATAATAGACATATTGAAAACTACACCAGGCACTGAAACATAGATTTGCAGTTGCCATTTACTATCTGGCGGGGCCAATCATATCAAGAGTTAAATGACGTATTACCTACAAATTAAATATTTATAATTTTTCACTTTGATTGATATGCTGTGTGTAAAGTGTAAAGTCTTTGTCAGCATTTATTCAAATACATAATAATGTACTTTGTGCTCTGCAAACAGGATAGTTAGAGTTAGCTGGCCAAATCTCAGTTTTCCTGAGTAAAAGTGGTATTCCACTTTTAAACACTAAAGATTACAATGATAACAACAATTTATACTTCACAGTTCAAAGTCCAGCTGCCTTTAACACAGATAATTTCTCATTTCATTCCCAGTTTTGATGAGTTCACCAGTAAATGCAACCGTATTAAAGAATGTTTTGCCACCAACTACAACTACTACTGCTACTAATATTACTATTACTGCTACTAATAATACAACTACTACTGCTACTAATATTACTACTACTGCTACTAATAATACAACTACTACTGCTACTAATAATACAACTACTACTGCTACTAATATTACTACTACTGCTACTAATATTACTATCACTGCTACTAATAATACAACTACTACTGCTACTAATATTACTACTACTGCTACTAATATTACTATTACTGCTACTAATAATACAACTACTACTGCTACTAATATTACTATTACTGCTACTAATAATACAACTACTACTGCTACTAATAATACTATTACTGCTACTAATAATACAACTACTACTGCTACTAATATTACTACTACTGCTACTAATATTACTACTACTGCTACTAATATTACTACTACTGCTACTAATACAACTACTACTGCTACTAATATTACTACTACTGCTACTAATATTACTACTACTGCTACTAATACAACTACTACTGCTACTAATATTACTACTACTGCTACTAATATTACTACTACTGCTACTAATAATACAACTACTACTGCTACTAATATTACTACTACTGCTACTAATACAACTACTACTGCTACTAATATTACTACTACTGCTACTAATATTACTATTACTGCTACTAATAATACAACTACTACTGCTACTAATATTACTACTACTGCTACTAATATTACTATTACTGCTACTAATAATACAACTACTACTGCTACTAATAATACAACTACTACTGCTACTAATATTACTATTACTGCTACTAATAATACAACTACTACTGCTACTAATACTACTATTACTGCTACTAATATTACAACTACTACTGCTACTAATATTACTACTACTGCTACTAATATTACTACTACTGCTACTAATACAACTACTACTGCTACTAATAATACAACTACTACTGCTACTGATATAACTATTACTGCTACTAATAATACAACTACTACTGCTACTAATATTACTACTACTGCTACAAATATTACAACTACTACTGCTACTAATATTACTACTACTGCTACTAATATTACTACTACTGCTAATACTAATACAACTACTACTGCTACTGATATTACAACTACTACTGCTACTAATATTACTATTACTGCTACTAATAATACAACTACTACTGCTACTAATATTACTATTACTGCTACTAATAATACAACTACTACTGCTACTAATATTACTATTACTGCTACTAATAATACAACTACTACTGCTACTAATATTACTATTACTGCTACTAATAATACAACTACTACTGCTACTAATATTACTATTACTGCTACTAATAATACAACTACTACTGCTACTAATATTACTATTACTGCTACTAATAATAATACAACTACTACTGCTACTAATATTACTATTACTGCTACTAATAATACAACTACTACTGCTACTAATATTACTATTACTGCTACTAATAATACAACTACTACTGCTACTAATATTACTATTACTGCTACTAATAATACAACTACTACTGCTACTAATATTACTACTACTGCTACTAATATTACTACTACTGCTAATACTAATACAACTACTACTGCTACTAATAATACTATTACTGCTACTAATAATACAACTACTACTGCTACTAATATTACTATTACTGCTACTAATAATACAACTACTACTGCTACTAATATTACTATTACTGCTACTAATAATACAACTACTACTGCTACTAATATTACTATTACTGCTACTAATAATACAACTACTACTGCTACTAATAATACAACTACTACTGCTACTAATATTACTATTACTGCTACTAATAATACAACTACTACTGCTACTAATAATACAACTACTACTGCTAGTAAGATATGAAGACATAATTAATAAAAATATAATAATATATAATCATGTCATGAATAAAAAAAAAGTCACCTGAAAAGAATGGAAGCTGTAATAAAGACAAAGAGTGGACACACTAAGAATGACATTATATATGTCTTCTGTGTAATCTAATAAAATCTGTGTTAAATAAGAGGAGAAAGTGTGGCCTCTGCATCATACTGCGTGCCTGTGTCATTAAGTATACACAAACTTTTTCTACAGATGGCCCAGAAATTCACACAGCAAAGGACTCATTAGAGGTGTACAAAAGTCAGTATGTGAATCTGACCTGCACTGCTGATGGGAATCCAGAGCCTAAGATAGTGTGGAGCTTTAACGATCAGTCTAAGACCACTGGAGGGAGACAGACAACACTGCGGATTACTGGAGTCAAGTTTGCTGATGGTGGCGTGTACACGTGCAATGCCACGAATAAAATTGGGAGCCAGACAAGGAGAGTTTCGTTGGTCGTAAAAGGTAGGTCTCTCATTGCCGGTGTGAATGCAGTCATATTTGAAGAATTCGGCAAAGCTGAATTTGGCTTCTTATTTAAATTCTCAGTTCTGCACAGCTGCCAGAATGTATCTGCTGCTCCACTTAGGCTGTAACAGAAAATCTGATCAAAAACCTGCAGAATAAGAATTATATGATTATATAAGATTATAAAGTCCAGTAGGCACCTTGAAAACAAATAGCACAAAACCTACAAAAATAGCTTTGTTTATTAAGTTGTTGAGTCTTAGCTGTTGGCTTGGAGACATTATGTTTATGATCTCTCCTCAAATGAAATCTGAAATCTCTTCCCACAGATATTCCAGACAAGGTGTCCATCAGTACTGTAAATCACACCGGGCTGATGATTGAAGATGACCCGTATGAGCTCATGTGTAACATTCAGAAAGTTTCTCCTGTTGAGCTCCTCACAGTGAAGTGGTATAAAGGAGACACTCTAGTGGATACTAAAACCTTTACGAACTTCACTCAGACTCCAGTAAATCTCTCTGCTACGCTCCAGATCTTACCCAACAGATATGATGATGGAGCTCAGTACAAGTGTGTGGCAGAACTGGATCTGGGACCAGACGGACCTCAACCTCACCTTACAGAGACATCAGAACCCCTCATCATTACAGTACAGAGTGAGTTTCTACAGGTTGTTTTATGATGCAGGCCCCCTGCTCTTTTTAACCTAAACAGGAGGCTATGTGTATTCAGTCAATCGGTTAATTCATGACTCCTTCACTATTACACTAGATTTTAACAGTAGACAAAATCATTACCGTGGTAAAGTTAAAGAGTCTAGGGGGCAGGTTTCTAGTGGATTGTGCAATCGCAAAACCTGTTTTGCCATTAAACAGCAGCCTTCGATTTACTAAGGTCAACTGCCCTTTATAATACACGAAAAGGCCAAAGTACCAGTCATTGCTCTTTTGTGGAATAGTCCCCATAAATTGCAAAATATTGGGAAGAGATTACAGTAATAAGCCATGACTAACCATGGCTAAATACTGTGTGTGTGTGCTATTTAAGGCTTGATAAAAATAGAGATGTGGCGATATGGAACAATTTCTAAATTTACTCAGCACAGCACTCAAGCTCAGCTCATCCATTTAGACAAACTTTCTTGAGGAGTAATAATCACTTCTTTGACTTTATCATTATTTAGAATTAATGACACAATAGCTTAAGAAATTAGTCCACACCTCAAACTAAGTCAAATACTTAAACCTGAATCTGAGGAGGATGAAAAAGCCTTCATTAAACTCACACGAGGTTGATCATATCGACCAGTAAACAGTAAATGTGTTGGGAACCCTGGCAGGTACAAAGTGTCAGTAACTAGCAGCTGTTCTCGTAAATCTGTCCTCAAGTGTTAATATGTGAATTAGCAGCTTATTAAAAGAATGAGTGTATACAATAAATAATAATAGGCTATAAGTCCTCTTCATTCAAACTTTACAGTGGGTAATATGCGTCTGGGCAAGCAGCGATCTCTCGTGTTTGAAAAGTCTAGATTTGTCCTTCACAGTGCCAGAATGTGAGGAGTCCTATGGTCATATTCTTGGCATTGGACATGGTGACCGTAACCTTGTTTAGCCATCATGTTCACCACCAAGCTTTGAGCTAACAGTCTTTGTGTTGACACTGCTGTCAAAAGCAATTGGCCAGCTTGTGTGGCATCCTGCTTCATGGCTGAGCTGTTGTTGCTCCTGTATGTTTTCCACACTGCAATATCAGCACTTATGGCTGACTAGGGCAGCCCTGCAGATGAACTGACATGCTGGAAAGACAGCATTCCACCACAGAACACATCTAACATGTTGGTAATATGTATCCTTACAATGCAAATTCATGCTGCAGTGTATAACATGCAGGAGTGTTTTGTGGTAGGTGCACTGTAAAGAGAGTATCTTGTAGTAGAGAGTGTGTGGTAGCCTTGTGGAATACATGTATAACTTCTCATTAGGGAAAAGCTATTAAAATGGGTTGAGGTAGAGTAATTTTCCAGTGAGCATGTCTTCTGATCTGTTTTTGCAGATATTTGTCCTGTTACCCTTCAGCCTTCTAAAGTTGTGGTTCAATATGAAGCTTCAGCCACAGCAAACTGTTCCACTACTCTTGACGTTGTGGGAATGGGCTGGGAGGCCTCTCAGGGACCAGTGGATATGAACGCTGATGTCCAGTTCATCACCTGGAGTGTGGACAGGCTTGTGGAATGGGACATACAGCCATATTGCTTCATCAATCCCAAAGTTGGAGAGCAGTGCAAAGCTGATCTCAGTGTTACTGTTTACAGTGAGTTGCAGAGTCTTACCATTTGGCTTTGAGATGTACTACTTTTCACACCCCTCAATCAAACATTTGGATAAAATCTGAAATTTTTTCCTACAGAGACTCCAGACGGGGTGTCCATCAGCACTGTGGGTCACACTGGTCCAATGATTGAGGGCAGACAGTATGAGCTTCTGTGTGACATTCAGAATGTGGCTCCTGTTGAGTTCCTCACTGTGAAATGGTTCAAAGGAGACACTCTAGTAAGTAATACAACCTTTAGTGACTCCACCAAGACTCCAGTGAACCGGTCAACTACACTGCAGATCACCCCCAATAGAAATGATGATGGAGCTCAGTACAGGTGTGTGGCAGAACTGGATCTAGGACCAGATGGACCCCAGCCTCATCCTACAGTGAGCTCAGATCCTCTCCAGATTACAGTACACTGTGAGTTCTCCACAGTTAACATAATGTATTTTGGTGATGCATGTGTTTGTGTTGCATGGTGGATCTTTTCAGTATCAAGTAAAGGATATGCTTTTATTTTTCAGACAAGCCTGTAACTAATTGTTAAAATTGGTTTCCACTGATAAATACCTCCCTGAGCTCATACCCTCATCCTGTTATGAGTAACCCACCTGCGACCGTCAACAGCATTTATTCAAATACATGATGATGTACCTTGTGCTCTGCAAACAAAAAGGGGATAGTTAGAGTTAGCAGGCCAAATCTCAGTTTTCCTTATAAGTGGTATTCCACTTTTAAACACTAAAGATTACATTTACGGCATTTAGCTGATTTTCAGGGTTAATCATATTACAGGTAGGCCAATGTAGTGTTAGGAGTCTTGCCCAAGGACTCTTATTGGTGTAGCACAGCTTAGTCACTCAGCCCGGGATTCGAACCTGGCAGGTATTGGCATGGGCGTGGTAGTGGGGGGAAAAGTGGACATGACTACCCAGGGCCCGAGTAGGGAGAGGGGCCCATTTTTTTTGCTCACGTTCCTCGTGTACTGGCATGGATAGGGGCCCACTGACATTGAGAGTGTACAGGGCCCAGAATTTGCTGCTACGCCCCTGGGTAATATTACTATTACTGCTAGTAATAATACAACTACTACTGCTACTAATATTACTACTACTGCTACTAATAATACAACTACTACTGCTAGTAATAATACAACTATTACTGCTAATACTAATATTACTACATAATTAATAAAAATATAATAATATATAATCATGTCATGAATTAAAAAAAACCTTCACCCGAAAAGAATGGAAGCTGTAATAAGGACAAAGAGTGGACACACTAAGAAAAGCGTGGCCACTACATCATACTGCGTGCCTGTGTCATTAACTATGCACAAACTGTTTCTACAGATGGCCCAGAAATTCACACAGCAAAGGACTCGTTAGAGGTGTACGAAGGCCAGAATGTGAATCTGACCTGCACTGCCGATGGGAATCCAGAGCCTAAGATAGTGTGGAGCTTTAACAATCAGTCTAAGACCACTGGAGGGAGACAGACAACACTGCGGATTACTGGAGTCAAGTTTGCTGATGGTGGCGTGTACACGTGCAATGCCACGAATAAAATTGGGAGCCAGACAAGGAGAGTTTCGTTGGTCGTAAAAGGTAGGTCTCTCATTGCCGGTGTGAATGCAGTCAAGTAATCAAGGAGACAACAGCTTGAGGAGTGTGGTCTGATTATAGTACGCTATGCAGGACCAAGAAATGTCTTTTTACTAATCTGCTTTTCTTGCTTTCTTCTTTTTAGACTACAAATATCACATTATAGCAATTACCTGTGTTGCTGTGCTGACCATCGTTATTATCAGCATTATATTAATCATAATTGCTTGTGTCAAGAAGAAGCGAAGTGGGAAATATGACATGCAATCTAATGGGGCCGAAATGATGCCACTGAAAAAGAGTTGAGCAAAGCGGAATATGGCTAGCCCTTGTGGCTATAGCAATGTGGACAAGGACTTGATACAAGAAATCTGATGGAATGAAGGAAGCTGACATTGCTTGAATGAAACTGCAAGGACTGTTCATCATTAGCATCAATGAACATGCTGTGGAGTTTTGTTGTACTCTGTCACTTTTGTACAAATGATTTTTTACTCTGGAAGCATATTTAAAGTACTGCCTTAGCCATATAATATGTATTCAAACTACTACACTGCTTTATGCTGCAATGTGTAAGATGGTGCGACCTGTCAAATTCATACTCCAAACAATGGGGGGCAACTTATCACCACAAATCGCACAATCTGCCCCCCACCCCTAATCAGTTCCTTCTAGTCTAGAAAAAATATTGCGAACTCAGCAAACACCCTTTACTTGCCAAGAGCTTGTCTACTGGTGGGAAACAGTGCAAATGTTAATGCTTGTTTTGCTTCAATTCATATTACTCCTTTAATTCACCGCAGAATGTATTTTCTTGAGGGAGTGGATGCTGGTGGTGGTCATTACGTCGCCTGACAGGAGCTTCAGCCTTTATTGTGTTTACTATTTTATTGGCTACCTGATCTAACCGGGAATAAGACCTTCAGTATGATTGACAAGAGGTTAGAATAGGCCATCAGGGCAGGTTTCGTCTCATATTGCACTTTAGGCAGACTCGACTCCCTATCACCTTTTGAAGTACTAAGCGGTATGACGAGACAGCACAGGCTGGGGCTAGCTGGCTAGCATGCTAACACAAAGCATGGATATCTTTGAAGTACCATCAAAATGGTGACTTCTTCATAATCCTGTTTAATACAGTACGACAGTACAAATGTATAAACATTTGTGATTACGGTACAAGCCTCTCTAATATTCTGTCGCTATTAAGACCGGGGCCACTTATCATTTTATCAATACTGGTCAGGAATGGAATATAAAAGCTGAATGAAATTCAAATTTTTTTTTGTATGAATCAAATAAACTATTTCTCCATGTAAACCTGTGAGCAGATTAATTAGGACCCTCCTGACTGTGTTAAAAGGTGTGACTCTGTGTTGAGCTGCTATTGGGCAATGAGGGCTAAAAGAGAACTGAGATTCATACCTCATGACAGCAGCAGTGCAGCTTTTGCAGCTCTAAATTTTACGAATATTGATCTAAATGTATCCAGCAAAATGCATTGTGCGAGGGGTTGATAGTGGTTTAATGCTTCGTCATCGTCTAACCTTTTTTACAGACATTAGTTCATTGAAACCTGATGCACTTCTTTATTTTGTTTAACACTGTAACAGCCACCACCAGTTATCATCCATTCTTTTAGCCAGAGCAACTCAAAGATACAGGTACTGGGTAAGAGCCCATTCTGCAAACTCCACGAGAAGATGCACTGGAGCTCTTCAGCAGAGCTCTATGATTGTGCATTAAAGGTTGGAGCTTTGAACCAGCTCAGAACACCCAGCAATAAAATGGGTGGGTAAGCTATAAGTGCTATAAGACTATATGTGTACTTTTATGAACAATGTGTGTGTTTTCAAGTTAGACTTTGTATAAAAAGGCCTTACGGTTCTGGAAACTGTCCAAAATAAACTGACTCTGTAACTTTATTATATCCATGAATGACAATATCAATATTTATTGATGATTGGCTAACATTTGCTTACCGTCCCAGCCCTACTCATCAGAATGTATGATATCTGTTATACCATGAGTAAGCTGTGTGATACAATATATACCATATTTTGCATGATAATATTAAGTACAGACTGCATTTGACTGTAATTTGACCTTTGTGTTGTGGGATCTTACAAAAAAATTGTTCAATGTAGCCTGTTTTCATTTCTGAAATAATCGGTTGATAATTAGTTATGAAATAATGCACATAATTTAAGATTGGAAGTGGAGCCCATCTCAACCTCCCAGCTGACATGTTAATGAGGCTTCAATGCACTGAAAATGGAATATAACCTGCCACTCTTATTCACAACTGCTTACTTGGTAGTGATGCACGACTGTAGGTTTTCAACTACTACTAATCTCCATTTAACCAAGACAGCATCACTGATAAAGGGATGTGGACAAAAAGAATGTAGACACACCTGCGAGTTATTGAGTCCAGGTGCTTCAGACACACCCACTGTTAACAGGTGTTGTTAAAAGTCAAGCCCATAGCTATGAAATCCCTGTAGACAAACAGTGGAATGGGTCCTATGGGTGTCACATTGTTCATGAAATTCCTGCTCTGCTAGATCTGCCCTGGTCTGTAAATTCTATTAATGTGAAAAGGAAGGAGCAGCTCAATCACAAAGCAGCAGACCATGAGAGAGCAAAGAGTCCTATCCTATGTTGCTGACTACAGAGTTCTCAACTAATTGTAGAAGCCCAATAAGCACAAGAACTATACAACATGAGCATCATGAAATATGCACACAAGCCTAAGGTCACTAGGAGCAATGGCAAGCGTTGGATGGAGTGGTGTTAAGCACACCACCGCTGGACTCTGGAGCAGCAGAAATGTGCTCTCTGAAGTAATCAATCCTGCCTCAATATCTGAGAATCTGATAAACAAATTTGGGTTTTGTGTATACCAGGAGAATGCTACCTGATGGTCTGTGGTGTTTTAGTTTGCTTAGCTCCACTGAAGGGTAATGTAATACAACAATGCACAAATAGAGTTTTTACAATTCTATGTTTCAGTTTGCTTTTCGGGCATTTCTGTGCTCTGTGTACAAAGTGAGAGCCAGAAAGATGTGGTTTGTGAAAAGGACCTCCAGTGGCCTGCAAAAAGCCCATCCCTTTCAAAACCACTGGGGTGTACTGGAATGAGCACAAACTCACATGCCGCAAAATCTTGTGGAAAGTCAAATGGCTTTTGAATGGGATATTCAGCAAGCTTATGTACATGTGGTGGTCAAGTGTTTATGGGCATACAGTGGAAATACACTGTCATTAAATCAGTTTTATTGAGTAGATCATAGTGATGTGATGGGACTTTGTAATTACATCAAGTTCTAATAGTTGTGAACTGGAGATGGCTCCCATTCACTAGCAAGCTAGAATGCTGCTATGGCTACTGCTGCCTTATACTTCAACTAAATAATGCTACTCAAACTCTTTCCTGTAAGTGAAATGTGTTACTATTTGGGTCTACAACATTCAAAGAGGCTGATCACTATGACGGCATCTTGTGTTTTGACACTTCACCACTATCTCACTAAGCACAGCAGCCCATGCAACACTAATATACAGCTTAAGCTAACAGCCCCAACTAGTTACAAAATGTATAGGCTGAAAGGCAGAGGATGATGGGATGTCTGAGGCGGCAAAGAATACTTCTACTATGCCTTTAAAACAGCAGAATGAAAAAACCTCAGCAGGCATTAGATTTGGACATGACCGGTGCCTAACTGCCTCAGAATACTAGACAGCATGGGTGATATTCAGACACAGCCACAGTCTCTTTTACTTTGAGTCCAGGATTCTCCCATGGGGCTCAGTGCATGACCATGCCGACCATGCATCCATGCATCCATGGCTCTATGCTAGCCAGTCAAGGGAAGACATAATATAAAGCTGGTATGGTGGCAGGGTGAGTGTAAAAATTAACTTCTACAAACCAGTCCTGTGCAATTACCAGTCTATGTAATTACAAATAGTGAAGGAAGCACAAAAATGATCATAAATTCAGAAATTATAAATGTGGCCTACAAGATTAATGGAGCAGTAGATGCCTCTAAATCTAAAGCACACTCATCATTGAAAAAAATAGTTGCACAAAGAAGGAATTAATCATTAGGTATGAAACTTGGGGGGTAGCTTTGACATCATGAAACATGCGAATCGCTGGTATTGCTGCACCTAGCTGACTATAAAAGTTCGCCTTGTTGTGCATGGTCTCCATTATAACCCATGTAGTTGTGTTGGATGTAACTCATGCCTCAGAAAAGTTCAAAAGCTATTGCAGTTGGAGGAATTGGCGAGGGGTTGCTTTGTAGGGCTCCAGGAATCAGTATGGTCTTATTGACGTATTGTGCTCCATAATGTTTTTGTGGATACTACCATAGCACACTGTTGGTGGCAATGGACAGAAGAAGGCACGCATGAATGAATGATCTGGGATGACTGTATGAACCACGGAGGGGGAGAGCCAGATGATTGTCCAACAGCCACAGTTGTGGACATTCCGCAGCAGTGATGCCCTCGAGTCATCCTGTTAGTGCCAGCACTATTGGCAGGCGTTACACATGCAGGTGTTGCGCTAGACTGTCATGGAGTTTCCACCAAGGTCATTGGTGGAGACGACCAACCAATTTGTGTGCGGAGGCACTGTGGTCAGCGCCAATATGAGCGATTTGTTGTTACACATCACATGTCCAGAAGGCCTGGTGTCACTCCATGTCACTCCAGCTCCACCCCTACCGCAACATCTGCAGGAACTGTGTGGGAATATTCAGGCTGCATGGGATGGATTACCACAGGACACCATTAGGAACCTGTACAACTCCATGTCAAGACGTCAGGCATGTTGCATTAGCCTAATGAGAGACACTACTTCTGAATGTGTGTAGCTCAATAAATATTGCCCATATCAGTGTAAATTTATCCTCATTTATTGTTCCTGGTAACTTTTATCTTTCTTCCCAATAGCATTCCTTTTGCCACTTCCTTCTGAGTTAACTTTTTTTTTTTGATGATAAGTATATATACATTATTCAAATATACACAGTCTATTATTTATCTCTGGATAGCTGCTTCTTTTAATTGCTGACAGAACATGTGACATTTAGCATGTAAAATCTTACATATAAATACCTTTTATTTGTTTATTGAGCATTAAAACTGCACTGTAACCTCTTTACTATCTTTCTCTATAAAATTAGCCACAAGTGCTGGTGATATTGTAAACTGTACATTTTGCCCATTTTAGACACATGCATCAGAATCTGGCACCTTGAGTGAGCCTCACTTTGCCCCCCGATGGTTCCAGTGGAAGTATGCAATCTGGGACGCATCTCTGGAAAAGAGACCCGGCTCCTTTAAGACTTAGGATTTGGGAGGGACGCGGATATGAAAGCTTAGTCGATCCCCTCGCTTTGCAGCGAAAATTACTTGGACAACGGAAACTAAGTTGGCCTGTTAGTTAGCTATCGCGCGGCTGCATTTTACAGTGTGTTATGTATAAGTTCAGATGTCTGGTGTAAGGGATAATACTGGTTTTCTGCCCTACCTTCTTTGCTACGTGGTCTGCTGAGTTGGGATAACTTTTCGGCGAAGCAGCAGCAGCAGCAGCAGCGGCGGCGGCGGGCGGTTTGGGATCCGCTGATAAGAAGAAGGAGTCGACCATGGACTGGGGCACGGAGCTTTGGGTGAGTTTTTCGGGCAGTCTGGCTGATAGAGTGAGCAGATAAAAGAAAAAGAGCATAGTTCACATAGGTGGTTTATTTGGCGTAGTGTAACGTTATTTAACTGTAACCAATGGATTTTATAAGAGTCTCGTCAGGCTAAGAGGGAGTCTGTCGTGTTGTCTTTATAACAGTCGCGCTGAGGAGAAAAAAAAAACCTCACATAACTTTCTGTATGCGTGGCTGCTAGATTAGTTATAGTTTGTAATATTTCAGTCCAGGTTTCATTATTTTAGTCCAGTCAGCCACTGGGGGATGCTTTTTGGTGGTTTGCCTAGTGTCATATTAGCAGCAGCCTCAAGACTGAATTCAGAATAACACACTTGAGTTAGTTAGCTGGAGGCTAACTACTAGTTAGCAGCGCTAGTCCGCTAAAAGTTGAAAATGCGCCAAAAATGATGAAACGATATTGTTTGTACATGTAAGTACGTTAAATAGGTTAAGTCGGGTTTTATCAGCTAATTTACTTAGTAACTTGTAGGATGTGTGCTGTTCTGCCTCTCCGGTTCCACTCCGACGTAACGTTATAAATAGCTGGGATGCTTAACGAACTTAGCTAGCTAGCTGGTTGTTAACGTTACTTAGCTGTACACACAGTTAACAGTTGACCCAGCTGTGGGTTATCTCTCAGGTTTTGTTGTTGTTCGTATCGCTTTCGTGGTTAATGTCTTTGTTTTTGGTGCGATACTCATGTTTGTTCGCTCTCCTGGCATTCTTTAAGTTGTGGGCAGTAAATTAGCTGTCTCTGAAGTTGTTTTTGTCCCTTGAGCAACTTAAGAATCTTTATACTCCCCAAAAACTGACCTAAATCTGTCTGTGTGTGCGGACGCAGCAGATTTGGGATTTATAATCAAGATTTTCTCCTGCGTCATGATCATTGCTCAGAAGGTTGCACAATTATTTTTTATTTTTTAATACGAATGAATGGAAAATAGTGTGTATAGAAAGGTAGTTTTGCATGATGCTGTGCAGGAATGCAACGATATGGGAATTTTGGGTACCAATATTGTCCATGTCCTCATCCACTGATGCTGATGCTGGTACATAAACATTTAGAGAATGTAGACATCTGGATTGCAGCTAGGTGTATTACGCACACATATGTTTGTGTGTAAACAAATAAAGACATAAATAAATAAAAAATATTACATAATTTCTTTGGGTACTTACAGCTTCAGTACAGTGGAAGGAGACATGCTAGCACAGTAGACCAGAGCCTCTTTGAAGAACTACTGTAGTGATAGAGAGACCATCGTTTTGAACTTTCTCTCTCTCCCCACGTTTGTTACTGTGGATGCTTTCGGGAAACTCCGTCAGAGTGTGCAATAAGTCAGTCATCAAATCCTGGTCTGCATTAGCGTTTAAACCTAAGACACCTGTCTGGTACTGATAGTTTTAAGCAGTTACCCAGTGCTGATATTATTTTATTATTTTGAAAAGGGATCGTCTCTTCTGCTGTTTATCCTGTGTTACTATTTTGGTGTCGTTCCCTTTTTTGCTCTACATAAAATGCTGAAAATAGGCAGTGTCATTGTCACTGGCCTGTGGACCTTCTTTTAGCATTTCTACAGGCACCACGTATTCAACCAAACCTGCTTCTGTCCGAGTTTCTGCAACAGTATGGAAACGGAGCGTTGCACAGAAGTGGGTGGGGATTTTCTGACCCCATTACGCTGGCTCCCCCTGGGCCTCTGTCCTCTGTCCCCTTTCCATCTTCTGGGCTACAGCAGCAGCCTAATTAGTTTTGCCCTAATTCGGTGGCACATCATCTAGTCCGTGCCCCTATGTTTATATTTGATGTTGCACGGCATAAGGCAGTTTTGTGGCCACCAAAAGAGATTTGTGAATGGAGTCGGCTGAAGTGTCTAGTGAAGTTGAACTGGTGAAATTCTGTCTCACATCATCCCTGTAGCAGACTGCAGAAGGAGTTGCCAATGGGCCCATATCCTTGGGTTAGGGTTAGCACTTTTCTGTCCAAATAAGAGAAACCGAACTGCAAATTCAGCTGACATTGAATTCATTTTTAGTGATGTCATACTATGTCATATTTTGTAGACTTATCACTATTTTATAAAGCTCAGAGATCACCTGTACTGGTTTAGGATAGTGATTAAAATGGCTATATATGCATTGTGGAGATTGGATGGCAAAATAGTTAGTGTTATCACCTCACAGCAAGAAGGGCTTGGGTTCGATTCTCAGGCAGGGTGTCCAGAGTCCTTTCTGTGTGGAGTTTGCATGTTTTCCCAGTGTCCGCAAGGGGTTCTTGTAGTTCTCTGGTTTCTTCCCACAGTCCAGAAACTTGCGGGAAGGTGAATTGGAGTAGGTGTATGTGTGAACATGTATGTATTGTTTCTGGGTCTGCCCTTCAGTGGACTGGTAGCCTGTCCGGGGTGTATCCTTTGAGAGCTGGGATAGGCTCCAACACCTGCCGTGATTCAATAGGATTAAGAGGGTTAGTAGGTGAGTGAGTGAGATTGTGACCCCTGGTTCCCACCACTGCAAAGACATTCTTTGGCATCAACCTTCTCTGAATGACTTTGTTTGCTTCACAAACAAAGTTGATTGATGCTGAAATTGCTGAAAAAAATCAGCATCTCCTGGGATTGCTCTCTTTCAAGTTGCGATTTCGAGGCACAAGGCTAAGATACAAGAATAGTGCAGGCTATGAGTTCTTTAAGGAGCGCCATCACTCCTTGTACGTCTGCATCTGGTGCACTCCCCATAGCCGGAAGTTTGGAATGAGTCAGGATGAGATGAATCAGCCAAGACAGACAAAAGGGAAGGAACGAAAGAGGTCATTCTCGTTAGTCTGGGCTCGGTGTATCTCCTCTCTGAGGAAAATCCAGCCTAATTGGTTTAGTTTGTGTTTAGTCATTAGGTGCCATTAACTTGAGTACGCCGTGGTATCTGTCCACTGCTTCCACGTTAATCCACTTGCTATTTTTGGCATCTTTGGTTTCCAGGCCGCTCTTCTGTTGTGCACAGTGCCTGTGTGAATATCTACGCTGATATCTGAGAGCGAGCCAATATTTGCATGACTGTTTTCTACACGACTTTTTAAAATGTAGCGCAACAGGCTTCATATTAAGTCGTTATAGCAGCATGACTAACAGAGGAGGCATTTGCCAAGGACTTTGACTGGGATGATGTCTCTGACAAGGGCTTGCTGTGCTACTTTATGTATTCTCTGCAGGCTCTGGCAGAGCGGCCTGCTCTTTCCTCTGCTAGGGAGGGTCAACTCGGTGACAATGACAGGGTTAAAAACAAAAATAACAGGGAGGGGTCAGCTCTGAGCTGGACACGATGCTACAGATAAGGGCTTCTGTAATTAGGTTGTTTACGGTGGGGTTGAAAGGTCTTAATTGAACTCTAGGAAGGCTAATGCTGTCAGTGTTAATGATGTGGGGGGATGGAGTATTGGGCATGGACCAGTGACTGCCCGGCCCTGACACTTTTTATTTCCCTGGCTTTCGTTTTCCTGATGTAAATCCAGAATAAGAGCGGTTGTTCTGTTGGAGTTGGTCATCCAAATCATGCAATATTCCATTAAGTGTTTATCATGTAAATTGTAGTATACTACAGAAGCAAAGTAACATGTCTTAAATTGAACATGAAACGGTTGGCAGTGACACACATTTTTCTTTTTGGACTGACATGTGGACAGGTTATTAGCATTGTTGTTATTTTTACATTTTTTGTTTTATATTGGTTTAATAGATGATATTGATAATAGTTTTGGTTAGCATCTACAAAGCAAGCATTGAGGCATCAACTTTGAGGTTATTAAACCATTTAGGTCAAATTTACACACACCCCTAGAAGATGTCAGTTTGATCGTACTGATACGCCTGAAATTGATGTGCAGTTGGAATGTGCTCATTTTACTTTCAAATATAATAAGGGTGCATTTTCATCTGCCGGGTTGGGGCATCAGCGTGTACATACAGAAACGAGTGAAGTTCTAACTTTCCAGTGTAACACCTGTAGAGTGTAGCAGTCAGTAATGTTTATATGAGATCGAGATCGTGTCGGTTATCAGATCTAGTCTCAGCATTAGATGCTCCACCCCCATGTAAATGTAGCATTTGATGTGATATGTTTGGTAGACTTGCTTGCCACAACTATTATGACTCTTATCAGTTTGCATTGAGAGTAGGCTTGTGTCTGGTGCTGTGATAAAGTGATTTGATCTGTTCTATCATCAGTGTTTTACTATCTGCTTATTGTTTATTGGATGTTTTTTGTACAGCCCAGATCTTGAGAGTGAAGTCCTTCAATTGAAAATAGCTTTTTAACAATAAAAGTTCATTCATTCATTGATTCATTCATCTTCTAAGCCACTTTTCTTTCTGAGTTGTGGAGTCTGCTGGAACATATCTCCACTCTTGTTGGGCAGAACGATAAAAGTTACATGTGTCTGCCAGTTCAGGCTGTGGTTAAAGGAGTGTTTCAGGTTGGACCTTGTTTTAAATATGGTACAGTACAGGGCAGCCAATTGCAGAGTTACTTTACTTATATCAGACTGATTGATTTGTTGTAGGTGAGTTTACAAACCAATAGATTACATAAACATAAATACATACATAAACATGCATGAATAAATAAAACTCAGGAATCTATTTCTACTGTTTATATTTTCTGTAATTATTGTGTATATATAGATCTTATCTTATCTTATAAACATCAAAAGTGGAGCATGGGGGAGGGGGAAGAAGAAAAATGTAGAAATATGAGCCTCTAAAATTGAATTTTTTTTTTGACCTCTGCCCACCACAATCATGACCCCCAAGACAAAAACTCTTTGGGTTCCATTATGAAAACTGTGAAAATGTCTGTTATGGCTAAGCAGCACTGTTCTTCTGAGGAGCTTTTATAAATGCGGACTGGTCTGGTACATGTGACTGTTGTTTTGAATGGTGTTTTTTGCGAATGAGTGGGCCGTGTGGGGGCGATGAATTCTTTATTTGTTCTGTACTCATTGACTCCATTTTGAGATGTTGAGAAGGAGGAGTTAAGGACATGGACCAGCTTGTTTGGAATCTGGCCCTAAAGGGTCACCTCCCCCTCTTCTACCCTCACCACTCCAACCCCCCCACCTCCAACTGCTGTAGCCTGTAGCTCTCAAAGGTGTGTGCTGTAAGGGTGGGAAACATTTCTCGATATCATCACTCACCCACAAACATGCCTGTGCTTGAAGTGCTCACACACACAGCCTGGCCAAAAAAGGAACCGAAAAACAGGAGAGCTGGAGAGAAATGCCAGAGCAGTCCTCCTCACTCTCTACAGAGCACATTTTTTCTGCACAGAGGAGGAAAAGTGCTGACCAAGGTTTAACACATTAGCTTGGTCTTTCCGGTTTTGCTCTGTAGGAAATAACTTGGCCTGTTCCCGACTCGGAATTTTGTCAGTCTAATCGGATTTGGTTGGTCTAAGTATTTGTTTTTTCATGTTATCTGGCAATCAGACTATCTGTTGACGAGTTTCAGTGATGATCAGAAGAACGTATTTGTGAGCATTTAAAACTCAGTACAGCACAGCTGCGTATGCTGATGAAATGTTTGACCTGCAGACAGTTTGAGGCAGGCATATATACTGCTGTTTAAAATAAGCTCTTGTAGCCCAGTTTTATTTTTAGTTCACTTTAAACATGAAAAACAGCCTGTAAATGAATAAACAAATCATAAAGTTTGAAATCAGTTTACAGCACTGATGGACTACTGCTTTATTCCTCTTTTAACATAACAACTCACATGAATCTAACGAATTGAATGCAATAGTTTGATTAAATGGAATGGGCTTAGATGAGCAGCAGGTCTGAATGTTAAATTCATGGCATTTTTTTTGCTTTGAAATAATAACTCCTCGTCTTTGCCAGGCTTCGTCTTTATAAGGCTGCTGTATTTCTCTTTAAACATGATGAATACGTCTTAAACAAATAATAAACATCAGTCATTTGTGTGATATTGAGTTGAGACTGGGTTTATTGGCCTGTAAGTTGTGGATCTCCCACCTCTGAGCAGACAAACTGCATGTGAGGCATGTATGTATGTATGTATGTATGTATGTATGTATGTATGTATGTATGTATGTATGTATGTATGTCTGTATGTCTGTATGTCTGTATGTATGTATGTGGCCTTCAGTGTTATGTTGTGATTTGTAGTTCCTCTGGCTGTTCTTAGTTGGTCAGGGACTCGTATTTTGCAGGACTTGTATTTTGAGGTTGTGAGCTTTGGGAAAAAAAAAGAGTAAAGCCTGAGCTATTTTCGGTGCTGCACATTTCTCCCTATTCTGCAGGCCTCCAGTAGAGTTGCCATTGAAGCTGAGTATTAAATAATGGTCTCTAAGTGTTTGGTAAATGGCCATTTGGTTGACTGGTTAAGTTACTCATCTCCTTCCTGTTTGATAGAGTTCAATCTCCGGCAAAGCACTCATTAGGCGTTAATGGTTTGTGCTGGTAATATAATGGCATCTCTCTGGTCCTGCGTGCATGAGGGGATTTGATCTGTTCTGTCGTCTCTGCTCTGGCAATGTGTTCATCGCGATAACGATACAGCCACAGTTTATTGTGCAGCCGTATCAGACATATTTATTACACCCAATCAGACGCAGCAGTGCTGCTGGAGTTTTTAAACACTGTGTCCAGTTGCTGTTCAGTCGTAACTTGTTGGTCCACCTTTTGGATGAAAAATCACAGGCATTAGCTCATCTGTTGCTACACCACTTGTTTGCTCATCCTCTAGTCCTTTCCTTGGTGGTCACAGGACACTGCCCACAGGCTGGGTAGTTTAGGTTGGTGGACTATTCTTAGTCCAGCAGTGACACTGAGGTGTTTTAACAGTCCATCAGCACTGCAGGCTCTGATCCACTCACACCAGCTCAACACACACTAACACACCACCACCAGATCAGTGTCACTGGGGTGAATCCACCACCCAAATAATTAAATATCTGTGGTGGTCCTGTGTGCTGAGGAACAGGGTAAAATGGGGCTTGCAGAGAAACAGATGGACTGTGGGCTCTAATTCTAGAACCACAAATTGCATCTGTATGGAAGGATGGGTGGATGACATAGCTGGTGAGTGTAGATACAAGTAGTTGGTTTTCATGTTCTGACTGATCGGTGCATGTGTGTATTTGGAGACATACTGAAACATAGCAGGAAACAGGGAAGACTTCCTGTGTCCTGTCTGTGCGAGGTGACTGCGTGGCCTCAGAGTTCCTCCTCCTGTGGAGAAACTGGGAGAAATTTACACCCGTCAGGAAGGCCTCCCTCAGATAACGGGGACAAGGGTCAAGGGTTATGGACATGCAGGGAATCCATGGAATGTAGGCTGTGAATATGGGGGCAGATACAGCAAGATGTGTTATCACCAGCTCTGTATTTCCTCAAGCTCAGCAGAGTATACAGTACAGGTGGACCAAATGCATAACATGATATAACAATACTAGGTGATGTGCATTCAGACTAACTTGAGATCATACTATCTGTAAGAGTAAAGGAATGGAAAAACAATGCCAAAGAAGTAATGGAGGGCTGTTGGCTTACCTTTTTAGGCGGCCTTTTAGATTTTTTTTTTTTATCCTTAAATTGTTAGATTGTATTTTTTCCTCGTTTTCCATTATGCAGCATGCAAATTATGTATCACGTTTTGTATGTGTTTAAGAACAAACGAGGAAAATTAGAAAAAGTGAAATAAAAAAAATATATGCTGCCTATTTTGTTGGATAATAATACATATGATGACGGCACTGTTTAGTGGAGAAATCTTCTTTATAAGTTCTTTTGGTCACCAAATTACCACTCCACGTCTTATATAGGACCAGTTCGGCCCTCTTCTCACTCTCTTGGGACTGAGTCATGAATGACTTCCTGCTACCTACATGTAGTGCACTATGTGGTGGATTTTAAGTACTGCACCCCAACAATACAGGGTGTAGTATCATTTGTGGTTCAGCTGCGTCCATACTTGGCAGAGGTTGTTTGTTTGAAGAAGCTAGAATCTAAAAGATTGAGATTTAGCTGGGGTTTGATGCAACTTCTGACTGCAACACGGGAATTTGATGTGTGTAGGCCTTGTAAGTGACACTCTTTAGAAGGTTTTACAGCTGTTGTTTTATCGTGAATCATATTGTAAGTAAATCTAACCTGTGATAACAATGTAGTTGTTTAGCATGTTTGCTAATCTTTATGCAGATTCCTGTGTAGTAAGGCCATCCTGATTCCTTCCCCTAAAGTTTGTATTTCTGTTAGTTTATTTAATAATGACATATGTAGTGTATAATAAAATACTATGAACTAGATACCAGGAGATTTTACATAAAACTTTCCCTTCAGTATTTAATTTTTTTCTGTACATCAAGAAATAATTAAATGATAAGTAATTTACTGTCATTTTCTGTTTTACTTTCATTTTATATGCTACTTTACTTTGACATTTTAACCCTTTCTTAACGATTTTAGAGGTTCGTTCGTCATCCTGGAGGCACACATCTAACATCTCCAGCATTTTTGAAGGAATACCCAAAATCCGTTTTCCTAACACCTGTTTCAGTTATGTTTAAACTAGCCGGGTGACCACAAGGTGTGGAAAAACTGAGATCTAAAAAGTGCTCCTACAACACTAAGGCAATACAGAAGCTTGTTAGTGTATTTTGCTAGTTATGTGTAGGTGGCTAGTTAACGTTTTAAACACCAAATTAACACTGTGAGTCTCATATAGCATCATTCCAGCCATGTCCCTCTTCTCATGCCAATGAAAAATCTCAAATGACTCCCTGCTCCCTTAATGGTGCACTACATAGGAATTTAAATACTGGCTTTTTGCACCTCAACAGTGCATGATTAAAAAATAGTCCAAATAGTTATTTGGGGTTCTGTCACATCCGCACTCAACACACAGTGCACTATTTGGCTGTACAAGCTAGAATTTCACAACTTGCATAGCACACTATTTAGATAGTACAGAATTGTTAAAGATTTAGCCTTCGCTAGATACTAGTTCTAACTGAAACAGGGACAGTTGAGACTTTTTATTTGGCTGTTTTACAGTTATTTATAAATATCCTAACTCAAAGTGTGCAAAAAATAAGAGCAGTTGTCTACAGTTGAATACAGTCATACAGTCAATAAGCGTTGATGCAGTCAAATCTTAAACTTATGTTTTTATTCTGACTAAGAGAATGCAAAAGCTCTTCAGAGCAATTTGGGTCTTGTACAGCACCAATCCGACAGTGCCCTCCCTCTGTAATCAGTGTCTAATGTATCTAATGAACTTGCATTAACTTGTACTTGGAACACTCATAACAACCTAACTACAGATTCCTTTTTATTACTGGCAGTAATTAGTCCCTATGGCTGAGTACACTGCAGAAGGATAACCTATGTATGGGAATCACTGCCTGTGTTTTACTTGATGGGTGGTTTAGTGAGGTTTGGAGATCTGCACAGTGTAGTTATTTACCTGCTCAAACCGACTGTATCTTGTGGTGAACTGCTGAGTTGTGGTTGTGCACCATCACCAAAGAATGAAAGAATCCCTCCATCACCACCGTTCCCCATCCATGTTTCATTCATCAAAGCAAATTGCTCTGTAGTTTGTCACAGTGCTGTTAACATTCTCATCCTGCATATACATATTGATGCGTGTTGCATATGACAGTATGTGTTCTCTCTGCAGCTTGAATTTGTGCTAAAGCTCTCTTGTTCTCCCTGCAGGATCAGTATGACGTGATTGAAAAGCACACACAGTCTGGACTGGATCTGGTGGAGAAGTATGTTAAATTTGTTAAGGAACGCACAGAGATTGAGCAAAACTACGCCAAGCAGCTAAGGTGAGCAGTTTCACATTCTAAAGTAACCAGTCAGTAGTGAAAATGGTTATGGATGTGTGCATATGGAGGCCTGCAGTACTGCTAGTGTCTGGGAGCAGTTAAAACAGATTGTGAAATTGATGTCGGGTCTTGTGACTGGTTTGGGGCAAAGCTGAACTTGTCTGCTCTGTTGAGAGAAGGGGTTGGCCTCACCCCAGCACAATTTGAAACACTACACTTATTCTCAACTGCAAGCAGACGGCACTCTCTGTCTTTCCACCTCTTTCTCTGCTTTCCTCTCTCTTTTAATTTGCTGCAGTACTGCAGAAGTCAGAGACCACGCGTCGTTTATTTCATTTTAAACAGAACAGCTTGCATCATTCATTGTTTAGCATTTTTCCGGGCAAAACAGCTGAAACGTGCTTAAAGGAAACTTTAAGGGAAGGGCTCGGCAATAACCAATAATGTTATCACGATAATTATTTCAGTGTATCGGAACGTCATTTTTTTGGAAGTTCATTTGCTAATTTTTGCTCCTGAGTGAAAGTCGAAGATACCAAATGGTAAATTATTATTTAGTTATTATTATTCTTTATGGCAGAATATGAGAAATGATAAAACAGTACAAAAGTCTGTTGTGAGAGTGCCAGACAAAGCTATTTCCCCCAGATTAACTGTTGTTACCAGCTGGTTAACATGAAGCAGCACTGTGCCACGAATTTTGTAATATTTATAATTTATAAAGGAAACAATTATTATTTTTTTTGGTTGTCTGGTCACAAGTGTTAGGCTGTCAGGTTACATATGCTTAACTGTTCAGTTTTACAACATCTTAGCACACACCACATACATCAGCAGTCTCGGGATGTCAGTGATGGATCACTCACCAAACTCTCATCACTCCTACCACGTCCATGTCAAATCATATCACAGCATATAAATACAAGTTAGCAGACATTTGGACTGTCCTGTAGTTTGAGGGTGGAAAATAACCGGCGCTGACTGCGTAAAAGACAGACCTCAGATTAACTGCTGTGTGATTCTTCTACATCATAACCATAACTAGCATTAACCCACTTCTTCCTTTCAGTTTTGTTGCTTGGACATGCACGAATGCTGAAAGATTGAGTCTGTAGCACACAGAACGCTTTGGCTGTAGTTGTGTGGAGCAGACGTGGTTTAATGCTAATAAAGTTTGTTAGGATTAAAAGTGAGTTCTCTGTGGGCCAGTTCTCTTACATGCCTTTTATCATGTCACATTGATGTTGAATGTGCACAGGTTTAAAGTTTGCTTAAACGCCATCAAATAATAATTGGCAGTTTAGTTTTCGCTCCCCCCAATTTATGTCGTAAAGACCTTCTCCCTCTCATGGTAAAAATAGAGTAGTGTCACTCGTCCTGTGGAAAAATTTATTATCAGGTCTGTTGAATTAGTGGAATTCAGTAAAATGAACGTTGATTGTGCATGTGTTATGTTTCTTGTATGGGAAAGTTATGTTGGCATAATTATTGCATTATTGCTCAGACCTATAGTAGTTATTTAATGGGTCCATGTTTTCCATTGTGCCCATTCTTTTTAGAGAATTTCTTTAAAAAAGTTCAGTCTTAGAAGTTGGGTGCACTTTATGCTTCTGTTTAGTCAAGGCAACATTTATTTATATAGCGCTTTTTACAACAGATGCTGTCACAAAGCAGCATTACAAAGTATCTGGTGTCTGAGCATCCAGTGGGCGACAGAGGCAAGGAAAAAACTCCCTTGTTTCAAAAGGAAGAAACCTCGAGAGGAACCAAGACTCAAAAGGGGAACCCATCCTCCTCGGGTCCACACCAGATTAAAGACAGGCAAAGGAAAGGAGCGTTAGTGTTTGTAAGGTAGATGAGTAAATGTCTGATTAGTCTGTAACTAAGTTGCTGGGTCATCAGATGGGTCAGCAGGATGCAGGCCACGCTTCCACAGCACAGGACAGTCAGCAGCTCTGTGGTGGTTAAAGGCAAGCAGTGGCACCCAGTTTAGGGCTGCACAATACTGAAGGGGAAAAAAAACGGACATTGCTATATATTTTTTGCCCCTGCCGTATTTATTGCATTATGTAGAAATCTTAAGGAAGCTTTACCAGATGATTTGAACAGCATTATTTAAAAACATGGCTGAGAAATTACCTTTTAACACTCTTGTGAGTGTAAAGCATGTTTTTCTGAATTTGAATGCTCTGTAATTGGTTTCGATGCAACAAACACAAAAGCAGGTGAGCACTGTTACTACTTTTCTCTGTGTATCTGAGAAGACTTCAATCAGAGGCCAGGAACCTTGCAGGCTTTTTTTTAATATCAAGCAGCAAAAAAGATCTAGCATGAGATGTCGTTTAATTTGTCTTACAATGGGAGTTTTGCGCATGTGCACATTTCAATTAAATTGCTTAAATGAGATATGAAGTGATGTATTGTGCAGGCCTAGTTTGAGTTAATCCCAAACACATTCAGTGATGTTGAACTTTAGGCTTTACTTTCTCTGTCTATTTGCTTTTCTACATGCTGACTACAAGCGCACGTTGTCAAGAAGGCCAAGATAGATCTGAAGAGCAAAGACTGAAAAAGGAGTTCTTGGATTAGGCAAGGGCAAACAGCCGTGGTCTCATCAGGGAGGTGCTTTAGTGGTGGAGAGTTTAATACCGCGACTCCACCTCCATTAACATGTTTAGAGTGAGTGCTTCCATTGTTGCAGTATTCTTTGTGAAATTCAATGATAGCGCTCTCATGTGTAAGCCTGTAGATCTGCTCAGCAAGTCTCCCTGAAAACTCATTCACGTTGAATGGTTTCTCATGGGGAGAAAATTTGGATGTGCACAGCCATGCACAGGGTCACAGGTGCCGTAAATGTGTCAGCTACAGTGCAAGAGCTCAGCCTCAAGCAGGGCTCTAGACTAACTTTTTTAACTGGTTGCACTGGTGCGCCTAACGTTTTTTCTTAGGTGCACCAGCACCAAAGTTAGGTGCACCCAAATTTTCAACTGCATCACATTCAGAACAGCAGTTTTACATGTTCACTTTTTCTTTTCTTTTTTTAAATCGCTGTCCATATAGGCAATATTGACTTGTAAATGATTAACTAACAATGTGGTCAACATAAAGTTCTTTATTTGAAGCACAATTCTACAAGAAAGGTAACACCTGGGCAGTGCATTTGTCGGGCATGTAATGTGTTTGATAGATGCGTTGTGCTTTTTCAGCGCTTCAATTCTAAATGTATTAGAACCAGTCACAAACGCTCTACTGCCGGCCATGGTCTTCCCACACTCCTTACAGTCAGTGCAGGCTGTGACTCGGAGTCGATCGTATGTGGCTAGTTATCTGATGCCGTCTCCGGACCAGGGCTTGACATAACCAACGCTCTGACACGGCGCCATCAGCCTCCCAGGTTAACAATTTTCTAACGGACCAGGCCTGAACTTAACATTCTTAACCAAAATGTTGTAAATCATTCTTTTCGCCGTCTCTCATCATCCACAGCTACACCCGCTCTGTTTACCTGTCGGGCCTAGGCTACTCACCGCTCTGGGGTGCGTTTCCCAAAACCATCGTTGCTAACTACGTTAGCAACTTACATAGTTGGAACAACACAGCTGCGATGCAAGTGTTTCCCAAAACCATGGTTCAAACTACTGTGGTACTAACAAAGTACGACGCTTTCAGAAACGTACTTCAGATGTTTGTTAGTTTAATGATGCATCGGACCACGTTAATTCAGTGCTAACCTCCGTCGTTGTACGGGAAACGCACCCCTGTCTGACTGCTAGTGTTGTGTCGTTCGCGAACGAGTAGTTCGAATGAACGAATCATTTGAGTAAACGTACGGAACCGAATCACTTCCTCCGCTGATTCGACTGAGCAGCGACCGTGCAGGCCGGCAGGGGAACTGCTGTGTGGTCTGTGAATCACTGAATCACCCGCGAATCTGGTGGCGGAGACTTTCATTGCGAGGGAACTGTGCTTGCTCAGTAATTCGTTCACTGAACTGAGGGCTCCCGTTCACTCACTGATTCGTTCAGTGAACTGAGGGCTCCCGTTCACTCACTGATTCGTTCAAAGAACGTACTATCACTCAGTGCTGACGGCGCTCCGGGGTCCCGCCCTTCACTATCTTTGATTGGTTTAGACCACGAAATGGGCCTAATGTGTGTCTGTTTTTAACCACAGGGAGACTTTTAGAGTCGCGAAGACTTTTTCTTTTTTCCCCTATCGAACGGCTGGTCGCACTGGTGCGACCTCAGATTTTTTTTTGTCGCACAATTGAGAAATTAGGTCGCATGTGCGACCAAATTGGTCGCACTCTAGAGCCCTGCTCAAGGCCACTTCACCTTAAACATCCAAACATTCCAAACCATGGTTTTTAATGAAGATGCATGCATCATGCAGGTGTATTAACATTGTAGATTACACTGAAAACTTGGGATGTTTCTGGGATGTGTAAATAATGGGTAATCCTAATTTTTTCTCTCATAGCTAACGGCTAACAGCAGGACCTAAAGCCAAATACTGATCGTCACAGTGAAAGTTTAGCTTAATGAAACAAGCTAAAGACCTTGGTTGTTGGTTCAGCGCTCAGATGATTTGAATATCTTTAAATGCAGTTTTAATTCTCGTTTCTGGAGCAAATGTAATAAATAATAGGTGGTCTTGAGGATTAATATTAAGTGCAATAAATAAACACACAAAATACAGAGTATAGGTGTGCTTGGTAAAGCTGAAGCATGAGTGCAGAGTAGGGCTGTTCTTATGGGTTATTTATAAATCACTAATGTACTGATTATTTTTGATCAAGTAATCAGAATTTACAAAAAGACTGAACAATAACACCAAACTCTAGACTTTTAGAGTTTCACAAATGTCCTGAAACATGTGCACTAGAATGTTAGGAAAAAAGGCCAAAAATCAGTTTGCCATCAGTTTTTTAAAGTTTTGTATGATTTGATTGTTCAGATGTGAACTAAGGTGCTCAGCATGATACCATGTGATACGCTCCATTCCTTAGAAACAGTCAGAATCAGGTTTGTTCACTGTGGTGCCGATGGAGAATCAGATGTGCAGTGTATTTAGTGTCTTGAATAAGACGTGTAACTCCAGATATATCTTTTCATCATCGTCGTTGGAATGTGCAATTGTCATTTTACAAGACGTGCTCTTAAGAATGGATGGAAAATTCATTCTTATTCAGATTCATTCATTCAAATGAATTCACAGTTCTCATGATTAGTGACAAGAAGTGTCTGTCTGACCATAGTCAACTATAGGCGTACAGATAAACCAACCAGACACCAACTGGTACAGATATAAAACTGATCCAAACTAAACTAATGTCAGAGCGCTCTGTGCTGTTTGTCAGAGTTACTGGCCCGAAGTTTCAGCTTCAGTTGACAAGATGCCTTAGGGAGTTCAATCATTACACTGGATTAAACTATCACTGAGACTCTTTATTTGACTTTAGATCTTGGTCAGGTGTTCATTGTGAAGGACAATTAAGGATTAGCCATTATTTACACATAGAAACAACCAAACTCAAAAGTGTAATGTGTGACACCTCTGTAGCACCTGCGTCAGAGTTCAGCAAATAGACACACATTGAGCTGCCTCCTCATTGTTCAGCATTAACGTTTTATATGATACGTTTTCAGCAGTAGACTTCAGGGTTTTACGGGTGGACAGTGGAGGTCATGTCTTTGAGTTAGAGAGGGAAAAAAACAATCACAGGTGTAACGTCATAATCTAGTTAGTTGCCTTTCACTGCATAAACAATAGAAATGCACTTTTAAAGTAGGACACTAGTTTATCCTAGTAAGGGAAGTATTTGGGGAAATTTTGTTTCTGTAATGCTGTTTGTTTTTTATCTTAGAGACATGGAACCTGTAATAGACATGTAATAGTTTCACTCCTAGTTCAGTCCTGTCATAGTGACTAGTCTTCTGTGTGTTTTTGGCTGAAGTAAGGAGGTGCATTTAGGTCATCAGTATTTCAGGTATATTCCCTGTTTCCTCAAAAAGAGAACATATCTATTATTCAATTAAACAGCACTAGTTCAGATAATAAACTGTTGTTATGTAATAGTTTCTGTCCTATTTTGGACCTAGTGAAAGCTGTTATGGTTTTGAGTGCCTTATTGTAGGTTGAGCAACATGCATTATTGTTATCAGTACATGAGAGATCATTGACTTTAGCCAGTTAATCCGGACTGATTCATGATTTTGAAACAGAGCTGTTAAGCCGTCTGGTTTTTAAAAAATCGCAAAACAGAAAAATAAATGTTGCAACATTTGCAACCCAGTGAGGGAATGGGTACAGACAGGGAGGGCAGTTCTTTGAAAAGTGGTGGTATTTCCCTTTAAGAGGTTGCAGCGAAACATGCATATAAAGAAGTGTGTAAATCAGGCCCAGTTTTTTTACTGTAAGAGAGAGCAGTTGAGTTTAATGGTGACGGCTGTAGGGCAGAATTGCTGTCTGTCTGGTCTTCAGACGGCTGTAGAGGGAACAGAAAGTGTTTTTCTGCCTTTTCCTCTGCTATAACTCTCTCTGTCACACACTCGTCTTTTTTTTTCTTGCTTGCCTGATCAGTCTTCTGCTTTCTTTCTTTCTCACTTTCTCTGCCTGCTGTCCCTTTTTGGCCTGTATCACTCTGCTCTCTCACGTGGCTTTTCCTGTGCTCTGCCTGCTCAGAGAGGAGAGAGGAAGTGGGAGCAGACCAGCATATGACTGGGGGGATGTGGTTGATTAGAGTAAAAGAGGAGTGCAGGGAACCTTCTTTACTGCCCCAGCACCATTGATATTTGTCTTCTATGTGTTACTGACTAAAGTCTGGAGGTACAGAAAAGGCATGATGGACTAATGCTGTTTCTGACCACCTCTACTGCACAGGAAGTATCATTTTTATGGTATTTTATGGTTGTCATGATATTGTTGTGATGCACCGTATGCTTTTCTGAGTACTTTAGGAATATGCGAGAACATGCTCTCATCAAAAGAATAGTTGCACAAATAGCTGCACCCAGAGGGAATCAACTGACAGGAATGATAGTTGATGGGTAGGTTTGACATGGTGAGACATGCAAATGATTTAAGTGAAGTTGCTGTACCTGACTGACCCAACAGCCGTGATTGCAGACATTCAGTAGGTACTGATGCCCTCCATGAGTCATCCTGTTAGTGCCAGCACCTTTGGCAAACGACTGCTCAATGCAGGGCTACATACACACAGACCATTACAACGACGGCCCTTAACACCACATCAACATCGCCAAAGACTGTAATGGTGTTGTCCCAGACTGTCATGGAGTGACTCGTAATGGCGGGTCATCTTCAGTAACAAGTCCTACTTTTGTTTTGTTTTGTTTGGAGACAGCTAACAATTCTTGTTGTAATTCAACTAACAATTCAGCCCCAAGAAGAACGGGTTTGTTGTCACGTGTCACATGTCCAGAAGGCCTGGTGTCACACCACCTCAATCCCTGCAGGAACTGTGTGAGAATATTGAAACTGCATGGTATGGATTATCACAGGACACCATGAGGAACCTCTACAACTCCATGCCAAGATGTCTGGCATGTTGCAATCTAAAACATGGTGGCCTGACGCCTTACTAAGAGACACTAGTTCTGTATGTGTAGCTCAATAAATATTGTCCATATGAGTTTAAATATATCATCATTTATTGTTTCTGTCAACCTTTATCCTCCTTTCCAATAGCACTGCAATCCAACACTTTCCTCTGGGTGCAACTATTCTTTTGGCGATGGTAATTAGTCTTGTTTCAAATAGATTTAGTGCACTGTTAAATCCCAGGTTTCTGGTGGCTGTTTTTAAATGCCAGTGCATTATATCTGGCTAAGAGTATTGTAATATTTGTCATATGTTGTGAAAATGTCTTTTAGTAACCCGAGATATTCATCTTGTTCATATCCTATTCTCTTTAGATGCCAGGGATTTTAAATTAATATCTAAATATTAATACATGGATGAGGGAGTCAGAAAAGGAGCGCCAGCATGTCACTGGAGTGGGGATTAGCAATGCCGCAGATATACAGAATGTCAGAATATATAAAGACATTTTCTCAATACAACATATGCGCAACGATATTTGGTCTTTTTCAGAAGTGTGATGAGCTTTAGCAGATAGAATATCCCAGTCTTGTCATGTTTAACTGCTTTTAAAATCCAGTGCTTTTTTTTTTTTTTCAAACAGACTTGATTGATTCAACATGACATTGGTGAATAGGGCCTGGTCAACATCATTTTGTTCCCATCTTTGATATCAGCAGCAAAAATGACATGTGTACGGAGTATGCCCTGTGAATAGCTGTCAGTGATCACTAAATGGCAGATAGACTTAGCCAACATGCTCCTCTTTTCATATAAACTTGGCAGTCCCAATCTTGGTTAGGTCTTACATAAGCTGTACACTGACTAGTCACAAGGCTGATGTGGCTCAGTGTAGTTTGGTCATGTAGCAGGCCAGGTGTGTTGTGCATTCGTGCTTATCAGATATGACTGATTAAAATGTGTTACTGTCTTGTTTGTTGTGGTTTAAACTTTGGTGTTTAATATGAAACTATATGTAGAATACTGGAGCACAGGGCTGGAGCTACCCAGAATTCATTGCTGTGTACCTCTTATGTTTCCTTTCTTGTCATCATTAAACTGTTTTGTGCTTTGACATGATATTCACATTCTAAATCAGAACATTGGCGAGGCTGTATTGCCGTTCTAGTTATGGTGTGGATGCCTCATCAAAACAGACCAGTGTGAATTATGTGCAGTGTTTTCACAGATACTGATACAGTCATGGGTTTTTGGTAAGGGCTCTTATTATTGGCCCACTGATGTATATCGAGAGAGCT
Source organism: Prochilodus magdalenae (assembly GCA_024036415.1). NCBI lineage: Eukaryota > Metazoa > Chordata > Actinopteri > Characiformes > Prochilodontidae > Prochilodus > Prochilodus magdalenae. The sequence goes on along the minus strand of JAMWET010007059.1, from coordinate 856,821 downwards.
CTATTGTGACCTCAGTAATTAATGACCAGTACTAAATGTACAAAGTCTGTCTTCTTTTGATTCAGGTTTTTGTATACATGGCCATTAAAATAAAGAGAGATATACAGACATTGGAAAATCTAGGCTTTTCTCATTTAAACCTGGAAATAAACAGAACAGGGCTTGAACTTCAGTGTAGGGTTGCGGGTGGTGCGCATACATTTATAGACTTCCGCGCACGTCTCGAACTTACGATGCAAAAAATTCCTGCACACATTTATAGCCATGTCTACAGTGTAGCCAATGTTTCCACAAGTCTGGGATGTGGGACTGACTTCCACCCTGGACAGTACACTTGCCGTGCTCAGGCTCCTTCTAGCTACAAGGCTACCAGTAAACTCTGATGTTGCAGCATCTCATGCTAACATGCTCTAAAAAGACAAATTTCCATAACATAACCTTGCATGCAAACATGAACTGCTGGCTAAAACTTAAATCTACATCATCTAAAGTGGAACCTGCTTAGACTACACAGTAGAATCTGAATGGTCTAGCGTGAACAACGGTGCCAGTGACGTCAATGTTAACAGCATTAATCCTCAGGATCCACAGTAATGTCATCAAGGTGAAGAATCATTCCAAAGGCAAGTTGGACTTGAGCTTACAAAATGTCAACCTCAAATCACCACTCAGGTGGTGTTTCTCATAAAGCGGCCTTGAAAAGATAGGGTAAGGCAGATTGAGCAAGGAATGTGATAGCTAGTGCTACTGAAATTGCACAGGTGCAGTGTGAGGAGGAAAGGAAAGGGCCCTGTCTAAACCCCTTTACCTTTTCTTTAAATCAGAAAACAAATGAGCTATTTAATGGCATAGGTGAGACAGAGGAAGAGACACGATACACCATGTGAACATGAATTCAGCAGGAACAAGACTAAAACCAGGTTCAACCTAAAAAATCTGATGCTAGTTTCAGAGTCAGGTCCTCTCCGAAAGCATTTTGACAGAGTACAGGGAAGGAGGAGAAAATGAAGATAACAGAAAGAGAGAAGGAGATAACAGAAAGACCAAGGACACTGATGCAGCTGTAAGAGGTGACGGTTAAGAGAGGAGAGGGAGAAAGAAACAACACCTGACAGAATATGTGCAGCACCAGCTAAAAGTTTAGACACGCACAATTAGTCTTAAAGACTTTACAGGCCTACGCTTAACAGAGCCAGCTGGTGAGATGTCTGAGAAAATGAATATCCTGATATTCATGGCATTTATATTATATAATATGTTTTATATTTATATTTTACAATATTCTATTTTGCCATATAGTACAAAATTCCATATATTTTTTGTTGTGCAAAAAACTTATCTCTCTCTCTCTTTTTATTTTTTTGCACTTTTAAGTGGTGTGAATATTCATGATGAACAGACCAATAGAACTGCTTCAAAATGACTTGTAAAGCTGCCATTATGGAGGTTTTTAAGGTGACTGTGTAATTCTGTGATTGCTATTTTATAGTTTGATGTTTTTACTTTCATTCTAAAGCAAATCATTAAGGTAAAATGAGGGAAGCTACTATGAGTTGCCGTATCTAAACCAGCCCTAGTCTAATCAACTCATTAGAGGCTTTAGCCAGACTTGTGGAGCTCATAGTAGTAGTAGGAAGTTCTCTATTGCCTTTGCAGTGTTGCACAGATAATACATGTGATGGGAGGGGGAAATTGTTTTTAAAGAACTTTTAAATGAGAACAGAATGCAAAGTAGAAGCATTTTTGCCGTTTTCACTAGTGGTCTTAGACTATGGGACTGCGGAATAGTTTAATGTCTAATATTTGACAAACCTTTTTGTGTTCATCCAAGCAAGCTCGGCTTCGTAGTATATGAAACTGGTTTAGCAGCTTTGCAATGGAAATGCATGCCAGCTATTGTATACATGCAAATATGGCCAAGCACCATGTGTCATTGGAGGATAAATTCTAATTTAGATAAGATAACCGTGACAACCTGTCCTGCTTGGCTTTGCACAGCGGTTACTTTTCACTCCATTGCTGGCTGTGGTTCTTTAATAAGCCGTAATGTTTAGCAGATTTGTTTTGCACACACTGTGAAACGACTTGATTGTGTAAAGTGGCAACTAAATCAAAAGGCCATGTAGGGCAAGAAAAACTGACCATGTGGGATGGGATGAGTGGACTTTAGGCACAAAATGAAACCATGTTCATAAGTATATAGCATCAAGTCCGCTAAATAAGGTAGATTATAGTTATTTATATTTAGTCTAGTGTCCTAAAATATTTTAATTATACTGTTTAATAAACAGAAAACTAAATAAGAAAACTGGTTATTAGGGATGAGTGTTTCTTGCATGACCTGTTGAATGTAGTATTAATAAGTGAGGCCAAGCATCATCTTACCTATAAAGTAACAACAACAACAAACAACAACAAAAAAAGGAAAACTAAAGAACCAAAACTTTGAGCAATGTGTATGGGGAGAAATAGCGATACAGCAGAGTGTCATGATATTTTGTATGGGAATTGCTACACAGATGGAATGTATTATTATTTTTATTAAAGAAAAAAAAGAATATTTTTAATATTAGGAAAAGTTGGTATTTTGCTTGACAGCCCTAATGTGCTCTGCTTGCAAGCAAGAAAGCGTTCTGAGGCCATCCTGATGTTTTTTTGGACTCCAGGAAGCTTGATTTTTAACATGTCTGTACAGCAGAAAAACAGAGCAGCTCAGATTTAAACGGTACACAGCATTGCAGTCCATCGGTTTCTAACTGTGTGAAGGATGGCATTAATATACATGTTAGATTCTACATACCTTTTGTCCATCCAATTGGACAAATTGGGTGTAAATAGGCTATAATTAGGTGGGTTTGTTGTAAGAAGGAGTTGTTCCCGGTGTGTTGGAGAAGTACCAGCATGCTGGTGCAGTCACAGGTATTATATTCTGCTAGCGGTAGCCACTTTGCTTTTGTCAGCCATAAATTGTGTGGAGAAGCTCAGGTTGCAGTATAGCCGTTTTTGAAAGGCTGTTGTTGGAAGAGAGACTGGGTAAGAGCTAAGCAAAACCAACTTGGGCCTGAAAGAGCGAGAAGAGAGATGTGTCATCCACCTAACTAAATGACTTCTCTGTTTACCTACTTTCTCATTTGTAGTTTTTCTTGGACAGCACTGAAATGAGCTTGTAAGAGCCTTCGCTAATGGACAATGTAGTAAAGCATATTAGTGTTGTTAACTAATGGTGGTAGTGGTGGAGGGCGGTGGCAGAGGTAGAAATGTTACCCCTGAAACTCATTAGATCAAACACATGTTGACAGAATTGTTCTTTTGGGGATAAAATTACCAGTTGAATAAAGGTTCTCGCAGTGCTCTGCATATGACATTGTTGTTTCATGTATTCTGTATAATGTTGGTATTGTTTCGTGCAGCCTTTCTTGATTCCTGTCTCTATTAATCAAACATAAGTCCCTGAAAGTCATATTCATGACAATATGAGCAAAAACAAAAAAGCACTGGATTAAATAAAAATGGAAATTATAAAATCTGCATGCAAAAGTTATATATTTGTCTTTTTAGTAGAACAAGTTAAAAAAGCATTCTGCTATGACCAGGGCTAACTTTGGTTCAGTGTACCTCAGTAGCTCTCAGAAGCCATCGCTGTCCAACATGGACAAAAAGATTCGGTCTTATCGCTCGCGGATGTTTGTTTTCGATAAGGTACATTGCAGTTGTTCTATCAATCTGTGGTTGTAGAAGAAAAGATCATTTATGAACAAATGGAAAAGCATATGGATTAAGTTCAGGGACCCAAAGGATTTGTCTTTGCTGATGATGAAGTTTGTTTCCTATTATATCTCTACAGGAATCTAACCAAGAAGTACAGTCCCAAACGAGGCAGTAAGGAGGAGCAGGAATGCAGGTAATTTGGTGAATCGTACAACATGCAAAGTTATATAACATTAAAAAGAAAAGTATAGCTGGTCCAACTCTGGGCTGAGCTGAGCTGTTAGGTTTTTTGCCCAGAGTGAGTGAGCAGGAGCACCTATGGGCTCTAAATGAGATCAGACTGACAATGTGGCAGAAACAGCTGCACAACCATGCAAATGCTTTTAATACACGGTCTCTGTGAAAGAGGAAGGAAGCTGCAGATGTAAATGAGGTCCTGTTGAAGCCTGCTCCCCATTCACTTTTATCTGCAGTGAAATCAATACTAACACTCATATCTTCATCTAGTATGTCTTTCCCTCTGTTTTTACTCTCTTTGTTATTCTGTTGTTTTTTTTTTTGCTCTTTTTTTCTCCCGGGGAAGATTTTCAAATCACCAGTCCTTTCTGGACATTCTGAACGAGATGAATGACTATGCTGGGCAGAGAGAGCTGATTGCTGAGAACATGATGATGAACATCTGTATCGAGCTCACAAAGTACCTGCAGGAGCTCAAACTGGAGCGCAAGACGGTGAGTGAGTGAACAAGGGTGGGAGAGAGAGCAGAAACTGGGCCATGCCTAAAATAAAAGCAGCAGTGGGATGGATGGGTGGAGAGTAGACAGGGAGCTGAAGGGAGGGAGAGATGGATGGAGGGATTGTGGAGGAGGAGGGGCACTGTTGTGGTTAGAAGGAAATGTCGAGCAGCATGTAGGGGGATCACATTGTGCTTGTGTCACTTTTAGATGTTTAGAAGAATGTTTTGGATTCTGCCGTGTTTGTTATTCCGATGCCACATACCAGAAGATGCTCGACAGTGCGTTGTTGACATCATTTGGGACTTGCGGGGGTGGTTTTCCAAACTGTAATAGGTGGTGCTGTTCTGGCTAAACTGTAATGACTTCCTTTCTCTCCTTTTTTGGCTCTTTTTCTCTGTTATTCTCTTTTTAAATTTCAGCATCTATCAGATTGCAAAAAGGCCCAGCAGTCTCTGGAGAGCACCTACAAACAGCTTGACAATGTGAGTGTGCATCTCCATCTGTGATGATGGTTTATAATGCCCTGTTGTGCTTGATCCATGTGTGAAGCCCCTCTGTGAGACAGCCAGACAAGGCCCGGTCTGGGACTGATGAGCTTGTTTCCTTGTGATTTGGATGTGCAGACAGTGAGCTTTTTTTGTCTGAATGCTTTTTTTTTGTATTGTCTCTTTCACTGTGACATTGTCTGCTCTGAGTGTACTGAATGTGTGAAGGGGGGGGCCGTTGTTGTTTATCTGCTCTTTGAGCTGTTTGTTATCAATAGACATGAGGGCTGAAACAAAACAAGCATTTTACAGGCTTATGGTGTGCTTCTGGTATTTGTGAATGAGTACTTAATCACAGAAAAAATAGTTGCACCATAACGGACTCCACCAAGAGGAATGAAACTCTGTGGTAATAAGGCCTGTCGCCTTATCTCTGTACCTGTCTGAGCCGTTATTGCAGACATTCACAGAGCAGTGATGTCTTCCTGTTAGTGCCAGCACCATTGGCTGACGGTGGCATGACGCAGAACTACATGCACACAGATCGTTATCACGACTGCACTTACCATATCAGTGTTGCTAGTGACTGCAGTGGTGTCATCTTCAATTACTAGTCCTGCTTTAGTCTTGGTGGATGCAACCAATGAATATGTGTGTGGAGGCACTGTGGTCAGCGCCAAGATGAATGGTTTGTTGTCACATGCCACATATCCATTTGGCCTGGTGTCACTCCACCTCCACCACTACTGCAAATTCTGCAGGCGCTGTGTAAAGATGTTCAAGCTGCATGGGATGGATTGTCACAGGACACCATTAGGAACCTCTACAACTCCATGCCCAGACATCAGACTCCATGCCCAATAGCATGTTGCATTAACACACATGGTGGCCTGATGCCATACTGCGGGACACTACTTCTGTGGCCTGTTCTTCTGACATTTCCTTCTGGGTGCAACTATGTTTTTGATGCTGAGTGTTCTGAAACTCCAAATATTTCATCTGTCAATTAGCTGCTATTTGAACTATTTTAATTATATCATTTGAATATAGAAGTATTGGTTCATACCTTTGTGTAGCCAAACAGGAGCCAAACAGTTTAGCTAAATTTCTATTTCATGCTTGTCTCCATCTATCAGCTCCACTGCAGCTAATTAAGTACCAGCAGAGGAATTAGCTTCTTCTCCTGAGTGCTGGACAGCTGTCAAAGCTGTAGCCAAACACATTAACATGAATTGGTTATATATCTTTGTTTACACGTTCTTTGCCATTTTAATGTCTTTTTAAAAATGTATCCCATAACTATCTTAAATACATTACTGTCTTTATGACAAAATGTTTTAAACAAAACAGGTGAATAAAGCGCTGCTGCTTTAGTATTACTGGGGAGGTGCTGTAATTTGAGTGATTACTGACAAGGTGTGTGTGTGTGTGTGTGCCAGAGTAAAAAACGCTTTGAGAGAGAGTGGAGAGAGGCAGAAAAAGCAACACAGTATGCAGAAAAGACAGATCAGGACATTGAGAGAGAGTGGAGAAGGAGCCACTTTGTTGTTTGTGTTTCTCTTTCAGACACCCCAAACTGCATAACAACACAGTATGATTTTTCAGAAAAGACAGATCACCAGGACATCAACAGCATAAATTCCAATAAAAAGGAAAACTGAAGATTTTTTGTTTTTTGCCGTTTCAAATGACAGGTCTAAACCGAATAGCATTTTGTACTTTGGCAGAACCTTTTGTAAACATTTGGGAATTTAAAATGATTGAGCTTAACAAATGATTTAAAAATGATTCTGCATTTAGTGTTTTCCTATTTGTTTAACAGTTATGAATGTATCAGACATTTAGTTATTTATATTTACTGAAACTACTAAAAGCATCTATGAATTAGTCTTAATTAAATTAAATTAGTCTGTATAAATTAGACCCACTTAAGTCCTTTAACTCAGGGCTCTACTTTTCTGAATTAAATAACCTTTTTTTATTATTATTATTATTATTAGTAGTAGTAGTAGTAGTAGTAGTAGTAGTAATAATACATGGTTTCCCTGGAATTACACCGCCTCACTTGGTGAAGTGAACCAATGTAACAAAAATGTCAGGTACTTTGTTTCTAAATATTTAATATAAAAAATAATATAAAAAAATAATGGACTAGGAAAAAAAATAATGTCTTTGTCCTCTTTGCAGCAAACGGATTTCTTCCATCACGCCCCTCAGTATTATCAAACTGTACTGCCTTGCTAACATTATGAAAGAGGTGTAATGAATGTAATGTACACTTTCATTAAAGGTGTTGTGTTTATATGCGAATATAAAGTACATCGATGCAGTATTTACTCAGCTCCTTGCAAGATGTCCATGTTTGTCTTTCTACCCTAACCATACTGTTTGTATGTGTTTAGGCCAAACAGCAGGCACATATGCGCACACACATAGCAGAGGAGTGTAAGAATGACTATGCTGCCCAGCTGCAGAGATACAACAAGGAGCAGAACCAGTTCTACTTCACTGACATGCCTCTAATGTTCAACGTAAGCAAAGGCACCATCATTCTCATTTCCTTGAGTAACTTCCTGACCAGGTATTCTTTAGCTGATGGTTTCTGTTAAGCACTGAAGGTGTGTTTGTATCTCTTCTCCAGAAGCTGCAGGACATGGATGAGAGGCGCGTGGGGAAGTTGGCACAGACCTATATCCTGTTTGCCGACACAGAGAAGCACGTCATGCCCATTATTGGGAAGTGCCTTGAGGGCATCACCAGGGCTGGCACCAATGTCAACGAGAAGAATGTGAGTCCACCGTCCTGTCCACACGTCCTTGCTGTGTGCTTAAGCACCTACAGTGTGCCCATGTCCCAGGGGTGCAAATCTATGAGTGCAGTTAAATTTTTTAGCTTACTATTTGCACAGTGAAAGTGGACAAAAGTGGTTTTTTTTTAATTTTTTTTTTATGTTCTTACATACTTTAGTAAATGATATTGTAATGCTTTGCATTATAAAGCAACCATGGCTTGATTTATAAATAAAATAACAGGTGCTCCACAAGTGACTTCAAAAAGTATACACTAATTTGGAAAAATCCAAGACCACCCTTCATTTATTTAACTTCCAGTTATAATGGCCATTAAGTACATGTAATTCATTTATCAGTAAATATTTCTGAAGAGATTACATACAAGATCATCCACTCAGAAGTGGAAACCAACAGAAAATAAGTAGGGTTTAAAACAGGAGTTTAAGTGGTTCGCCTAATAAGTGTGATAAACAATACTTAAGGCCTTCTTCTTTGAGACAGTGGAGAAAATCAGTCTCCCTTCTTGCATCAGCAGTCAAGAAGCCTTTTCTGAGTAAAGGAAATGGACGTTAACAGAACAATAATGGCACATCAAACAAAGAAGCTGCTGGACTGGTCTTGACCTCAACAAGATTTACCATGGTTAGGATTACTTGGATCATGAAAAGCATGAAATGCACCCTTCTGAACTTTACTGAGGTGGAAAAATGTCGATGCAGATTTCTTTAAGAAACTGTGTGACTCTCCTGTAAAGAAAGAAAGCTGTAATGAAGGTGGACATGTAGAATAAAAACTAAATATATGAAGAGGGGTCAGTGTGTTTATTTTTTTTTTTTGCACAGTGCTGCAAGTAGCCAAAAACCATGTTATGCTGCAGGTGTGATTCTGCAGGGTATGTTTGTGTAAGCCAACCTAAGTCCCACGATGTGAGTGAAGGACTGAGCAGATAAAGGCTTTGTGGGAGTAGCAATACATGCCATGCTCTAATGATGGGAACTCAACTGCATATACTGTTTTGTATTACACTTTATCTTTTAACAGGATTTCAAACATTTTAAACTTCATTAAAAAAAAAGATTGTTGTATTGTCATTACCTTTTACGATATTACCCTCATCATGTCTGTGTATTTGTCCATGCTTAGTTGTGGTAGCGCTTAAGTCCTGTAATACACTTGTGCCACTAGTGAACTAGAATGTCTTATGTGGTTGCAGGACTCCTTGGTTCTCATAGAACAGCACAAGTCGGGCTTCGAGCGGCCCGGTGACCTGGAGTTTGAGGACTACAGTCAGGGCATCAACCGAGCCTCCTCTGACAGCAGTCTTGGTACCCCCAAGGGTCCGCTGGATCTGCTTGGAAAAAACAAGAGCAAACCTTTTTGGCTGTTCAGCAAGAAGAGCAAGGTAGGAGATCAGCTTCAGATCTGGGATGTTCTGTGTTACTGAGGGATGTTCTGTGGGATGTTCTGTGTTATTGAGTACTGTGATATCTCTGCCCCTGTGTTTGTTCTTACACTGTGATGTAAAAAAGGGAAGTCGGGGAATCCTAAAATTCATAAAACGAGTGCTTTGGTTCTGTAATTCCTTGTCGTAATATTGCTGCTTTGAGAATGACCCAAGTTTTTAATACTGTACTTATGTCATACAGAGCTGTGTCCAGTAGTGTAGTTCCAATGTAGGTCTACTCAAAGTTATTTTTATGAGGTGTTCAGCATTTATTAATGAAGAGTCAGTCTTACAGTGGTTTTCCTATGTAAGGTAGTGTGGACATTTTCAGTAGTTAAAATAAAAGCTCTATTGCATTGTACACATTTTGACCTCTGGTTCCCATCACAACCATTGTAAAGAAATCAGAGTCAAAAGGTTTCTCTACAGTGAACCAATTTGAATGAAACTTTTCTAAATTAATTTACTCATATGTTAACCATTGAATATTTAATAATATGAACAATCGGTGGAATTCCCCTTTTAAGAGAGCTTAATGGATAGCCAAAATGTCGGTCAATTTCTGAAGCTCTGGTTTTCCCACACCCTTTTTGTTCTGGAGCGAAATGCATGGTTTTCCCTGAAACGTCCGAAACTCTTTCGCCCTCTCACTTCCCTTTAAACGAACACACAGCCACTTACACGTTTCTAGAAACTCATTTTTGCATGGCTGTCTCTCTGGCTGTGAGCTCTTTTGTTATGTTCCAAGCGCATGACCGGAGCTTAGCTGTGCTTATGTCCGAGCAGGGTACAACCACTGTCAGCCCCTCCACGGGCCCTGACCCACACACTGCTGCTGTTATCCCAAACAGAATAAATCCCTCAGTCCCATCACAATGACACCTTTGTGAAGTCTGAAGCACCAGGAAAGATACTGGCATCTGCTTAATGTAGTTAAGGTTGAGAAGTCTTCTTAGAATGGCTGTCTGTGGGGCAACACAGGAAACACTTTCAGATATCCACAGCTACGTGGTTAAGAGTGGGCATTATGTTATGGTACTGTATCATGATAGATTATGTCGTGGTTTTGTGTCTGTGTAAGGCCATGTATCTTCAAGGCACATCGACACGTATAGAGAACCTGAAACAAAGAACACTGCTGCTGAGTAACTGCATCTCGGCCTACTGTGTAATAACAAGTAGCCAACTAATACTGAATCATTATGACGTATTTTGTTAGGTTACTGTCCCTAACTATGTGTTATTTTCACTTATCAACAAACTATATAATTTGACCAAATGTTCACATACGACTGTAGCACAGTCATTTTTACTCCTACAGACTATTTGGTACAATGTAGGCTCTCGAGGTGAACTGTAGCTTTCCACTTTGCATTTTGTTGATTGGTAGGGCTGTCCAGCATAGTCAGCTAAACAATGGAGGATCTCCATTCGAAATGCTTTGTGGACCAGGGCTAGATTTAATCCTTATCTTGGAAACCGTATCATAATCAGTCATAATCCATAAGTCTTTTATTTGAAGGTATTTTTTATGGTGGTGCATCTATCTGTTTCAGCTTTGCCAGATATTGTGTAATATATCAGGTTTCACAAAAATGCCTTCACGTATCATGGTGTTCCAGTTTTGCCTTACCGCTCCCCCCCTCTCCCCACATGGGATACACAAGCAGAAGTGTCCCGTCTGAATTGGCAGAGTGCTTTCTGTCTGTTCTACTGGAGGACCACCACTTAAACCTTTCTCCTGACCAATTCAAGCATGACTGGTGTTTGTATAATTATGTCCTCTACTACTGCCCCTTCCCTCTCTCCTGTCACCTGCGTCTATATGTCTGCCACCTTACCTGTCTCACCCTGTGTCTCCTCCCTTTGTGCCATGGCTGCCCCATGCCACGTGTCAGTCTCTTAAATCAGCCAGTAAGATGGTAGTTACAAATTCTGTCCCTTTAAATGAGTGGCTCAGCTACAAACCTTCTCTGTCTCTGCACTTCTCCTAATAGCACGAATAAAGCTCTTCCCACATAGCATGTTGATACTTACCGTTCACCCTCATTCCCCAGAATGCCTCTCTCCTCTTACGTGGCCACAGGAGCTGAGTTGCAGGGGGAAAAACATTTATGTTTAGCCCTTTAGTTTATTCCTCTGTGCCTTTAGATGTGCTTTAGACCCCATAAAAAAAGTTATAAATGTTTATCAGGCTCTTCTCGAATGTTTAGCCTTCACTGTTATTTTGCCTCCATGAAGAACAAATATATCGAGTTGGAGGCTCAGCGAAGCTGTTTAAAGCTACACGGAGGTTTGAGGCTGTTTTTGTTGCTTATTGGGCTGTTTGGTGACATTGCTGGCATTCATTTCCTCTGCTGGTCATTCCATTTCAGTGTTACGTGCCAAACTTGTAGTTGTTACAAACAGCTTTGGTAAACTGACAAAGTGTGGCTTCACTGAAAAAGGGCTACTACATGCTGCTATATACAATACGTATAGGTCATTTAGAGCCTGGTAGCTGTATTTGTGATGTCTCAAAGGTTACCACAAACTGCACTTCTTGTTTACTATTGGATTTAAGACATGGCCACAGACTTGGATAGTTCTGGTTTGGCTGTTTAGCCGGTGGCATTGTTCTAATGGAACTAATTTTTATTTTTCATAGTTTTATTCCTTATACAGTATTTATATATAAGCTGCAGGTCTGAGGTTAGAAACAGCAGAGTAAGATGAATTAATTGTAGGAATTTGATTGTAGATGATGTTGGACACTACAGAGTCTGTCTCTGGCATTCTGTTGAGGTGTATGCACAGCTTTAGACTTAAAACTAATAAATAAAAGCATTAATATGTTCACCAATGAGACATCATGAATAAGGCTTTCCTTTCCATTCTGGTACAGAGAAGAGTCTGGAATATGTTAGGCTTGTGAAGCTACACTTTCTCCCACAAATTGATGCTGCATTGTTCAGTTTCAGTGTTGGACTGGGGCTTTTGTGTATGGCTGTGGGGCTTTAGCATTGAGCTGAGGAGGGTTTAGTGTTGGGCTAGAGCTAAAGCATGGGTGTTGGGTTAAGGCTTTAGAATTAGACTGATTGAGTTTTAGTGTTGGGTTGGTCCTGTAACATTGTTCTAAAGAGCTTTTAGTGTTGGGTTAATTTTTGGGCTAAGAGGCTTTTGTTGGGTTGGGACTACAGTGTTGGGTTTGGAGGCTTTAATGTTGAGTAAGGGTTTAGGAATTTAAGGTTCAGGAGTTGGATTCAAGGACTTTAGCGTTTAGCTGGGGCCTTTAGATTAAGCCAGGGCTTTAGCACTGTGCTAAGGGGTATTTGTGTTGGGTTAGGTTTTAGTGTTAGGCTAAGGTTAGAGGGTTTAGGTGTTTAGGTGTTTTGAGATTCGAACTTTAGCATTAGGCTGTGGGGTATTCTTGTGTTGGGTTGGGGCTTTAGAGTTGGGCTGAGGGATTTTTAGTGTCGGTGTGAAGCTTTAGCAGTTGGCTGACAGGCTTTTCATGCTGGATTAGGACAATAGTGTTGGGCTTGGGGGTTTAATGTTGAAGAGTATGAGTGTTTGCTTAGGGGGTCTTAGTTCAGGGTTCAGGGGCTTTTATGTAGAGCCAGGGATCTTCAGGTTTGAGTCAGGGCTTTAGTTTTGAGCTGGGGGCTTTTAGTGTTGGGGTTCATGCCTTGTTCTGCTTCTTTGGGTCCTGCTGAGGTTGTTCCAAAGTTGCCTTCCTCGCTGTGTAATGTTGCTTATGGTGTTTGATGGTGTCTCTCTCTTTCCCTTGTCATATGTGTGTCTCTCTGTGTATGTCTCCCTCACCCTCGTCCCTCCCTTGCCCTCTTCGCTCGACCTCCTTCCGTCATGTTCCTGCTTTCCTCTGGGTCTGTGCCTGGTGTCGGTCCCGCCTTGCCCTGCCACACCCTTTCCTAGCCGTCCTCCTCCCCGCTTACTCCCTACTCCACACCCCCTGCTCCGTCACCCACTAACGGACCCCCTTCCCCCAAGTTTGGCCGGGATCCCCTGTCGTACTGTTTGAAGGAGATCAATAAGACAGTCAAACCCCGAATATCTTCCTTCCGGACCCTCCGCAGAACGGTGAGTGAGAAAGGGCAGGGCTCAAGAGCTCTGATTTTTAACCTGCTGCTGCTGGAGCTCTTCTGTAGAGCACTGAGCAGCAAATGAAAGCTTGGGTTGTTTCCCTCTGGAGTAATGGTCATGTGCAGTGAGCAGTCACAGGCTCCACTCTCATCTCCAGCCACTGGAGCCTTTTTGCTGAGCCTTTGTGTGACTGCTGTCATGTGTCATGGACAAATTTGCGCTCTCTCTCTTTCTGTCTCTTTCTCTCTTTCACTTTCTCTCTTTCTTTCTCTTTCTTTCTCTCTCTTACACTCTCTCTTTCTTTCTTTTTCTCTCTCACACTCGCTCTCTCTTGCTCACTCACTCTCTCTCTCTCTCTCTCTCTCTCTCTCTCTCTCTCTCTCTCTCTCTCTCTCTCTCTCTCTCTCTCTCTCTCTCTCTCTGTTTCTTTATCTCTCACATCTCTCTTTCTTTCTCTCTCTCGCTTTTAGAAGTATTCCCTGGAGAGGATCACGGTAATCAACATTGGAGTGGTGTGGGGTCTACACACCACATCCTTTTTTTTTTTTTTCTTTTTTATTCCTCTTTCTTTTTATTTTTGGGCACATCCTGTGCTTTCCTGGATTTTCTGCAAGGCCACCTATGCACCTTGAAATGGCACTTAGCCCACATTAAACAAAATGGTTTATCGGACCAATTAATTACTGGTCGGAGCCTAAACTCCACATGTTGGAGGGGAATTTGCAGAGAAACAAGTTGTTGCAGAGGGGGCCATGCGCTGGGGTGGACACTGGAGCTTTGGGTTTATTTACAGCACACTGTCATGGTCTGATTTCAAGGCTGAATTCACAAACTCATGTTCAGAAGGAGTAGCGTGAATCTGTGTTTGCTTTAAAAAATTCTACTTTTAAAAACATAGGCCTTGATGGTGTACTGTAATGGTGTTGACGACGGTCGTTGCACGGTGGTGTAAGACAGAAATAAATGTTATTGAGAAAATGGTAAACTAGCAGAATTTTGCCATCTTAGCAGAGATGCTGTATTATTGTTCTAAATTGGATACCTTTTGTTTGGTGAATGTTTGAGTGAAAACATTTTGCCATTTTCCGGTAATAGTGAAAAGAATATATACAAGATAAGCACACAATAGGGTATATAAGAAAGAAAAGAAATGAAAAAAAAAAAAAAACCAAAAAAACAACATAAACCTACCTTTCAGTTTTGTTACCACCATGCAGCCCTGTGGTGAGTTTGGTTATAAATGCTGAAGGGCATAGGACAGACAGAAAAAGGGTGATTTATGCAGCCACAAACGTTCCCAGGTGAGAGGAGCTAGTTTGTGTTTTAGACAGTAGAAGCAGAATTCCAATTGCTCACTAAATCTCAGATATGTTGTTATAAGGCATAACAGTTGTGAATTTGTTCAAGCAAGTAAAGACGCCATGTACCTTTGGTGGTAACTTCTGTTCACAAAACTGAGGATGGCCTTATTTTTTCTCCTCACTGTTTTGGATCCTATTTTAATTTTGAGCTTGTGGTGCTGGACAGTCTACAGCATGTGCGGGTGTTTATTTAAGTTTTATTTGGTGTGCATTTTGTCTATATGTGGGTGTTTTGCTTTGCCCGAGTGACATTATCTCCCCTCCCATCTCCTCAGCCGGCTGCCACGGAGGACTTTGGCCACCTCCCGCCGGAGCAGCGCAGGAAGCGGCTGCAGCAGAAAATCGATGACATGAGCAAGGAGCTGCAGAAGGAGCTGGATCAGAGGTGAGCATCGTGGTGCACCATCTCCCTGGCAACCATTGCTATGACAACTAGCCACAGCACGATCTCAGGGGTCACTTGGGTCTGGGGGTTTCTTTGCAGCTCGCAGTCTCCACGGAGATTCAGTGGTGGAGTCTGAAGTAAAAGCATCAGTTCAGCTCCAAAAATCACGCTCGCACATTTCCACCCCTTACCCTAAATGTAGTTATCACCTACATTTACTGTCTGACGTTTGCTTGTTTTGTGTTGCCCTGGAGTGCCCTACATACCCCGACTGTAACATACTTGGTCATTGATCTCAGATATACTCTGTTATGTAGGTTTCTGATACTATGTTATATTCTACTATCTATAAACATGGACAAAAAAAAAACACAAAGCTAAAACCAGTAGTAGCGACTGAAATGTTTATATTTTTGTAAATAGGTTTCAGATAAAAAATAATTTGGTCATGTAGCACAATCCACATAAACGTGTGTATATGGATTATTTAAAACACAAGCATTTTGCAACGTGGGTTGTGCTCCTTTCTTCTTCCAAGAGCTGATTAAGCGGATTATCTCATTTTACCTGCTTCACTACAGATGCTAACGTCACAGTTCATACCACAGCTGGGTATTACATGTATCCATTAGTTATGTACTAATGTTAGTCTCCACTAATATAGTTTTTAGCTGTTTAGCTAACGTTTGCTGATAATATTTTGTATCGATTGGGTTTCTGAAAGGAGACAAACGGCAGCACTGAAAATCACCCACATCTAGCCAGGTTTGTCAAACCATACAGGATGGAAGCAAAAAGACTCTGTTAGCAAAATAGCCGGTAGTGTTGTCACAATACTTTTATGTCAACAACTGCCTGATTATCTTAGAAACAATATCACAGCAACATCCTAAAACACCAGAAGTGACAGAATAATAGAAATTCTTTTTATGTAAAAATATGTACATGTTAATATCAGGTCAGAAGTGGCTTTAATTACAATTAATATGGTTTATGTTCATTTATTATTTTCATGTGCAACACAAAAATGGTACTTCATGCGGCGTTAGTTAGTGGTTAGTTATATATACATATATATGTTATTGACAATAAACAGCTATGATAAGTATTAGTAATTGGATTATTGTAAATAATTAGTTCAAGGTCACAGTGTTATTAAAGCTTTTACTTGGTAACCAGTAGTCTGATGTCCCCTATATCCTATAGTGTATGTGATTTCTTTGATAGTTAACTGTATAATTGTAACCAGACCTCACTGAGTAAACAGTTTAAGACTTTGTACAAGTCCATGGAGGTCTGAGCTCTACTATGGATATTCTCTAATAACAGAAATATTTATTGACAAAAAAAAAAATTAAATGCCATGATTACCATTGCCAACACTTTTGAGTTTAAATTGATTGTTTGTAACTGATGATGCTAATTTGAATTTATGAATGCCTGATTTTTGGAATGGTAAGGTTGACATTACAGTGTGAAGGCTAAATATGATACAACCAGGTAGACAGTTATCATTGCCTTTAAGTGCATTGTCAAGTTCTGATGGTAAAAAAATTCACTAAATAAATAAGACTTGAGCATGACCATGATGTAAATCTGTTATCTGTTACATACGCTCACAGATGGGGCTTGTTGTGTCCATGAGCTTCCCGGAATAGTCAGCTATGTATGAGAAACAGTACTTCACTTGGTGCGTCGACTTATTCTACAAACTGCGGATATTCAATAGCAGGGCTGTCAAAAGTGGAAGACATTGCATGGATTATTCCTTCTAAAACACAGAAGTTTGAGCCACTCTAATATCTTGTTACCCCAGATTCAGTTCCCTTTATATTCATGTTTCTCTTTACAAATCAAGGCCCCAGGGGCACCAAGAAATCAGCACAAAAAAACCCACTTCCAACCACGTAAAAGTAAGAGGTTCAGATCTCTGCTTTAGTGTTCCAGTGCTTTTTGGATCCGGCAGCCGTTAATTTGAGGAGGAACTGAACTGAAAGCATATTCTTCAGATGCTAAGGAATAGAGATAGCCGGAATGGAGACTGGCTCTAGCTTGCATAACTTTCATACAGCCTTATCTCAAGGTTCTACAGTTTTGCTGTCCACTGATACGTGCAACCAGTTTGGGTTGTGGATTCTCCACAATCATCACCACATGGCTGTGGTAAAATGGTTTGCTCGTTTCAGCATGGACCTATATTTTAGCACAACATCAGTCCGTTCAGGTCACAGAGCTTTTGCCGTGTCTAAAAGCCAAGCCCTTGTTTATTCTGCTCTCAGCTCTAGCTCTGTCGCTTTCTTGGCCCTTGTTCTGCTTAGCTTGTTCTGATAAATTATGCCATCTTGCCTAAATGTCCTACCGTAGTGCATATTTAATTTAATAGCACACGGCTGAAATCAGCTCTTTATTTACCAACTTCTTGTTCAAATATTCTCGTTCCATCCTAAACGGTACAGCAGTTGCATTCTGATGTTCTGAAATTCGAGCTGACACAGCATCTCTGACTTTTGAATGAATTTTGAAGGCTTTACAGAGAGACTCAGCAGATGTAATACAAATTCTTTCAATTTTGGCAAACAAATCTTAATAGACTATCTTTAAAACAGGCTGTGTTGTTGCTGTGGCTTGAACACTGATGTATATAAATCAGGTCTGTTTTGGTTTGCTGCCTTGTTATTGTGCCTCATTTTTAAACTGATCATTTTTAAATGACATACATATAAATGTGGAATTGGCTAGTATACTGAAAAGGCTGATTGTATGTTAATAGGTTTTCTTGACATTGAAAGAAAACTATTTTTGCAGCTTATTTCCTGTATTGACCAGAATCTTAACGACATGTTTTGACACTTGAACATTGTTAAAGCGACAGATTTTGTAAATATTAAAAGCAGTATTATTCCTGAGTGGGGAAAGGGACATGATATTCTAATAAATGATATAAATGTGCTGGTGTGACCATCTCTGCAAAGTCACTCATTCTGAAAACACTTCTCATGCCCATATGTGCTTACGTCACATGCACAGCCACTGATGATGCTGAATATCAGAGCTTCTGCAAAAATGGAGATGACTGCAATTTCAGTCTTCATCTGCTTACGAACCTGCCATCAGCCCTAAGAAATGGAAGTGAAGAGAGCTTCCAAGTCAAATGAGAACATGACAGTTTCCTACTACAACAAGGATAAACTAGTGATACACGACTCTTCACTGCTGCTGGTGGAATTGATGGAATGGACTCCTCGATTCCGTTTACTTTACAGTGATATTTGCGTGCAGCAGAGTTTAAACAATCTTTACTCACGTTTGAGTAACAGTAAGAAGAAATTTCAGCTTATTTGAGGGGCGATGGGATAACACAGACAGATACACTGAGAAAATCATTACTGTAGTCTGAGATCTTTGAAAAGGAACCGTTTTCAAACTCTCAGTTCTTTTGAATAAAAGTTGGATATGACCTTGTTCCTCTTATTATGAGGCAGAAGAAGCTTCATATTCGGCAGCTTCCTCTTTTTGACTTTTCCAGTTCATCAAGTGATGGAGCAGTCACAGGGTGCATCAGCACCAGGATGTAGCTGCAGCGCTATTTAAGGTGGAACAGAAATTTGGATAAGAAGCTGAAAAGAAGCTTCTTCCTATGCTCTTTTCCACAACATA
Source organism: Prochilodus magdalenae (assembly GCA_024036415.1). Lineage (NCBI taxonomy): Eukaryota > Metazoa > Chordata > Actinopteri > Characiformes > Prochilodontidae > Prochilodus > Prochilodus magdalenae. Next base: position 838,169 of record JAMWET010007059.1, on the reverse strand, counting down.
GTGTAAAAAAAAAAAAAAATAATAATGAAATGGTTGTCTTTTGGTTTTTGTTCCTTGACTCTAATTTTGTTTCTTTTGCTAATCACTTATTGTGACCCCAGTCATAAAGAAGATGAGAAATGAGAATGTGGTTAGAAACTGATGGAAAAACTAGAGAATGTCAAAACTGACCGAACACCCTGAGAAGATATGCAGTCTCGAAGCACCTATCCACACTTTTTCAAACAAGCCCTGTAACGTTTTATGCATGTGAACAGTCTGCAGAGTTCTAAAGGGAGAAACTCTCTCACAAAAAGAACACATGGACTGTCCTTCTCTGTGTTACAAGATGATATCATCACATAACGTAATCTGTATTACCTGCCTAATGACCAGTTTGTCATGGCCTCACACAACAGACAAGGAGCTACAGCAGTTATAACTTAAAACATCTTAGACACAGCAATGTAAGGATGGAACTTGTAGCAGTGGCGGTGGACCAGTTAGAACAGAGTGGGTGAGCTGGCTCTGGGCTCACAGTGGTCGATGTAGCTCAGCAGATAACACCACTACCTGCCAGGGAGCCACCACCACGTGGGAGATGGGGGTGATGTAAATCTATTTTAGTAGACCCCATAATAAATTTTGGAACATTGAAAATGAGCATAATGTGTTACTTGTGATATCCACCAGGCATAGTTTGGACAAACTGCCTTCACCACATGGGAATGAGAAACCATTAATCCATTTTGAGTACTCTAACTTATGCCTTATTGCCAAAATAACAATAGGGTTCTTTCCCTCCTCTTGTGTATCCTCTATCTCTGTTCCCTTTTTCCTCTCGTCTCTTTGCAGTGAGGCTCTTGGGAAGATGAAAGATGTGTACGAGAAGAATCCTCAGATGGGCGATCCTACCAGCTTGGCCCCACAGATCAACCAAACTACCCTCAACATCGAGAGGCTTCGGGGAGACCTCAACAAATATGAGGTACAATGAAGACCCTGTCTTCACATGCATTTAAAGGCATGCTATTTTTCTCAAACTTACATCTGTGTTGTAGTCGTGGCTTGCAGGAGCTGGGGGTCGAGGAGAATCTCTCCGTTACTCCACTCATTCACTGAACAACAATACTGGCAACAGTGTGTACAGGTCAGTCTTATCTTTCAAACAAGCTACACAGCACATACTCATGATAGCCTTATCTCACCATGTTTGCTTTAAATAGATGTTTGCTTTAAATAAAGTTCAGGTTCGGTAATAGAGGTGGAGTGCTTATCGGCGCTTGGGGATTGGCTGGGTTCCCAGCTTTGCAAAACAATAAAAACTGTGAACTGCTTCTATTTACATTTACATTCAGTAGGGTTGTAGTTTATGTGAAATCAGCGATTACATAAGGGTGGGTGCTGCTACAGAATGATACCTGACAGGATGATTTTTAATGAAATGTCTTAGTAATGTTTGACATGTCCCTAGGTGTTATTAGTGGATGCAGGTAAATCTCAGGGTCTCTCAGTCTCAGGGTAAAATTTTTCGCTGTCCAAAGAAAAAACGGTAATTTCAAAATTTGCAGGAAAGACCAAAAAATTTAATTTGAATGGAAGTCAATGGAACCAGCTTTCTTTCCAAGCAGTTTTGGGCCTATTCTGTTGGTCCATTCTTCATAAAATTGTACATATTTTTACATAGTGTAAACAGCAGCACATGTGATCATCAAGTGATCAAATCAAGTGATCAAATTTTTTCAACAAAAATGGAGATGCATGTTTTTCTTTGGACAGCGCCGATATGGTATCTGTATGTGCAGTATTATTAAGCAATAGAGCTTTGAAGTGGGCTGGATTGATGTGAGCTAAACCTGCAGATTTTAGTTGCAGTCCAACGCCTGGGTTATTCTAACAAATCGCTGCAAATCTGTGTCTTTATATCCAGTCCTGATGGAGCCCACTCAGATGAGAGTACCCCTGATGCCTCCCAGGCCATCTATGCAGAGTTTGACGATGACTTTGAGGAAGAGGAGCTGTCTGCTCCTATTGGCCAATGCACAGCACTCTACAACTTTCCAGGTATTTATGAAATTGCCGTGCGTTGCTGTTGGAGAGCAACACAGATACCTTCCTTACATGTGTATCTGTGTCTGTGTTTATTACCCTGTCTTTCATCCCTGCACATATAGGTGTGTGTTTATCTATTGCTATTATTTTACTTGTTATTCTTTTATAGGCCAGGTCATGCAGTTTAATCCCTGTGTAAGAGTATCCTGTCCAAAATGTTCTCACATTGTCCCAGTCATTTCCCTGCATGTCCTGTGGTATTTTTGTAGGTCCTGGCCTGTTTTTTCCTGTTCACATAACCATTTCAGTCAGTTGTCCCAATATTAATCAGGTTTGCCACCTTCTGGTGATGCGTGTCTTTGTGTTACTTGTCACGGTTTTCTATTCAGTGTTTCCTACAATAATGGAAGTGTAATAAACATTAGAAATCACTTTCCTGTTTATTCTTGTTATTTAAATCTTGTCGTGCCCAAGGACATTTTTCTACTGACTGTGTTATTTCAGTACTACTGAAATAGAAAAGTCCCTGAGTGTAGTACTTCAACACCTAATAGGTAGATTTTGGCATTGGTGTGCCTGTAATAAATGGTATTCTTGCTCACAGGCTCTAGTGAGGGCACTATCGCCATGCAAGAGGGCGAGATTCTTGCCGTGGTGGAGGAGGACAAGGGCGATGGCTGGACGAGGGTGCGACGGGACAACGGTGATGAGGGCTACATCCCCACCTCCTATGCCAACATCACACTCAACAAGTGATCCACAGCACCCTCACCCTTCCAGTGCAGCTGTTGTACAGCGCCGCCCCCAACCCTGGAGCAACTTCCCATCACAGCTCATCATCTGGCACAGAGAGCGCCTCTCTTCAGATTGCAGAAAACGAGAGAGACAGAGAGAGATGGAGGATGCTCTTGTATGTGGACTTTATTCTGGCAGGTTCTGGACAGGCCACCCAGTGAGAAGGCTGGAATCATTCCATGCATTGTACTTTCCGCTGGTATAGACTGAGCTGCAGTGAACACTTACATGCTTAAGATGCTATTCCAGACTCCCTCAGCCTTCCCCGATCATAAGGCAAAGACAAACAGCAGAGGGGATTGTGCTTGGATGCTGTAGGTAAATAGGATGTATCCGTACAACACCATTCACAAAGTGCGCATGGCATTGGACAAATTATTTAATACTTCAGCTTGAGGCTGCCTTGTCAGCGCTGTTCAGATGATTAACCGTAACCATAGCTACCCTCTCTCTGTCCTATACCCTGACCTTTCTGTTGTCCTCACACTTTTTTTTCCAGTTTAAACATTCACTCAGACATAATGCACAGGCCATTGAGCGCCGCTCCTTTGCAAATGCTTGCCTCTGTGTGCAATTATAGTGGAATGATTGAATGTCTGTATGAAAGAGAAAGAGAGAGAGAGAGAGAGAGAGAGAGAGAGCACGTTAGTTGATAAGGTCAAACATTTCTTCGTTTAGAAATAATTAATGGAGTAATAAATACTACATACCCTGCAATGCAAAACTGTTAAGACAATCAGCACCATAGTTAAAGGGGAATTTCATCGTTTTCTCAAGATTTCTGCACGGTGCACGGTTCACGGTTAAAAGGTCGAGGTGGGCCATTGGGCAAAAACATGACTTTGCTATGCTTTAAAAAGCTTTCATGCTACATGACGCGTGATATGTTTTTTAGACAACTGATACATTGGAAAAGATAAAGTAGTGCCACATTTTTTTAAAAACATGAAACTATTAATGCAACGATATGTAGTCAACGTGTTATGTACTGCGCATCAGTTAAATGGGTCAAATTGTTTTATGGCTCTGCAATAAAAAAACGCAGTTGAGAAGTGTTTTAAGTACTGACAGTATCCACAATGTGCCCAGAAATGCATATTATGACATTTGTTCACATTAACCCTAAATACAGTTGAGCTTTCTAGACGTTTGGAGTGGTTTGTTGGGGGCTGGCTCACATTTGATTCGCAGAGGTGATGTGATGGGGTCTGGGGGACGTGTCTACAGTGCAGTTTTTTTATTAGTGAACCAAAACACACCAGTGCATCTATAGTAACCTAATGTATCTCTCTCTATCGTGAATGGATTTTTAATGGATTAATTTTAGATCAAAAACTTTGTCAGCTAATATCTCAGGCCATAAGGTACATTCATTTCATCATGCTTTTAGCATTAAACGCAGCATCTCACAAAAAAGCAAACACTCTGAATGGCTGTGTACAGCCTAACCACACAGTTCTGCAGAAAGGAAAAGAAACCGGTGAAATTCTCCTCTAGCTCTAATTTTCCGACAGCTTACGGTTTCCAGCTCCAATTGTTTTTGCAAAGATATGATTTTGTGCTGAAAGGTCATAAGTTATTCTTTGTTTTTCAAAAGGAACATTTAAATATTGTGTGGTCACATGTCCATGAACCTTTTCTGCACACAACACGGTTTATCAACACTTAATGTGTAAATAAAGAAAAGAAAACTAAAGATGTGCGACTTTTAGGACTTTCATATTTATATATAAGAAATAATATATTTTAGATATCACATCACCACTATTGTCTTACTAGCGTTTTGTCCTTAAGGAATAAAGATTGTATAGTCAGAGCAGACTCCTGTGTGCAGTAGTTCCAGGTGAGGAAGGTGTGTCGGGATATTGTAACGCTGTAGTTGTGTAATTGAGCCAGATCTTGTGCTCTACATGCGAGGCAGTTTCTTATGTCCAGGTGCCTTTAAGCATTGTGTATGTAACATTTACAGTACAGCTGTCTACTGTCTATAGGGACTTTATAAATGTCATATTTCCCAGATGATAAGGTGTCATGTCTTTCATGTAATTGTGTATGTAATACACTCAGCATCAAAAGAACAGTCGCACCCAGAAGGATTGTGGGGGTGCTGTGCTATTGGGAAGGAAGATAAAGGTTACCAGGAACAATACATGATGATAAATGTTAACTGATATGGATGATATTTATTGAGCTACACATACAGAAGTAGTATCTCTCAGTATGGCTAACGAAACATGCCAGATGTCTCGCCATGGAGCTGTAGGGGTTCCTAATGGTGTCTTGTGGTAACCCATCCCATGCAGCTTGAACATTTTCACACAGCTCCTGCAGATTTTGCGTGGAGTGATACCAGGCCTTTCGGACATGTGACGAGTGACACACAGATTCGTTGCCAGTCAGGACAAAAGCTGGGCTTGTGACTCATCACTGAAGATGATCCGCTGTCACTCCATGACGGTCTGACACAACACCATTGCAGTCTTTGGCGGCTTTGACGTGGGCTTAGGGGCAGTCGTTATACCCGTCTGCGTTCATGTAGTCCTGTGTCGAGCATGTAGGCCTGCGAGGGCATCACTGCTTGCTGAATGTCTCGTCAGATCTCCCTGTGCCCTTGAACTCATCTCTGAGGTATGCTTTGCTTGCAACGGATGCTACCAGCGCAGCAGTACAAGTCAGAATGGAAAGCACACGCAACAGGACAACCTTGTATAGTCAGCCAGGTACAGCAACAAGGCCAGTCCTTGCCAACTCCACATGCACGGTCAAGCGTGAAACTTCATTTCATTTGCATGTAATGGTGTCAGACCTACCCACCAAGTTTCTCTCCTGTCGGTTGATTCCTTCTGGGTGCAGTTTTTATTTTTATTATTTTTTTGATGATGAGTGTATAATGTATATGTGCTGACACAGTGAAAGAATATAACCTTTTTGCAGTTTTTCTGTCCGAGATGCCCATTACTGACTTCGTTGGTCACCCGATAAGTCATAAAATGGGCATAGTGGCACCATCCACCATCTGCGTTATCTCGGGTCAGGCACATCTGTCCAGTATTGCTGCATGTCACTGCATATATTACTACATCCTCTGCTCTTTAGCTCTTTATGCAGGCTTTAGTTTACTTAATATTTCATCAGGTTTTAATGGACATCCCCACTTTATGATGTTCTGCCCTGCTGCAGTTAGCAACTAAAAATATGCAGTGGTAACTGAGAGACATGCTGCCTGTTTATTCTCCCCCTGTGATTTACAGATGCCCCCTGCTGGTGATGGAATTGTAGCTAGAGGTCTACACTGGCATGAAATTGAAGCCTGAGATGACCCGTACCTGCACCTCTGAGACGTGACCCAACCATGTTGCTATGTTACAGAACATTTGAAGTTGATCCAGAGGAAAGGCATGTTGTGATGAACTGGGATTTATACCTCCACTCGCTGACCTCCGCCTTACACACCATATACCTCCACTCGCTGACCTCCGCCTTACACACCATATACCTCCGCTCGCTGACCTCCGCCTTACACACTTTATACCTCCGCTCGCTGACCTCCGCCTTACACACTTTATACCTCCGCTCGCTGACCTCCGCCTTACACACCATATACCTCCGCTCGCTGACCTCCGCCTTACACACCATATACCTCCGCTCGCTGACCTCCGCCTTACACACCATATACCTCCGCTCGCTGACCTCCGCCTTACACACCATATACCTCCGCTCGCTGACCTCCGCCTTACACACCATATACCTCCGCTCGCTGACCTCCGCCTTACACACTTTATACCTCCGCTCGCTGACCTCCGCCTTACACACTTTATACCTCCGCTCGCTGACCTCCGCCTTACACACTTTATACCTCCGCTCGCTGACCTCCGCCTTACACACTTTATACCTCCGCTCGCTGACCTCCACACACCTTACCTCCGCTCGCTGACACCTTACACACCATATACCTCAACTCGCTGACCTCCGCCTTACACACTTTATACCTCCACTCGCTGACCTCCGCCTTACACACCATATACCTCCACTCGCTGACCTCCGCCTTACACACTTTATACCTCCACTCGCTGACCTCCGCCTTACACACCATATACCTCCACTCGCTGACCTCCGCCTTACACACTTTATACCTCCACTCGCTGACCTCCGCCTTACACACTTTATACCTCCGCCTTACACACTTTATACCTCCGCTCCCTCACCTCCGCCTTACACACTTTATACCTCCACTCGCTGACCTCCGCCTTACACACTTTATACCTCCACTCCCTCACCTCCGCCTTACACACTTTATACCTCCGCTCGCTCACCTCCGCCTTACACACTTTATACCTCTGCTCGCTGACCTCCGCCTTACACCCTTTATACCTCCGCTCGCTGACCTCCGCCTTACACACTTTATGCCTCCGCTCGCTGACCTCCGCCTTACACACTTTATTCCTCCGCTCGCTGACCTCCGCCTTACACACTTTATGCCTCCGCTCGCTGACCTCCGCCTTACACACTGTCCCCTGAACTCCAATGCTTGTATTTGCACTCGTTGACCAATGTAGGAGTTCCACCTGCCTCATGGATCCACTGTGTACTATAACAGACTCTAGCCCCTCTTTTGCTGCAGAGTTTGAGCCCCATTCTACTTCATTCATTACTGGTTCCTTTCTGATGACAGCACTAGATATTGCTTGAGTGACAGACATGGTAGCACGAGGCCCCACAAGGGGCCTATCAGGCACTGCAACATCCGTTAGATTTAGAGTGATCCAACATCCCAGCAGAGAGTGTTCGGTGGGCAGAGATTGACCACTAATGAAGAGCTAGAGGAGAGGAAACTAATGGCAACAGAAGGAGGGGGTATCTGGTAAAGAGGCCAGTGAATGAGTGAGTCTCCTATAGGTGGCAGTGTTGCTCCACAGATCAGTTCAGCCTTTTTTTTCTCCTTTCTGTAAATTTATTTATTTATTTATTATTTGTGGTCTGACTTTAAAGAATAATGCGCATTAATAAGCTGAGGTGGGAAGGTGTAGATAAAGAAATCGGCATGTGCAACGTCATGAACCCGAGGCTGATTCTGGTCAAGCCGTGCTGTTGAAGCTGCACAAAGCAGAACTAATGCGGGTATTATGAGAAGGCTGGTTGCGAGCCCATGCAAGCTGCTGAATAACTACAGCCCCCAGCATGCACGTACACGAATGGACACTTTGCACCACCTTTTAACGTCTCCTGTCACTAGGCGTAGGACCTTTTCATTTTGCAATAGCCTGCTTTCTAAGGGCTTGTCCATGCTATTCCATAGGCAGCATCGCCTTTGCAAAATCACTGTTTTCTGTTGAATTTATGGCTCCCCTATATGTTCCTCTTGGGACTCTGTAATTTATATGCTCTGTCACGGCTTCCCAAGGCACCTTAAAGGTCAGTTTTACCATAATACTTGGCCTGTCTGAAACTGATGCGGATGGTGAGAAAGGTTCCGGGTTTCGGGGGGACGCTTCTTCTCTAAGATAAGCTGCTTCTCTCCAGAGAGCTGCATCACTGCGCTACTTTCTGGAACAGAGACTCCAAACAAATCCTCCTCTTGGGTTAATACTAGATTCAGGGAACGCCACCCGCGCCGCAAGATCTAATGCACTTATTCTCTTTGAACCTCCCTCACTTGGCACTAACTCGCCCTTTATCTGTCCCCATAGGAAGACCAAACATGTGGCATTGTCTGTTCCTTGTGTACAGTAATCCAGCAACACTCAGGGAGGATAGGAGTGGGTTTTGCTGTGGGTTTGGATCTGCATGTGCCTCACTCTGGGATGTTGTTGGTTCTCAGCTCCATGGAGCACCTAAATACCTAGCAATCTCGTCAGGACCACCACAGCAGGTATTATTAGGATGGTGGATCATTCTCAGCACTCCAGACCTGGTAGTGGTGTGTTAGTGTGGGTTGTGCTGGTAAGTGTGGATCATATACAGCAGTGCTTATGGACTTTTTAAACACTGTGTCCACTCACTGTCCACTCTATTAGACACTCCTACCTGGTCCACCTTGTAGATGTAGAGTCATGATGATAGCTCATTTGCTTCCGCTATGTTGAGCTTCCTCTAGTTGGTTGTGGGATGCTGTTGGCTGGATATTGCTGGTTTATTCATTGATCCTGACCCTTGTTAACAAAACTTTGATGTAGCCAGGCCTTTACAAGTTTTAGTTGGACATACTCTAAGTCTGTACGAAGTAGGAAAAGACCGAGAAACTACAACTGCATTTAGGGTGGTATTTTTGAGGGCAACCTGGCAAAGGCAGAAGGAAGCCATTGTCCTTTGGGTATAATGCTGCTGTCTGGTGCTGGTATAGCTGGTCACCCAGCTTGATCATTCTTGTTGACCAGGATACCATCATCCAAAACCCAACATATGCTGGTTTTGCTGATGGCCAGCATATTAGCTTCTATAGCTGCTAACCAGCATACAAGCATTTTTGTTTTTGTCTGGTGACCTGCCATGCTATTTATCTGGTAGGCATTGAATATATTACACCAGTTACTTATGGGGAACATGAGAAGCTCCACAGTTACCTTACTGGCTGTGAGGATATCTGGCCTCTGTTTGGCTTGTTTTCTCTGGCTGAATGGCTGAATGGGTAAATGTGTGTCCCTGGGGTTTATTTTGTTTTGAATGAGGTTAGAATCTGTTTTCTTTCCAGTTTCATTCAGTGATTCAGGTAATAGTTTGTTAGCTGGATTGTCTTTAGCCTGTAGTTCTGTGGTTAGCACTCAGGAATGGCTAAGCATTACATAACACTTACACTGAAAACAGCCGACTGCATACTGTTGGTTTTCTATGACTTGTTGCGGCAGGCGAGTTTCAAAGAGCTGCTACAACTATGACAGGCCCGCATGAATAATGTGACCAGATTTCTGAAAAGAAAAATGGGGACATTGGGAGATTTGTTGCTTGACGTTTTTTAGAAATACATTCACTAAATAAAACGTCTAGTGGCTTAGGCAGGGATGAGTCAGGGATACATTTACCACAAAAGATTCACTGCTTACATAAGCCCATAATTTCTATTCATATTAAATATTTTGAAAATATTTGTGGAAAAAGACCCATGGCTCCAGGGGAAAAAACCCAACAGTGGCTGTAGCCAAGCAGCCACAGCCCAAACACACAGAGCTGGGGAGAACATGCAAACTCCACACAGAGAGGTCCCTGGACGGCCCATTCGGGAATCGAACCCGGGTCATTCTTGTAGCATCTGTGCCACCTCCCTTTACTTTCTACAGAAGTTAAAGTAAAGAGAGTTTATTCCAGGATTTTTCTAAGAATTGGAAAAATATTTTGTCTATAAACAGTAATGTGTCAGGCCGCCCCAGGAGGGGCACTCCTGGGACACTTCTCACGCCAGCCACCAGAGGTCCAACTCACCAGAGTTCTGAGGTTTTCGTGCTGGCTCCCTTTCACCTAGCCCCTCCCGCACCTGTCCCCTCACCTGCTGCTCATCCCTAATAATTATCCCCCCTTTAAGTTGGCCTTCTGATGCCTAGGTGTTTGTGGAGCATTAACCACCATACTGGCTTCTCCTGAAAATCCCCTGGTTAACTTCTGTTGTTGTTTCAGACTACTCCCTCAGTTCCGGGTCCTTGACTTCTCTGGCTCTTTGTTTGGTGTTTTGGAGATCTTCTGAGCGTTTTTCTATTTTGAGACTTTTGCTTCGGACAACTTCTGGGCGTTACTGTCTTTGGACTCTTTCTGTTTGTATATTAGCTGCTGCATATAGTTGGTCAAATAAAGCCTACCATGGATCCAACACCTGAGTCTGGCCTGCCAACATTACATAATGAGATGGATGGGTAAAGAATTAAGGCAGTTTAAGAACTGATGCATTATTTGAAGATGGCATGGTACCTACATTCAAGTGCACTGAAAATAATCAGCCTATACAAATCAGCCTACCTGTCACACATGATTCGAGTCCCATAGTCCCACCCCTGCTATAATCCCTGGTTTACATCATGTCTAGAACGGATGTTTGCGGTGATGTTGTGAGATTAGTTGGCTTCTAGTGAAATTCTACACAGCAATCCTCTCTTAAACGTGACGAGCAAGTGGTTAAGCATCAAGTAGTTGGTACACAGCAGCAGCCCTGTCTGTTAATCAGGCCAAGCACAATGCAAGACATCTGCTTGTCTTAGGTCTTTACAGTGTGTTTTTAATGGACAGCTAAAATGTGGACATTTGCGGCGACAGCTCCAGTCACGCACTGGCCATCAAAAAGAGGGACTGTCCCAGGAAAACAGGGATGTCTGGTTACCCTACTGATTAACAGTAGTATGGACTGCAGTGCCAGCACTCGCACCAGGGCCGTTTCTGCTATAGGCAGTATAAGCAGATACCCCGAGCCACTGAAACCAGGCTATGTGTATTGTCGTTTCTACGTGCTTCCTATTATTTGTCTGAAGCACCGTGAGAGTGTCCTGAGATTTGCTTACATTGTTTCTTTATCAAAATTATCATCATCTTGTAAGCCGCTTATCCTTCTGGGTCGCAGGAGGTGCTGGAGCCTATCCCAGGGCTCGCTGGGCGGAAGGCAGGATTCCTTATTGAAATTAATGCAGAATTAATTATTGTGCTTTCCTATCCTTGCATACAAAGGAATATGCTCAGGGTGTGGTGCCTTCCAAGAGGGATGTCGCCTAGGACCCGTGCTGATCTGAAATCCCCCTGACACGCACCATGCTTAGGTATTGATGAGCGACTTTGCCATCAGTCTGAACCATTGATATTTTGTATAATAATAGCGCATGGGAGTGAGTGATCTGTAAACAGTGAGTGATTGTGTCTCTGATAAAAAGTGCTCTGTGAGAAGAAGCATCAGATATTGAGGCACGGTGGGGATCTACTCAAATATTGATTGCGTTGGAGGCGCTCTGTGGAGCAGCCGGGGGAGAAATGAAAGGAAAATGATGCACGGGTTTGACGTTGCTTTCGTTTTAAAATTTGTCCTGTTTTTCTTTTTTTCTTCCCCCCCCCACCCAACTCTTCGCCAGACATGAGTGATGGACAGTCGCAAAGGTGCGGGTGGTGGAAAGGTCGCTGCAAAGTCAGCTCACAACCAGAAGAGCTTATTGTGTGCTCCTGCGCGTGTGGGGCTATTTTTAGAGATTGGTATTGATTTCAAGCGTGACTGTTTGCCGTATTTGACATCACACTGCAGCCGCTGAGACCTGTAGTGTCACTTTGAAGCATGTTAAAGTGTGTGTGTGTGTTTGTTTCTCTAAGAGGATTCTGGGCCATTATACAGTAACAGCTGCAGAGTCAGAGACTGCATTGCATTTATTTAATTGCCAGTCAAAATGGGCATCAGGTACAAGAGGTTTGGCATCAGGGGGGAAGTAGAAAGCACACACAGTATAACAGAACATTAAACGAAATATAATATTAAATCTTTCTGTATTTATTCTGTCCACCCTTTACCTGTATTACAGCTTCTCTTCTTTTCAGGAGACATGTTTTCAGTTTTCCAAGGGCTGAGGGTTTGGATTCTGGGATGGTCAGTCCATTGTTCTGAGAACATCAACAGTTTCTTGGTTTAATTATCAAATGTTCTCTTTTTGACAGCTACACATCCTTTCAGACCCACAGCCCTGAGTTGTCTTCTCACAGTAGACCTTCTACCTTAAGAGGTGATAGTGAGTCACTGTAGCATCAAGTCTGCCACCCGTCCAACATGGAGTAGTAACACTTATGCCCCGTCACTGTATCCTAACCTCTATTCAGTCACGTTGAAGGTGCTAGATTAGTTAAGGACGATTGGCCAAAGAAAGAAACAGTAAATGCAATGACAGCTGAAACTCTTTGGCAGTTGCGCATTATGACCACCTCCACCCAATCAAGCAAAAAGACAAAACAGCAGAGCTAGCTAATGAGTTAGCATTGGCACTGCTTTCCGCCACTCTTGGTGAGCAAAGGGATGAAATCTGAAGCTGAATTTACAATCTTTCTTCTAAACTGGTAAGTAAACAGCTATTCATACTAATACTAAGTAGAAGGGACAGTTCATTACCTTTTTTATGATGGAATGGATGGAAAATGATACACAGTTCATAAGCTTACCAGACAAAAAGAATTGGTCACCTCTGACCCAAATGTGCCTCATAGCATGTAATACCTCCATGAGCATAAGAGAAGTCCAGAAGTTTCTGGACGTAGGCGTCGCCATCTAAGAATTGCGATGTTGGGCCAGATTTGGTGGATGCCTTCCCTGTTTATAGCCCCATCATCCTTGTGCAGTGCCATCTGCAGGAACCTGAAGTAACTACCACCAAAACCACGCATGGTGACTAGGTTTTCGTCTGGTAAGCTTATGTTTTCCCTCTTATGTTTGCTTGGAGTATCAATTCAACAGGCTGCATCATCTAACAGCTTGCTGTTTATCTGATGGGGATAGGTTTGGAGGTCATTATGCAAGCTGAATATTATATATCCAGTCTGCTTAGAAACTGGAAAATTAAATAATTCACAGTCTGAATTGTACACATGTTTCTCTTCCATATGTGCATTATGCCCAAAATAGTCCTCCACTGCAGTGGTGGTCAACTAGTAAGCCTTATTAGTTTAACAGAATCCGTGCTTTTGTAACCTTTGTGCGTCTGTCAGTGTTCTCTCACTATTCTACCCAGCGTGCATTATGCAAATACACCACACAACAACTGGGAATCCCCACACAGTGGTGAAGAACTCTTAACAGCTAGCATAGCCAGTGATGTAGAGTCTAATAAATGCAGATGTATAATTTGGCATCCTAGCAGTGTGCTTCATTTTCCACCTAGCAGAAGATGAGACTCTGTTGCATCTCTTTCAGAGTAGTAAAGTTTAGAGCAGATGTATCGATGGTAAAATATTTCACTTTGGCGTAAGTGACCTTTTGATGGGGCTGCACATTTGAGGACCCTAAGCAGCTTTCAATCCTCAGTCATATTTGTTTTGTGCACTTTCAGGAAAAAGTAAGTGAACTTTTCACAAGCACCTGGATTTCTTCTTTAACTGTTAATATAAATTGTGGTCTGGTCATTGTGTATGTCATTATATAAGTGAACCTCTGTGTTAATGACTCCCTCCACGAGCTAATTGGCCAAAGGTGTTTCAATTAAGGACCTTACACAGATGCTTAACCATTAAATAAAGGCAGCTAACAAATTACTGTTCTGTTCTTCTCAAGGAAGGTTACTGTGAACCATGCGTTGATGAAAGCAGCTTTCAGAAGACCTGTTACTTAATTTATACTCATTATAGCTTTTTTTAATGACCTAAATGGCCTAAACTTGCACTGAAAGGATTGCTATAGTATTTAATTCTGTGCAATGACAATAAATGGAACAGTGTATCTCTCTTATAGGAAAACATGAAGCTGGAGAAAATGTAGGTCTGTTGCTACTGTCCCTAGGAGTGGACATCCTGTTAGGATCACTCCAAGAGAACAATGGACAATCCTGAAAGAGGTGAGAAAGATCCCAAGGCTAACAACAAAGGAGCTACATAAGACTTGCGTGTCCACTATTAAAGCTAGTAAAACAATGGTTCCCATGGAAACACACAACTAGGGAAAATAATTGCAGCCTATCTCAACTTTGTCCAAGACCACTGGGATGTCCTATGGACAGATCAGACAAAAATGCAAAAGAGCAATTCTGTGTTGGGAACAAAAAGGACACTGCAGACCAACAGACAAACCTCATGCCTACTGTAAAGCAAGGCGGAGGAAGCCCATGGTTTGAGGCTGCTTTGCTGCCTCAGGGTCTGGATGCTTTACAGCCATTGAGGGAATAATGAATTCAGAGCCAATAAAGATCAATAACATTAAGTTGAGGAGATATTGGGTGATCCAACAAGACAATTACCTAAATCCACACAGGTAAGCCAGGTAAGCAACAGTTGCTAAAGAAAAAGATTTCTGTTTTGGATTGGTCAAGTCAGAGTCCTGACCTTAACCCTATCAATTCTGTGAGATAACCTAAGGCATTACAGAAATACTGATGACCTGAATCACAATTGTAGTGTGAACTGGTCCAAAATCTTAATTTGCAGGTGTAGGAAATGTTTGGTGGAGTTGATTGCTGCTAAATGGAGATCTACAGGTTATTACATTCAAGGATTCCCTGTTCTACCCTGTAGAGGAGATGTTTACTCACCATGCTTAATAAAAGACATGGAACGTACTACTGTTTGTTTGTTAATAGTTCAGTTAGATTGTCTTCGTCTATAATCAAGGTAATTCCAAAGACTTCAATTACTTTTTCAGGCCACTGTGTGCACTGAGAATGAATACTTAATCCATGGTGAGGAAAGGAAAGTAGGAGACAAATGAGACTCGCTGTGCTTTTCGGCAAACAATAATACATATATTTAAAAAAACACTAACTTTGGGCCTCCTGATGATTCCAAGGCCCTTAGTCTTGATGATTCCTGTTCAGTCGTCCTGCTAAAAGTCTAATAAAAACACGAAAACAGAGCAGTAATTGCGTGCTGCATTTATTTATAGGTAATAAATAGCAACAAAGGCCTCTATTGAAAGCAAGAATTTCTCAATGAGTTGGACGGGTTGTGTTTAGTCTAGGCAAGTCGAACACAATGAAGCGTACGCCTGAGTTAGCTGATCAAGGACAGCGCTCTATCTTTGAAGTAGTTGGATGCTTATTTGCATTTCAATTGCTTCTGAGAAACATTACTGGGACTCCTGGCACATCGCACAATAGAGCACAGCAAACACAGTGCACTAAAAACTTCGGAACCATTGTGGGGTTTTCTTTTTTTTAGGGATGATTTTTGAGCTACCCCTTTTGAGATTCCTACTGTCGGTGCATGTGGTTTCCGATGCATCATGCTCCCTGCGTTACTTTTGGTGGACTGCAGCAGTGGCCTGATTAAAGATTTAAACACCAGTTGGACTCTCGAGCCTTTGCTTTGTAGACGGGCCGAGCGAAAAGAAGTGGCCTGTCTGGCACTGCACTGAGTTTGAGGAAACACACATCTGCCCTGTAATCTGTTTTTGCTCCAGTGGTCATCTTATCAGATGCAACGTGAAGGATTGCCCAGGTCTTGCGTTTTGACTTACAGAGGTTAAAGTGTTGTTGTGCAAAATGTTCCAGTCTCTACCAAGCCCTCTGTCTCAGATGAGAACAAATAGACCAGCCTGTTTTCTTATTCCAAACTAACATTATAAATTTTGTGGGGCCAAGTACGTGTAAACCCCCCAAAAGCAGGCCAATGCACAGACATTCTGAGGAGGCAGAGGCTTAAGGGTAGACAAGGATAGCATGAACCACCTTGCTAAATGAACTTGTCCTACTGTATGATGTATTACCGTCAGCCTTATGAGGGAAGAAGTGCAAACACAGTGCAAAGAGTTTTTCCAAAGGCAGCTGAACACTGTGCATGGATATGAACTGCAGTTACCAACATGCAGTACATGGTGTTACTCGCTGCCCTAGGGACTCCTAACCCATTCATCAGGGTCTTCCAACCAACTCACAACAGGCAAAGGTGTGGATTGATCTCGGGGAGGGTGGGGCCGCATGGATGAACAGCATTGCTTTGCTCTCTTTAAAGCTACACTATGTAAGATTTTGGGAATTTGGAGACCCCTCTGGTGGAAATGTGTAATTGCACCTACTGTTTTGTAGTGTAGGTTGTGCTTTGAATCCCACTCCCCCAGCAGATGTAGACGATCATTGTGAGCGCACAGAAAGAGTAGCTGAAGATAACTCACCAAAACTCGGTGAAGGAGGTATCTTCTGAGAGATGTACATGAAGTTAAATTCTCCTTTTTCATCAATAACTGCATAAAGTTGATTTTTCATTTGACCCAAACATCTAAATGTACTGCTCCTGCAATGCAATGGAAATTTCTTTTCTTCTGTTTCCTTTTTCAGCTTGTGCATGTGAAGTTAACCCTCTCAGAATGGGTGAGACATCAAACGACATCGTACATAATAGAATATATCTCAGGAACGCTGCATGCTAGCTTTCTTTGGAAGAGCAGCATTGGTTCTCTTTCAGAAGCTCTGCAATTCAGCCTTGAGCTTCAGTCCCCTTTGGGAGACTTTGTAAAATAAACTAATGATAAGAAATGCAACACTGGATGTCATCTGTGATGATCTATTTCTCTGTGTTGAAAAGAGTTACAGATGTTGTTAGCATGAGTGTTAGCTGCCTGCTGATGCCTTGGGTTAAGTCTGTTGACCAATGAGGGGCTGTGTTCCCGACTTCAAAAGAACAAAGCTACCCTTCCCGGCCAAATAATTCTCTAGCACTCTGTTTCCCGAAACACTTATCCGTTTACGTATGACGTTCTTTGATGATACATACAACATTGTTGACTTGAGAGGATTAATAAGTTAATAAGACGTCACATGGTCCAAACAACAGGTCCTGCAAAAGTATAGCACCTTGCTAGTGTACCGTATTGCTAACATGTTTGGTAATTGTTCAGAATCATAAGAATCATCATAACCAGTGCTGTGGTGATCAGTGTATCCATGTAGGATGAGAGGTACTGGAGAAATGTCCATAAGAGACTCAAGAGCGAGGGACACTCGAGTGATGAAGCTCATAAATCCCAAACCAAACCACAGGCTCTATTCCAGGGTGAGACTGAGCCTTGCCTCTCTGAAACTGATCTTGAAGAATGATGGATGTGATATAAAATACTTTTTTTTATGCACACCAACCAAGAGGGCACTTGTACCGTCTGAGGGCAAAGATGCGTGTGCAAAGAATTATGGGCAACAGCAGGTAGTAAGGACAGAGGCACTCCGGGAGCATCCTTGAATTTTACGGCTGTATTTGAATGACTGTGCTGATTGAGACAGTCTTTGATGCTGTAGCTGTCTAGAGCTGCCTTCGGCACCACAGGCTAGGTTTTGGAAACCCAGTCTCATCTTCGATCTTCGTCCATAGGTCCACCCCTTCATCATCCCCCTCGCTTCTGTTTAACCGTAACCCGATCGTCTTGTTATTGTAGGTGTTCTGTGTATATGCTGTATCATTTTACCCGCCGTGTTCATTGCCCTGCATTGTTTTGTTTGCACGCATGTTTTCCTGGTTGCTGTTTACCTGCACTAGCGACATGCATTCCCATCACTGAGGCTGATGTGATACATATCCAGTGGCATTGCCAATAATACGATACATTAAATATCATTAATAAATAACATACTGCGAGTCAATTCACCACCATAATTGCAATGCAGTGTGATTTGAGATGTTTTGATTCAGCACAATACAATTAAATGCAATACAGTGCAAAAGAATATCATGCTATACCAGTTGATATAGTACAGATAGTTAGGATTTTTTAGTCATAAGCAGACAACAAATTATAAATAAACTAAAAAACATTTACTTCACCTCTTTTTGACTCTTTGATTTCATATGGCCCATTTACAAACTTATATTTTCACTAGTAGTGTACATTAAAAGTCTAACAAAAGATATAATACAGTCTATAATACCTTTTCCATGACTCTGAATATCTTAATAAAGCTTAATATCATAATAAATAAGGCGATGATGATGGTTACTGCCTTAGAATGAGCAGAACTGGTGTCAGCAAGGCATGAAAAAACATAGTTGCCTTGTTTTTACTTTGCTCATCAGTCTTTTTGCTAGCCACAGCTTAATCAGAAAAGGACAGAGAGGACACTCAAACCATGTTGCTGAGTGGTGCCGGTGTACCTTAGAGCAGCATCAGATTTCCAGTCACCCTGCCTGGACATGCCTCCAAATCGCAAGACTTGGCCACTGATAGCAGTGGAGGGAGAAAGCGTGCTTGAGAAATAGAGGAGGATCAATCTAATATAAAATCATTGATCACAAAGTATTGACCACAATGCTAAACAGTAAATACATACAGCCTCTACCAATTATTAGATATAAATAAATCTAATTCTACTGATACAAAGATGTTAGAAATGATGCTGTGCAAAATTATATCCAGCGCAACAATTGCTTTTATATTTGGGCAGTTGCATCATGAGAATCAGTGAATTATACCATCCCTACTTTTGTAGTTCATTATTTCAGCATTTAGTTTTAGTGTTAGAGCAGTAAGAATATCGTCGCTGTCCAAAAAAAAAAAAACAGGTATCTTCAAAATGGCAACTTTACAGGAGAGGCCAAAAACCTCATTTAATTTAAATGGAAGTCAATGGAACCAGACGTCTCTCCAAACAGTTTTGGGTCTTTTCTGTTGGTCCATTCTTCATGAAATTTCTACACAGTGTAGACAGCAGCTCATATTATCAAATGAGGCATAAAAGTAAAAATCAACAGAAATGGAGATACATGTTTTCTTTGGACAACGATGATATACTTTGAACTCCAGTTTGGGCAGAGATTTGGTACAGCTTCATGCTTTTGATAAAGTTTTTAACGCTATTACTTGCACATCAGATCTTCCTCTTTTACAGTTCACTGATATAATCATTTCTTTAAGATTTGAATATAGCAAAAGGCTAATGTGCTTCAACAAGACAGTGACAGTGGCCTTTAAATGGGCAGTGAATAGGGAAATTGAATAGTCCATACGTGGTCAGATGGAGATGAATTGCTTGTGTAACCGGGCAGTTGCAAAATGACAAGCAGTGCTTAAACAGTGGAGAAGCTAAAATGCTTTCTCTTTTTGAAAAAGACCTCTGTAAAACGTGCTCAGATGGCACAGAGGAAGCTGGTGGGCAAATAATTCCTCTTTCAGTTTGTGTAAATCAGGACAAATGTATTTCTGTCTAGACCAGAACTGCAGGTGGTCTTCAAATCTTGAAAGCGCCTGCCAAAGCTGAATCTGCTCCTGATGCATCTCTGCAAGACCTCGAGCCGCCATCGATGACATGGTTTCAGGAAAACAGCACGAGCATCAATACAGAGCTTCGACAGAAACCACACTTCCTTTTTAACATGCTTCAGGGCTCCGGTTCCCACAGTAAGACCACTACTTTATTCCTTATGTGAAGCCCCTTCAGTGTGCATGCTGGTGTTGGTACACAGCCCTGGCTCTGCAAATGGGCCATAAACACAGTAGACTGAGTACTCGCACTATTGAAGTCAGCGAGGAACAGGATGTTTATACTCTTTAACCGGTTTTGGGGGAAAAGGGGAGAAGCCATATGCTGAACTCCATGCAATGTCAAATAGGAGAGGTGACCAAGATACATACAAAGAGGAGAACATCTGAAGAACAAAGACTGAGAAAGTCTGCCTCCTATAGGGTTGCCACCTTTCAGAAATTAAAATAAAGGACGGGGCGTGGTCATGTGTGAGTGACATAAGTTCGAAATCGGGTCCCCCATGTGATGTATATCGGACATTTACAGAAAAACGGAACAAATTTACTGACCTTTACGGAAATGCGGAGCAGATCGCGTCCTGTATTGGTTTAATACAGGACGCAACATTTTACTTGCCAAATAAATGATGATTCCGTTTTTTGTACGGGACGGGTGGCAACCCTAGCCTCCTACTTTCCAACTTCTTGTAAGAAGTTTCCCGTTCCACCTTAAATGGTGCTGCAGTTACATTCTGTCACTCGAGGTGCCTGAAAGTAACCGCTGGACTATTTAAGGTGGAACTGGAAGCTGGACAGGTAGACTGAGCCACCAGCATGGAACTGCAGCACCTTTTAAAGCTAAAGGGAAAATCTGAACAGGAGGCTGGTAAAAGAGAAGCTGACCTCACCCTGGCATGAAAAGCGATTAGGCGGTTGCTCTGTTTCTGCTGGACCAGTGGGGAACATTAACTGTTTCACAGAAAACGTAGCTCAGTGTTGTATTGACCAATCTGCTAGTGTGTTAGTAAGTGGTTAGCATTGCAGCAGCAACTGTAGCAACAGTTTGCTAACCCACAGAATGCATCACTTACATCACTAGTTGATGGCCATCACTAGATGATATTTGTCTGTATGTTTGCAGACATGGGTTTCATGATCAAGCTGATCTAAAAAAAAAAATATATATATATTGTTCATCTTGGGAATGCATGTCAGTGAATTCAGAGGGGCGTAGAGGAGTTTCTTCCTTACTCAAAGGCAGTTTTCCCTGCCACAGTTGCCTCTGGCTTGCTCCAGGGGGGCTTGGACCCGGTCCCCCCTCCCCTCCTATGTCTGTACTCTAATTCTGTGTTTTTTCTTTATAACAAACTGATATTCTGTTAAGCTGGTTTGAGAAAACGTTGGTTGTAAAAAGCGCTAAACAAATAAAGATTGATTGATGTGTGATTGATAGAATCATTTACTGTCCCTTTAAAATAACTGAGCTGAGTACATTCAGCATGCCTCCACACTGAGTTGTAACATTAAGTTATAGCTGTATTAAGTTGTAAACGTTCCCTGTGTGTTCCCCCAGACTGTCAAGCACAAGAACATCCAGCCAAAGAACAAGCATGCACAAGTTAACAATGAAATGTCAGAATTTCTCAAAAAGTTGCATTTTGCAGCAAACACAGACAAAATGTTTTCAAGTATGTCAGCCATGGAGAGCATTTACACAACCCACAGATCTCCGAGTCTGAACACACCCCTGTGTGTGGATATGAGGCCAAAATTCAGAGGGAAAAAGCTTCTTCATAGTGCTTCTGTTTTCTCCATTTGTCTGTCATGTATCAGCTCTCATTGCTGCCTTTGTTTAAACCCGCCATGTCACTCCAGCTATAAAGGTAGCCTCCTTCCATCAATTTATTTCCACAGGGCTGGATAATGTTTGTCTGATGCTGGGTTAATGGACGTGCCACTTTCAGTGACAGTGGAAAGGACAGCCCTCCTTCGCACTGTTGCCAGGTCTACTACCAGGTAACAGCTGCACCCATATCTGCTAAATTCGCTGTGTGCACAAGATGGCGTCTCTTAATTTCCGGCTTACGGTTGGTATGCATCACTGTTTCCGGTTGTAGTAGTTGTGAGGAGAATTGAGCGAATCTGTGGAAAGCAATAGCAATCATGAGTGTTTTTAAGATAAAGGAGAAACGACTGACGACAAGAGAAGAAGACGTCTCTACATTGCTGTGTGCCTCTGTGTGCTAATTCTTCAAGGTACAACTCGGAGATTAGCTTTCATAGGTTTCCAGTGGATCCTGAGGTGCGGGCTCGGTGGCTTACACAGATTCGTAGGGACAGCTTCAGCCCCCTTCAAAGTACTTGCGTCTGTAGTAGGCATTTCAACACAGGCGACTTTGTTGTGACGGCCGTGGGAAAGAGAAAAGTCAACAAAGGAGCGGTGCCCTGTCTTTTTGCCTGGAACGATTACAGCATGCCCGCACCAAGGCTTAATGTTTGGCAACATCGGCCGAGATGCCCGGTGTTGGCAGCGTCTGACACCGACCAAGAGATGGAAGTGCAGATAGAGCCTGATCATGATTACAGTGTTACTCCGACGACCTCAGCAATGGCAGATGCTTTGGCAAACGAGAACGAAGCACTGAAGAGAAAAAGACGAGCTACAACACCAGCTTGAAGCTTCACAACTGCGGTCCTGTTTTGGGCTGCAACGGCTTGCAGGATCAGACGAAGACATTCAGTGAAGCCTGAATGATGTGCTGAACATCATTGATGGTTACTTTTGGCAAGTCTTGAAGACATCGCGTGTAAAATGCCATTTTGCGTGCTGACCGGTGGAAAGCGGAAATGCTTGTGCTTACCAAACCTAGAACCGGAAACCGGAAACGTCGCCTTACGCAACTAGCCAATAGGAAACGGTTTGGTCCAGCATTAGCAAGCTTTCTTTCAGCTGCTCCGTTTAAAGAAAGCAGTCAAATAATAGACACTCATATCTGTCACTGTGCACCCTTATTTCCTTTACTTGCATCTTTCCCTCACGTCTTAGCTCCTCCCACTTGTAACGAATGGAAGTAGGGTGTTAGGTGGGTGCTCTCATAGAGAGGTGGTTCCTTAGCTTCCATGAAGAGACACGCAGGGAACACGTCATGAAGGGGTTTCAGAGTCAGTGTAATGAACAATGAGAGCACCAAGACTTCACTCGTCACAAGTTCCCAGATAACACCAGTTGGAGAACCCAGGCTACAGCCTAGTACAGCTCACCACACGCACATTCTCTCCCGCGCTTTCCTCCACACTCTCCATTATTCCCTCCGGCTCTCCACCGTGCACATGCACACGGTACCCGCCTTAAAGTGACGGTTACACACCGAGGATGCAAGGACAGTGTAATCTAAATGAGACATTCATTGTTCAGTGTTTTATCTGCTGCTGAGCCTAAAGGATAATGAACACTTACATCCTATTATCACCTGACGTTTGATGTGACCGTTCTTAATTGCAGTTCTGTCACATTAATAACTGAACTTTAATCATCTTGTTGCTTTGCAATTCCATTAACACAGAGCAAAACGTGAGTCTGTTAGCATGAGTCTGTTAACATGTGTTGCTGATTCAAGATCCGTATTGGTCGTCTGTCATTATTGCTGCGACCATCTTACTGTAATAATTAAACACTGAAACATAATTCAATTCACTATAAATCTAGGCATCCAAAATGACCATTATATCAACTGCAGTTACGGTTCATTTTTCTTTTTTTTGATTATTATTTAAATGCTAAAGAGTTAGCTGAATTGCATTGATATCTTGTTAGGTTAAATGTAACTCACTCATACTTAACTAGGAATTAGCAAACTAGGCTTAAACATGCTAATTTTATGCTAACCTACATAGCACAATCTGTACCAGTGCCTGAGAGTTCATAGACTGTGGAATCTTCTCCCTTTCTCTGTTCGGGAATCAGACACACTCTCTACATTTGAAACTAGACTCTTAGTCTTGCATGTTAGCAACAGGAATTCGGCTGATATCACCTGTTTACCGCTATAATGTACCTTTCTGCATAGATGGACCAAATATCCAAACTGTTTTCTCTTCCTCTCATCTGTCGTTTCTATGAGCTGATCAACCCTGATGGATAACACTGAGGGGCTACCAGCGCAGAGGAATTCTCTCCAGGACTCTCAGGACTACACACACCCCTTTCATACAAGTTGCAAGGCCTACCTCTCAGTCCTCCTAATAAGTCTCTCTCTCTCTCTCTCTCTCTCTTTCTTCTTCTTCTTCTTCTTCTTCTTCTTCGTTACGCACAGGAATGACACTTCTCTGGAGTTTACATGGGAACTCCTGAGTCACCTGAGCATCATTTGCCACTTTGGGTCTCCTGCCCTGGTTTCTCCACTTCATCACACGACATGACCACAATAGAGCTGCCAGCTTCTGGCTCTGATCATGAACTCTATCTCTCACTTAAATTGATAACCTATGGGTCTGCTCTATCTTTGCAGTTACTACTTCCTGGATGAATCAGACTGGATCTAATAGAGGCTCTAAGCTGAAGATCAACCTAGGGAGGTTGGGTTCCGCCCTTGAGCCTGGTTCCTCTCGAGGTTTCTTCCTTACCTAAGAGAGTTTTTTCTTCCCACAGTTGCTTCTGGCTCGCTCACAGGGGGCTTGGACCTGTTTCCCTTTCCTATGTCTGTACACTAACTCTGTTTTTTTCTTTTTTTTTACACAATGCTTTCTGTAAAGCTGCTTTGAGACAACATTAGGTGTAAAAAGCACTATACAAATAAATAGTGATTGATTGATGGCATTATATAACCAAGTTTTAATGTAGAGAATGAATGCTAATTTCAGGCAACTGTGGGTTTCAGTCTTTATGAGAATTGCAGTGCCAAGCTAACAGTGGTGAATATTCAATGTCCCACTTTGAGTTTAATATTGTACAAGCCCAGCTAAAATGCTGACTTTTGGAGCTTGTAAGCATATTTGTACGCTGTATATTGCTTCTGCTTTTTTTCTTTCTGCTAACGTGTTTCACAATTTTCAAGATATATACACCAAATCACTTGGCCTGATGAGGAATGACATGTCTTTTAATTGGAGGTGTTTTGTGGGGGTCCCTACCATTGAAGAATGGGGTGAAAGAGGATTAACAAACTATGCAGTTTATTGGATGAACTACAAAGTATTTGTGGTAAGTGTAGCTGAAAAAATACAATGAGTGCAGATACAACAAGGTGTACCTAATATAGTGACCAAAGGGTGTACAGTAGATCATCATGATAGATTCTCAGTAGTAACACAGTTGAGTTGCTGAGTTGCTGAATTGTTCTGGGGTACAATAGCAATGACCTAGTAATCACCTAGCAACTACCTGGAATACCAAAACAACCTCCTGCAACACTATCACTCACAGCAATTTGAGATGCCTAGTAAAACTCTAGCAACCCACTGGGTACACATAGCAGGTCATCTTCAGTGACGAGTCCCGCTTTAGTCTTGGTGTAGACAAACAAACAAATCTGTCTGTGGAGGTCCCGTGGTCAGCAGCAAGATGAACTGTTTGGTCACATGTCCAGAAGCCCTGCTCTCACTCCACTTCAACCCCACCCCAAAATCTGCAGGAACTGTGTGAGAATATGAAATAGCACTGCAGTCCCACACTTCCTCCTGCCTGTAACTATTGTTTTGATGATGAGTGTATTGAGCAACACCTTGGCAAACACCTTGGAACTGCTCATCCATACAAGTCAGATTGGAAATGCTTGTCAACAAGGTAAGTCATTTAATCGAATGATGTGGGACTGACCTTTAGGCGCCGGGCCCGGGAAGTCTACCTGATGTTTCTATCAGCCTCATGTATGAAGTCCTTTTTACAAAAATACTGTTTTCTCCTGTTCACTGCAGCAGTGGTCACTGCAGGCCTGTCATCTGCCAGGATAAAGATTGGTACTGGGTTTCTGTGCAAGCTCTTCGTGGTCTCGGCGGCACCATGTAATCTTGATATTGTTTGTTTTGGCTGACTGGCATGCTTTTTAATCATCTGTTCTTTATACAGAGCTCTAAATGGGAGTTAAAGCACTGAGTGGACAATGACAGGGAGAAGGTAAACCAAACGCGTGGCAGGGGGAATAAGGGAGGGAGAGAGAGAGAGGAAAAACAGAGTTTATCTTTTCCCTCTCGTCTGTGCGCCTGCCGGGGGGATGAATGGGCTTCTTTAAATAGCTCTGATTAATTAGGCCTTTTAATTGCCAGCGAGTCTACGGCAGCAGTGCTTGCTTCCTCCTGTCACTCAAAGCTGGTGGAGGCGGGGCCAGTGTCACAGCCAGGCACCTGTATCAGAGCTCTCTTCATGAGCTCTGTTGACAACAGACACATGTCATCCAGCCCACTAAACACAGACACACACGTATACGTACTGAGCACCCCCCAGCCATTGCCATTTCAGCCTCAAGTAGCTGAGATGCTTTAGGCTCATAGTGATAGGTCAGTAAGAAATAGGGCTTGTGCCATGTTTATCCTTGAAGTCAGTCAGCTCACACAGGTTTGGGCAAACTGCAAGCCCCAAGTTGACTGCTATTATTGTTTTTACATATACAGTACATAGCAGAGTGTCAGAAACAGCGTAAGGCATTCAAGCATAAACTACTCATTTAAGGCCCTGCCACTGCATCTCAGTGGGTTCAGGAGCTTGATTAAGCCTCTCCAAAACTTTAGTTTTGTGCTTTGCTGCATAACTCACTTGCAATTCAGATCACACACTGATGAGCGGACAGTCTCCTGCAGGATTTCTGAGCAGCTGGTTCCTGCAGCTCTTTAGATGTTTGTCTGGGTTCTTTAAGGACTTCCAGGATAAGTCATTGCTGGAATCCCAGAGCCTTAGATAGAGCTTCCGGACCTGGGTGACCATATGTCTTCTGTTTCCATGGCTCTTTTCGGGAGCTAAAAATATATGGCTGGGATTTCTAAAGTGGCCTGAGATAAAAAGGTCTGAGATTCGACTTTGCTTTCTGCAGTCCCTATGTATTGTATGGGTTTTAAGAAAACTCTCACATACCCAGCTAGCAAGGAACGTTCCAGAACTTTGGCTAATGTGACCTATAAGGGCCCCAGATGATGTTAAAACAGCTTTTACTGCTAAGGTATTGACCCCAATATTGACCCAGCAGTATTTTTGGTGGGGTGGCGTGACCCCTGCTTACCTGTCCGTGTCAATCAAGGACACTGACGCCCAGATAAGCCCACATAAGCTTCAACAGCAACTGAAGGAGAACATATATCAGGTAAAAGTTCAGCTATTTTATTTGTATTGTTGAAAGTTGAAAGGAATATGCTTATCTTGTAATAGTGGAAACGAAAGTATTAGCTGTTTGTCTTGTTAAAAAGAAGCAGCTTATGTTACCTAGCAGCAATACCTATTTGTAACCCAGACTAATTTCTCATCTCTTCCACGGTTTGTTTTGATAGCAGCGATAGTGCTCTGCTTATTGGGAGCTTTTAGCTGCTCCACATGGAAAGGTTCTATTTAAAGTGATGTTAATGACGTTCAGATTCAGTAGAGCTGGCAGTATACACACCTGGGTGTGTCCAGTTTAATTGATCCCACTTATTAACTAAATTTGGTGAATTACTTGAGAGATGGTGCAGTTACTTTTTTCCCCACACAGGGCTGGTTGGTGTTAGATAACATTTGTCCATTCATGAATGAGGTGATCATTTAAAACACTTTGGTTTTACTCAGGTTAAATTATATTAGGCACTTACAGGGGTTGGACAATGAAACTGAAACACCTGGTTTTAGACCACAATCATTTATTAGTATGGTGTAGGGCCTCCTTTTGCGGCCAATACAGCATCAGTTGGTCTTGGGAATGACATATACAAGTCCTGCACAGTGGTCAGAGGGATTTTAAGCCATTCTTCTTGCAGGATAGTGGCCAGGTCACTACGTGATGCTGGTGGAGGTTTGTCCTTCTTGGTGGTATGCTGACATTACCCTGGATACCGTGGCTCTTGATACATTACAAAGACTTGTTGTCTTGGTCACAGATGCGCCAGCAAGACGTGCACCAACAAATTGTCCTCTTTTGAACTCTGGTATGTCACCCATAATGCTGTGTGCATTGCAATATTTTGAGCAGGACTGTGCTCTTACCTGCTAACTGAACCTTCACACTCTGCTCTTACTGGTGCAATGTGCAATTAATGAAGATTGGCCACCAGGCTGGTCCAATTTGGCCATGAGACCTCCCACACTAAAATGACAGGTGTTTCAGTTCCATTGTCCAACCCCTGTATGTTTAATGGTCTGAAACAATGAAGTCTTCGTTAACATGCATGTCATGGTTTATGCCCAATCTCACTGCTTTGTGCAACAAAAGTTAAGAAAATCATTGTTATGAATATGCCAGGTTTTCATGTCTGAACTGCAGTGTGGTACAGCTACTTGAATCCAGCAATCCAAACACTTGCCCACTGGATCCCATTCCATCCACTCTGGTCTAGTCAATCTCAGTGGACCTGCCACCCTTCATCACATTAATCATAAACAGTCCCTTGACATTAGGCCATGTTCCATTAGCATTCAAGATGGCTAGAGTGGTTCCTATCCCAAAGAACAGGATAGGACCTGCTATAGGAACCTGAGCTATCCTCTCCCCCAGGACCAGATTTAGGACCTCAACCAGTCTAAAGGTAAACTTGGCACACTCAACAAAAACTGCCGTCATAGCAGTGACTGAGAAGCTTCAGGCTGCAAGATCATCAAACTGTCATCAGTTCTGGTTCTACTTGACCTTATCCTTCCTCCTTCAACACAGTGAACCACAAGATCCTCCTGCTCGGCCCCACCACCCCTGGAATCACTGGCACCGCATGGAAGTGATTTGAGTCCTATCTGGAGGAGTGCCATTAGCAGATAAGAGGAAAAAGAAAGGGTCTACGTTTGCTCCATGCAGGTTCTCCACCAGTGTCCCTCAGGGCTCTGTGCTGGGCCCTTCTCTCTTTTCACTCTACACCTATTCTCTTGGTGGAGTAATTACTTCTCATGGCTTTTCTTACCACTGTTATACTGATTACATTCAACTTATGCTTTCTGTACTGTCATCTGATACGCAGATTTGCAGTCACAGTATGTTGGACATACATCTCCATGTGGATGACAGCTTACCACCTTAAACTCAGTCCCAGCAAGACTGAGCTGCTATTGATCCCAGGTAATACAGGCCCTCACCATGATCTTGTCATCTCATTAGAGATCTCCTTGATCCCACCTGCCTGAAGATCCAAAAGCCTTCATATGATTCCGGATGATTAGTTGTCGTTCTGAGCTCATATTGAGAACCTGAGTCGGTCATGCACATTTCTCCTGTTCAACATCCAGAGGACTCAACCTCTGCTAGTCCAGTCTCTTGTCATTTCAAGGCTTGACTACCACTAGCTCTCTCCTGGCTGGTCTTCCTCAGCGGGTTGCAACCGATCCAGCAACTGAGCAGCAGCTCGGCTTGTCTTCAATCTTCCCAGGTTCCCTCATGGCACTTCACTGCTGTGCTGCCTTCACTGGTTTCCAGTAGTTGCTTGGATCAGATTTAAAACTCCTACGAAGTCATTAGTGGGCCTGCACCTCCCTACCTAACTCCTATTTGAAATAGCTAGACTAGAGTGTCTGCTAAATGCCGAAAATACATCGGGTGGGTTTCAGGCACGTAGTCTGTAAAATGCAGATTAAACCTGGTTACCTCCATTAGCTAAAGTGCACAGCTAAATAAGGAACACTAAACATGTCTGGGCTAGTCCCTTACATCAGAGGTTAAACCCAAATTGCCAAAATTAGATTCTTTACCATTGCCTTAACCTTGTGCGTCCCCCTCGGCAGCTCTAGATCCCTTTGAATGGGGTTGGGGGGATCTGACTTAACTCATATGCACACGCATACCCAACTCTGGTGCCTGCCGCCTCATCACCTTCTTTCAGGCTGATTGCATCAGCACTATCTGCTCGTCCCCACTCTGTGGTGCTGATTGTTGTCTCCGTAGCCTGAGCCGCTCCAGGTCCCTTCTCCCTTCCTTGCATTGGTTTGCATCAGTACGTATGCTGAATGCCACCCCGCTAAGTTTTTCCCTTGTTCAGGGAAGACATGAGTCGCAGACAAATCTCCCAGGCCTCATGCAGTACCACGGTGGAACCAGTCTTCCCAAGACACAAGGTCCTCCTTCTGATCACAGGAACGCACAGAAGGCAGGCATCTCCCGCTCTTCTGTGATGTTTGGAACCAATCATATTCTGCTCTGCTTGATTCCTGATTTCATTGTCAGGCTTGTGACTGGTGTTAAAGAGACGTTGATAAAGGATGGATGAAAAAGACACTGAGCTTGTTTACATCTGCATTAACATGTTTTACCTAAGGCTATGCTTTGGCCGGATTTCAATCGCACGGTTCACTAAAATGCTTGATCTGGATACACTTTCATTTTAATCCAGTCATTATCTTGTTTTCATTTCCATTGTTTCTGCAATAACCTGCTGTAACATGGTTTATTCAATCAATCAACCAAACTTTATTTTTTTACTTGGATATACATTGAGGCTGACCCTGATGTTCTGTGTAGCTGAGCATTTACAGCTTAAGGCTTTGAAAAAGAAATTAAAATAGATTTTAATTTTGAAAACTAAATTTAAAAAAGTGAACCAAACAGACAGTACACTCAAACAAAATACTTAAAGAATTAATTTAATTCAAAAAGGGAAAGGAAGTCATAAAATGAATATAATATACTAATTCATAAGATTGCATTATAAAATTTTAAAAATTATAAAAAAACAAACTTAAAACAGACAAACTAAAATCAAAACAGGTCACTGAATTATAAAACGTAAAAAATAAAAAAAGAAAATTAGATAAAAATAACAATAATAATTGTTATATTATTATATAATATAATATTATGTTGTTATATAACTGTTGCTACATGTTTACAATGCATCATCAAATGTTGGAAAAGCAGTCCACGAGTCATCTGCTTTGGCAAAGAAGCGTTGTTGCAGGCCTGGTTTTAGGGAGTCGTTTAGTGGGACAATGCCCCACCATCCGATCATGATGCCCCACTAAAACCATGTTCTATAAGGGCAGCTGGCAATAAAGTGAA
Organism: Prochilodus magdalenae; assembly: GCA_024036415.1. Classification (NCBI taxonomy): domain Eukaryota; kingdom Metazoa; phylum Chordata; class Actinopteri; order Characiformes; family Prochilodontidae; genus Prochilodus; species Prochilodus magdalenae. The sequence continues at coordinate 807,386 of JAMWET010007059.1, read as the reverse complement.
ACTAACTCAGTGTTTGTTGTTTTCCAGACGTGACTCAAATAAAAGGCTATAATGATTAGCGTTTCTGGGATTGCATGTTTGGGCTAAGATTCAGGGATGTGCTGGATGTTGTACAAAGACAAATACAAGAACATATTTCCTAAATAGTTTGGTGACTGCGGTAAACAAGTCTCTCCTCTTTGCTCCTCTGAATGTGCAGCTCTGTACTTTCCTGGGTTTTTTTTACCATGTGAATATGCTGCAACCCACCCCCTCCCTATGCCCCTCTGTGGTTTTCACATGCTCCTCTCATAAATTTGATCTGGCACTGGGCCTGGCCTGCTGTGAATCCTGCAGTGGTCAGCGCCACTACTATCCAGAGAACTTGTTTGGAGATGAAAGAGAATTTAAGACTCACGTAACTGTAGATTGTGGATTTAGAAAATGCATTTCATTTACACTCCAGAACCATCTTTGACTGGCTTCAAATGAGGTCTGAGTGACGCAATCAGAAACTGATCTTTGGTCCACAGTGCTTTTTTCAGCCAGAGAGTGAGAGGGGGTTTCACCCCAGAGGTCTGCCATACCAAACACCGGACACCACTTTTGTTTTTTTGTTATTTATCTATATTTATTATCTATACTGAACATCTGTACAAAGCAATTTGGCTGTTACCTGAACATTAAGCTGCTATTCTCCCACCTGTACTGTACACTTTATATATCTACAGTATATATACACACATATTCTTCAACTGCACTGGAGAAGGAGCCCGACCATGTATCGTTATACTATACATCCCTATATTGGTATAATGACAATAAAGTTGAACTGAATTGAAAACAGACAACTGGAAGTTTGTGATCATCAAATATTCAATGGCAAGCTGAGACACTGCCATCAGGGACGAGGAAATGCCTAAATAATAATAATAATAATAATAATAATAAAGTAAAGGTTACAGAATTTACAAAAGTTACCCTAATTCCCTACAGATGGAGCAAGGCGAAGAGTGGTGAAGAGTGCCGGGCAGCCCATGTCTTAGAGAACCCTGAGTGTCTCTCTAAGATGGCTAGTTCATGACTGTTTATACTGGAAGGTGAACCATGGGGTCAATCATGGACCTGCCCCAAACTGCAACAAAGACATACAAAGTGGCCACCCTCAGAATGGCTATTACGACCGAGGGTGGTAACAGCATACAACAGTGGAGGTCTTTACTCTGAGATTACATGTGCAGTTTCCTTCTGATGTCTTTTTCATCACGGTTTTGCAAGCCATGATGCACAGTACAACAGGGCAACCTTCCTGTAGGTCTTTTGCTTTGCCCTCATGGGAGGTTCTTGGTTTTCCAGATCTTGTCTTGAATGTCATTCTTCCCCATTACTGGCATTTCTTAATGACATTTTGTTGGAAATTCTGTACTGGAAGTACTTTAATATCTTTTATATCCTTCCCTTGCTCTATAGTTGTGGAGTTTTTGAAGAGGGTTTTATCAGGTTTGTTTGGACTTATTTTTCTCTGGTTGAAATTTTGCAAATCTTAAGTCTTGGGCCTGAGTTGAGTGATGAGTCAGTAAAGAGCAAATCTAAGTCAAATCGGGAGTAAATTAAGCCTAACTCCAAGTCTGATTTGAGTTGAGTCATGAGCCAGTTGAGCACCATTCTGAATTGAGTCACAAACCAGTTAAGTGTGAATCCAAGTTTAGATGCAAGCCACTTAGCCAGTCAGCTAGACGTTCACGTTGTGAACCAGTTAAGCATGATTACACTGTGGCATGATTCAAGTGGGAGTCCGAGTCGAGTCAAACAACAATTAAGTGTGAGATGCAAGCCAGTTAAGCCTGACTCAAAGACGAGTCACAAACCAGTTAGCCAGTCAGCTAGACGTTCATGTTGTGAACCAGTTAAGCATGATTCCACTGTGGCAAGATTCAAGTGGGAGTCCGAGTCGAGTCAAACAACAATTAAGTGTGAGATGCAAGCCAGTTAAGCCTGACTCAAAGACGAGTCACAAACCAGTTAAGTGATTCAAAATCTTATCACATGCCAGATTACGAGTCCCAGCCAACACCCAAGCCATTTAAGAATGAGTTAGAGACGAGTCACAAGTCAGTTAAACACATGTCTAAACTGAGTCACAAATCAGTTAAGTACAAGCCGGAGACGCACGTCAGTTAAGCATAATTCAAGCCTCTGTTCAACAAAGCTCTGCACAAGCCTCTTAGCTCTGTCTGGCTTTATCTGTGAATACTTGGCAGGTTTGGGGTAGAGTGTGGCTTTGTCTGTGCCTCTCCAGGCTGATTGAGTATGCAAGGCAGCTGCTTCTGATTGATGACTGGCCTGGAGAGCGGAAATCCATCCCTGGGTTCCGGCTGCGGCTTGCTGATGGATAGCCCCTTAGAGCTCGGCGCTGGCCCAATGGGTCACAGGGTCCCTTCAAAACCCCTGAGCAAGTGAAGGTAGTGGGCAGAGATACCCTCCACGACCTTTACCTTCACCAGCACTGGAACTTGGTGGAGTCTCATGGTGGTGTATGCAGGAAAACAGAAATAAGGGAGCCTGAATGCATAGCTAGCCACGCTGACTCGGTGCAGCCACTTTAACAGGCAGCGCAGTGGAAGGCTTTTTTGTGAGATTAGTTGCATTTCTCATTAGATTAGTCACTTTGGGCAGTTATGGTAGCTGTGTGCTGGTGATTGGCTGGCTGTACTGAATGGAGGGGCTGCACTGCACTGTGCTGCTGCAGAGCTGAAGCAGGTGCCATTTATCTGAAAGGGAAACAGCTGCAGGACCTTTTGCTTGTCTGGCAACATCCATCATATCTGTCATACAGAGCTCCCAGAAAGTGTTGATAATGCACACGGTCCTGATTTGTTGCGAGGTAGTGAGAGTAGAAGCTACTTGTTTGCAGTTATATATTTAGGTTTGTTTTAGTCCTCCCATGTATTTAAAGTGGCACAGAACAGAAAACTGTATTTACAGTGCCAGGGTTAAGGAAGGATAATTTGGTACATAGAAATGATGTACCATGAAATGCATATCCAACTTTTGCAAAGGAGGACAGTAAAGCTGACCGATTACAAAATCATAAACTGCTATGTAACAGTATAGACTCATTAATATGTATGCCCCTAAAATCTACATTCACGTTCTAGCCCAGTGATGAAAATGGCGGACTATGTGGAGAAATCTACCTCTGTGCAAGTGATGTTAGGACTTAAAAGCAACTGGCTTTTTAATGGGCATGAATGGCCTGGTTGATGTTCATTTCTCAGGGAGCCCTCATGTCTTTGTTACTTTCTGGCTCTCCCTTTTAGACATGCTGTAATAGCCAGGCCTGTCAGAGTCACTGCTGCACTCTGCTAACACCATATAGTTCTTTCAGATTTTCTGTCAAAGCTAATGCTCTGTGTGTCTTCTTTGCCCAAGCTGAGCTACTGCCCAAACTGTGTGGTCTAATGATTTGCAACTGCCCATCCTGTGCACACTGATGCTGCTTCATCTGCTTCGGCTGGGTGCCACTGCCTGCCTGTATTGCTGACCAGTTTGTCTACCATGGAGCTTCTTAATGTCCGGTGCTGTGAGGTGCTATTTAACCGCTTCCAGTTATTCATTGTCCTATTCAATATTGCATATCAAATCTTTTTTATGCTTGTCTTGTTCTCCAGTGTTGGCCAGAGGAGGATGGGTTCCACTTTTGAGCATTGGTTTCCACCTTTGGTTCTTCCTCTTTCTCTAAAGGAGTTGTTCCTTGCCACTGTTGCCCTTGGCTTGCCCAAAGCGTGGTTGGACCCAGATTCTCTATAAAGCTGCTTTGTGACAGCATCTGTTGTAAAATGCACTTTACAAATCAATTTGACTTGACTTTTTAAGATGGGTGGAATTGGCTTCCTGATCTTCAGCTTCTTAATTGATGTTCCATTCTACCTTAAATGTTACAGCAGCAGAATGTAAATCTTTCATAAGGGCATGAAGGTGGAAAGGAAAAGAACCTGTAAGCCGTGGCCATGATGTGTGAGTTTAACCACTTTATAGGGGTTAAACCAAAAGTTCCATAGTGAACCAATGATCTGAATTTAGCATGGCTAATTAAATAGTATGATGGCCCAGTTTACTACATGGAGCAAGAGCATAGGTTTGGTCAGGATACAACAACCCACATGCTCCTTTAGATAACCCTCTTCCTTTCAGCCAATTAAATGCTAGCATGCCTAAACTAGTTGTCTTGAAGATGGAGTCTCCCCGAAGCACATAGGAATTATCTAAAGCCAGGTTTTAAGCAGGTCAAGGGTGTACATGCCAAGAATCAATCAGTCCTCTCTTAGAAGCCATGTGCTGGCCTTGTGTGTGGTTGCAGTCAAAATATTGATAGGGACACCATATGCAAACCATGAAATGGAGGTGTCTCACTCTAAACCAGAGCAGAGTTTATCAAATTACTCCTGAGCTTACCAAAAATAGTGTGAAATGGTTCATTTCATTCTAGGACAAAATCAGAAGGTTCTGAATGGCTGTGTAAAACTGCACCTGGGCCTTTTTCATCCTGACCAAATACCTTTTGTGTAGACATCAGAGAACAGTTTAAAACAAGAAAAGTGCATTTCATGAAGGAAAGATTGCACAGAGAGATTGCACAGAGAGAGAGCTTTAGCTTATTTCTAGTCAGTACCTTGTCAAATACAACACATAAAAGCAGATCAGTATGGCTGGGATGTGGAGTTTGGGGTTCTGTCCTGACTGAGTACATACAGTTTGGTGACTGTCAAGCAACAATAGGGTTTAGTTATGAATTCTTTTGCTCGCGGTTAGCCCTAAGATGGTGTATCAGAAACAGAAGAACAGCAGATGGGCATCCACTTTTCTGTCCTATTCATTTGTAATGTGGAAAAAGTTGCTATGTGGAAACTGGGCACCTGATAAAAAAAAAAAATCTTTGTACAAGCACACCATTCCCAATGAGACCGAACATTTTATAGTCAACCCTGAAAACTGTGGGGCTAATAAGCAGACAAATAATATGTACCAGGAGAGGAAGAATAAGTAGATTATACCTTCGCACATCAGCAGCATTGGGCATAGTGCAATGAATAAGTGTGTTCTATAGCATCTTTAAAAACTTTTCAAATCTGATCTATAAAACAATAGCGACAAATGGCTTAATTATAGCTGCTTCTACTGTTTATATACACAACCTACTTCGGCCTGTTTGTCTAGACATCACTATATCCTGCCAGAGACCCTGTAAGCAAGTCTTTAGATGACCTAATATGTGAATGCAGTTTGAAACAAGGGTGATATTGTCAAACAACAAACATAATCCGGCGCACGCTGAGCTGAAAGTCAAAACGTTTTTATTCAACAACTGGACCATCAGATTCAGCAACAACAAGACACACATTACCATAGGACAAAGCTGAGGCATAAACTGAGAGATACGCAGGGGTCAGAGTCAGAATGAACCAGGAAACAAAACTAGAGGAATATTAAAACACTAATCCAATAAACAAAAAGGAAAACAAAACCAGAGATAACAAACAAACCAGCGAATAAATCCAAAAGAGAGGGAGTCAAATAACAAAGAGGAGTCAAACCCAGAGAGAACAAGCTGAGAAGTACCCGGGAGAATGCTCAGTATGCAAACAGAGTTGGGCAATACAGCGCAATGTTTGCGAGGGGTTCAAATGCAGTGAGGGGAATGAGCAGCAGGTGTGTGTAATTTAGAATTCGGGAGAGCTGGATCTAGGAAGTGGGGTGTGATTGGAGGATTCGGGACAATTTGACTGTGATGTCACCGGGGAGTGAACTCTGGGAGATGGAGTTCGGGAGTTCGGGAGTTCTGGAGGCAGCAGGAAAACCCGGAAGCGTGACAGATATATAAGCTTTCAATGCTTTCATTATGCTCTATGTTTTATTTTGCCACGCCCATCTTTGTGAAGAGGTGTGAATTGTTTCCACAGTAGGGGTCTTTCACCCCTCCTCTTCGTTACCTCATTGCCCACTAGCAGTTCAGTGAGTTATGAGGAAGAATATGTTATTTGATTAGCTATAAGCTGATCTCCATACCACCACTGAAATGGCGACCGAGGGACCCTGTAGAAAAGTGGCACCAATGGATGTATCTCATTTCTTTGCGTTGTCTTTGCACCCTGTACTATAACCAGAACAAACATGCTAATCTAAATCAGTGTGTGTAAAGGCAGTGTGTGACCTCCTTGTCAAGTCTCCCCACAGCAGGACTTGCAGGAGGTAGACTAGCCCGCAGTCAGGCCCTTAACTCAAACGAAGCCTTCCTCGTCTCTTTGAAGTCCGCAGTAGCTTGTGTGACTGCTGGGAGCCAAATCGATTTCCATGATGCACCCACGCACCGCTCAGACTGATGGAAAACGAGCGCAATCCCTGTTTTCATTATCCGTCGAGATACAGTAATGGCCCCGGAGGCCTGGAGGCGAGACGCACTGGAGGCCTTCTGGGCCTGACGGTAAAGGGTGCTGTTTATTAGATTCTTGCCCTGCTGGCTTGTTAGGGCTGATCACTAGAAGCATAAATACAGAGTAATGGATGGAGCTGAGCTGACCTCCTGCACTGTTTCTAAAGCCCAGTGGCAACATGCCACAACTTTTTGTGCTAAGTAAATAAAGGAGTGAATGAATACCATCATAATCTGCAGCTCACCACATAGAGTAGAACGAGCTGGGTTACCTTTTCCCTCAATAAACGAGGTTTTAAATAAGTCGAGAATGAGTGGGGAAAGACCCGCAATAATTCAAATAACCTTAATGTAATTTCATAGTCCAATAAAAGTAAGAATGTGGACACTGAACTTGTGTTACCATTTTCTTATTGGTGTGTTACGGTGTAATCATGACTTTGGCAGAGAGTTCCTAAACAGTCACTAACAGAAACCTTGTTATACATTCATTTGTATTTATTCTCTTCTGAAAGAACCTAGAGTGACGTTGTTTCTCAGTTGTGAATGGTGGTGCCTTATCACTGTGCCTGACTGACCCAACAGCCACGATTACAGACATTCAGCGAGCAGTGATGACCTCCATGACTCATCCTGTTAGTGTCAGCACCATGGCAGATGCAGGACTACATGCACACAGACCGTTATGACATCTGGCCCTAACACCACGTCACCGTCACCAAAGCCTGCAATGGTGTCGTGCCAGACTGTCAAGGAGTGGCTCAGAATGGCAACAGTTCATGTTCAGTGATGAGTCCGGCTTATCAGTGTGTGGAGGCACCTTGGTTTGCGCCAAGATGAACGGGTTTCTTGTCACGTGTCACATGTCCAGAAGGCCTGGTGTCAGACCACCTCCATCCCTACCGCAACATCTGCAGGAGCTGTGTGAGAATGTTCAAGCTGCATGGGATGGACTATCACAGGACACCATTAGAAACGTCTACATGTTGCGTTAGCAAACATGGCAGCCCAACGCTATACTGAGAGACACTACGTCTGTATGTGTAGCTTAATAAATATTGCCCATATCAGTCTACATTTATCATAATTTACTGTTCCTGGTAATCTATCTTCCTTCCCAACAGCACTGCAATCCCACACCTTCATTTGGGTGCAACTACTCTTTTGATAATCAGCGCATATAAAGAAATAACACAAAAATACTTGGACGTAATTATTCACATCACAATCACACATCACATGTGGCACTTGTTTTTTGTTAAATCGTTCACAGCATGAAACAATAGAAAGGCGGAACATGTGTCAGAATCCCTCACTTCGCACAAATCGGGAAAACTGTGACATTGTACAGGATGCTTCCCAAAAGCTGAGAAGAGTGTTTCTCCACCTCATTTTAGAAGCCAACACTTTCCAAAGCCTTCCACTCACAGCTGGTTTGAGCTGGATTTGGAGGTGCGGCTCCACACCAAATAAAGCTAAAAATGGGCTGGATGTCTTTAAGTGCAAATCCGATTCCTCAGCCACAGCAGGATTGACAAACGGTGATACTGGGCTGCTGTCCATTTTAGAAACGTGAGAGTAGTATTGAAGAGCGTCTTCACTGCGGAAACGCCAGGTGCCTCCAGACAGCCTGTAATTTAATTTGCAGGCCAGTTTGAGCTGCTTTGTAAGATTCTGACCTTTTTAGGATAAGTGAAAACTTTCAATCAGCTGGACGGCAGCTTCTCCGCCATCTCAGTTCTTATTGCCAGAGATGATCGTGATTGGTCCCAGCAAAAGTTTGCAAAAATCAAAGTTAAAGATTTCCACCATCTGAAAATTTGCATACGCTGTATGACTGGATGATCTTCATTTTCAAGGGCACTTCAAAACTTAACAGTGACGCATAAAAGGATTACTATAAAACTTACAAAGCTCAAATACTACAAGCAAGATCTCTTCATCGAAAGATAATCAGCTACAGGCGTTTTTAAGAACTCAATTAGTATTCATATTTTCAATTCCAACGTCCATGTAACAGGGAGGTTGTGGCAGGTTGCAAGTGCAGAATGGCTTTATTAGGGGTTGTCCAGGAATCAGTATCAGAACAGGCAGGAGTCAGAACACAGGCAGGCATCATCAGAGACATGTCCGTATAGACAAAACCCAGAAACCAAAGCAACGGTCAAAACCGTGGAAACCAACAGGAATGCTACAAGATACACGAGTCAAGAACAGAGGACTACACGGCTCAGGGCTCTGGTAGGAACACAGAGACTTGGCAACCAGGCTGAGCAAACCATGGGGTATAAATGGCAGTCCTAATGAGTCCTAGATCCGCTGCAGGTGTGAGAGTGGGTGGAGCCAGGGTGGAGCAGGAAAAGCTGTGCAGTAACACACAGGCACCAGAGAGGAGCTTCTTACTTGCTGGCTTCCTATTCAAAGTTTCCATTTCCATCTTAAGTGGTTTAGGAATCGTGCTGGTACATCAGGCCCCTGCTGTTGCCCTATTTAAGGTGGACGGTTGAGTGCAGCGTATCAGACAAGTGAATTCTAATAAATTAAATATGCTCTATGTTTTGTTTTTGTTTTTTTTAGGTTGTTTAGCACTAGATAACACCAGCGGTGAAGGTAATATATTACTGGAGGATTTCCAGATTAAATAGCATGAACACTATTAGTTAACTACCTAGCTGAATGTCTGCAAGAATTCAAACAGGCCATTCTGAGCAGGGCTGCTTAGACAGAGTGAGAGGACGGCTGTGGTGCTTGACCTCTGGGGTCTTAATGAACAAGGTACGTGCTTGTTCGCGTTTTTTGTTTGTCTGGAAAACCCTTTGGCTCCAGCGACTTCAGTAATGAGAGTCAATCAGGGTCACTGTGTTTTGTTGAGATGCATGACATGACCTGCTTCTTTGCTTCTGGTTATGAACTATGAATGGTGCAGAACCTTGGTTTGCATTCATGTCAACAGGTGTTGTAGTGATTTAGAAATTTTCCATGGTTACAGACGGGGTCCCGTGTGGTGCGACTTACACCTGCGCAGGACATTCGGTCTTGTTTTGATGCCTTTCAACAGTCGGAATGCAAATTGCCGAGGGTGGGGGGAAGCTTAGGTTAATTGGCATGGAGGAAATGTCAGCACCTGGTGGAAATGCACTTGACCGAGGCCGGACTCGACAGCATCAGCATCCGCCTGCTGTGATCACGACTGAATGTGAGGGAACACAAGGAAGTGCTTATTTCCCTTCCTCGACTCTCGCTGTTCTGCAACACCAGGCCTTTTCAGTGTTGTGTAAAAATACTCCTCTCTTGGCTTATTGGCGGTTACCCATCACACTTTGCTGCAGCAGCTGGCTTTCCGATTCCATCCCGACCCAAACAGATGTCCGTGCCTCTCCAGAACTGTGCTAATTTTGCCATTTGCTAACAGATATCTCTTCTGTTTTGCTAATGAGCTTGTGTTGGATCGGCTCCTCTCTCTCTAGTGTGGAGGAACATGGCGTTCCAGAAAACATCAAGTCTAAATTCCGAACACACGCCAACTCATATCAGCGTGATCACGGTAATAAGGCGGGCTTGTTCTTTAGAGCCTCATGGTGAACAGCTTCACTGCTGCTGTACTGGGGAGTCACTCTGAGTGCCCAGAGGAAACTGAGCCGGGATATTTTCTTCGTTTGTTTCTTTTTTTGCATCTTTCTTACTTTTTTTCTTTAGTTTCTCATCCTTCCTGCTTGTTCTTCTACTTGCTTCTTATTCTCATCTTTTCTGTGTCTTTGCCTCTCTTTTTTCTCCTTCTGTCAGTGTGTACTGTATGCTGTGATAATAACCCGCGTGTCTGTAATGTGCAGCAGTGGTAATATTAAAGGGGTGATACTGTATGACCTTGGTTGAGTGGGGGGCTTATTAGAACAATACCACCCATATCCAAGCAGCTCCTTCCTCCACCTCAGAGCTTCGTCTGTGAAGGTTGACCTTTTGTCCTTATCCTTTATTTCTCATTCTCTTTTTAGTTTCAGGGGTTCCCTTTATTATTTTTCTTCTTTCATTGTCTCTTTCTTTCTTTTTTCCTTTTTCCTTTTTATTAATTATTTCTTTCTTTCTTTTTTTCCTTTTTATTTTTTCTTTCTTTCTTTCTTTCTTTTTCATTCTCTATGTCTTTGTCGTTCTCCCTTGCGTATCTTTCCTTATTGCTCTTCTTTTTTCTTTTTTGTTGTTGACTTTTGCAAATTGGCTTTCTTTCTTTCTTTCGTTCGTTTGTTCGTTCTTTCGTTCTGTCTTTCTTTCGTTGTCTCGTTGTCTTTCTTCCTTGCTTATCCTTTTTCTTTTCATATTGCTCTCCTTTTTTATTATTGCTCTCCGTCTTTCTTTGTTTCTTTCATTTCTCTTTATCCCATTGTCTTTAGCTCTTTCTTGCTCATTCTTTCTCTTTTCTTATTTTTCTCATTCTTTCTTTTACATCCTTTCTTTCTTTCTTTTTCATTCTCTATGTCTTTGTCTTTCTTTCTTGCATATCTTTCCTTATGCTCTTCTTTTTTCTTTTCTGTTGTTAACTTTTGCAAATTGGCTTTCTTTTGTTCGTTTGTTCGTTCTTTCGTTCGTTCTTTCTTTCGTTGTCTCCTTGTCTTTCTTCCTTGCTTATCCTTTTTCTTTTCATATTGCTCTCCTTTTTTTATTATTGCTCTCGTCTTTCTTTGTTTCTTTCATTTCTCTTTATTGTCTTATTGTCTTTCTCTTTCTTGCTCATTCTTTCTCTTTCCTTATTTCTCTCATTCTTTCTTTTACATCCTTTCTTTCTTTCTTTCTTTCTTTCTTTCTTTCTTTCTTTTGCCATGTTCCAGGCCAGATCAGCTGTTCATTAAGAAACACCTCTCCCTCCTCTCGTCGGCTGCACGTGTCGAGTGAGTGAGGGGCGGGGGTGGTTGGCAGAATGTGAAGGCTGCAGTGAAGTTGGTGTGTGGGTGTGCGTTTGTTTGGGAGACTCTTTTTTTCCTCTCGAATGCCTGTAGGCAGACTAACTCCCCTCATGACGGGCAATCAAGTGAAGCTCTCTAGTGAAGGAATCAGATATGAGGCGTCACTCAGTGCACGCAGCCCCCCTGGCTTTCTCTATCCGCAGGCTAGAGCCCCTCTCTGGAGAAACTCCCTCTCATCACTCTTACCCTTTCAGCTCACACGTCTGTTATAGGGCTTTAGCACATCATGGTCATGTGACCTTATTCGCTTTGTCTAATTTGTGGTCTGGTGACCGATGACCCTTCACGCCCCCGGCACAACTTTTGTATCCGTAATCAGTACTTTTAAAATCAGAAAAATCTACAGAAAATCAAAGATGTGTTGCAAAGATCCCTATTGAAGTTAGCATGCTAACCAGCTAGCCCTGGTCTCATAAGATGAGTGGATGAAGAATTAGTACCGCCCCAGGCTCTGCACCAGGCTGATGCTCTTGGCAAGAATTCACATTAGGCAGCAAATAAAAGAAGTGAAAAAGAAAATAACAGCAAAACGGGTTAACACTGGCATTGCTTCCCAGCACTGCAGGCAGGTCTTGGTGAGTAAAGAGATTTTTTATTGTAGCTTCTTTCATATCACAGTATTATATTTTGTTATGAGGGTAGCTCATAATATATATATATATATATATATATATATGTATGTGTGTGTGTGTGTGTATACAGTATGTATGTGTATATATATATAATGATAGAAGGTACAATCAAAATGGAATATCTAACCACTGTTGCTCTGTTGTTCTTCTTTTTCGCCGCTCAGTACAGGGTTCTTCACAGAAGCATTTTCTGCTCAAGCTCTTGTATATTAATTGCAAGATCCCACTTCTGATACCAATGTGACCATTTAGTAAGATTTAGGCGTCTTTTACTGTGAGTCTGGCACCATTATAGGGCTCCACACATCCCCATACTTCCCACATAGCCACGGCCAAAGGGGGGGTGTGGGGTGTCGCTACAACATGCTAAACTCAGCAAACAGCTAGAAATGTATTGGCAATAAAATTAGCAGGATTAAGCTGCTCAGCAATGCAGGCAGGCAGTGGCACCCAGCTGAGGCAGATGTAGCAGCGGCATCAGCCCGCACCAGACTGGCAGTAGCTCTGCATTAGATCACAGAGTTTGGGCAGTAGCTAGGAGGCAAGAACTAGGAGCACTATATAGTGTCAGCAGTGACCAGGGAAACTAATTACCAAAGGCTCGACTGAACAGGTAGGTTTAAGCCTAGACTTTGAGATTTTAGTACTAATAGAGAACCTGCACCTTGTGATCTGCAAAGGAATAAATACACACAGAAGAATGTTACCAATCGCTGTGAATTAGTTTTATTGTTTGACTGGCCTAATTACAATCATTTCCATATGTATATGTGACCCTACTGGTTTTATAATGTTCAGATGGTTTGTAAAGACACTTCTAGGCCTTTTCTCCTGCACCCTGGCCTGATCATACGCTCACGTGGCCGCGCAGATCGTGGCGGTGAAGTTTCCCGCTGTTCTCTTTGTAGCCGCAGCAAATGGCTCCCGCGCTGTCAGAGACAGCAGAAGCACACTTGGCATAAGTGGGACCGGAGGAGGGCCATCAATCTTTCAGATGATGCACGGCCCCCAAACACTTTCACATCCTTTTCCAAACATATTTTTAATATCACTCGACAAGCTGCTCCTTTTCTGCCTAGGTTTTCTGAAAGGTTGAGGCAGTGACAAAATTGTCTTATGCAGATGTAGCTGCCGGCTGTGCAGCGGGATGGAAAAAGAGGACATACGCGCGCATGCACACCCGCATTCACCCTCCCGCGCATGCACACTTCAAGCAGTTTGAGATGCAGTCACTCACCCAGTGAAGGCAGGCTTGCGTTGGCCCTGGGGAACATCCAAATGTCTTGCAGTGAACCACAGAGCAGTGGAAGGATGCGTACTTGGGACTTGTTGTACATTGGGATGGAGCGCTGCCCAGCTTGTGTCTCTTCCAGTTCTGTGGATTGAGAGCTTGTTCATGGAGCGCTGGGACATTTACATTTTGATATCTTTTTAATGAACGGCATGTGCTGCTGTGGCACCAGCAGCTCGGTGTTAAAGGCTGTAAAAGCCATTTCATTTTCGGCTCAGGCTTACAGACAGCTCTTCCTCTACTGGCTGTCCAGAGTACTCAACACATGCATATGTGTGCACACATGTCATGCTTTGAAATCCATGTTATATTTAAGGGAGAGTTTCACAGATGTTTTTTTGGATTTGAAAATGTCTAGAGTGGGTTTTTATATATAAGGGTGAATCCGATTCGTCCTGTAATCTGTCTTACAGTTCCGTGCATAGACCTTTCTTACTTCAGTATGATTAAAAAATTGATATAGATTATATATATTAAATAAATTATATAGATTATATATATTAAATAGATTATTTTACATAAACCGTTGTAGTACAATGTTTTAAGCAACATACTCATTGGAATTCTCTCATTTATGTATAGAAATACTACTAAAACCACTAAAAACTGGACTGACAGTTTTGAGTATTAGTGTAAAAATTGTCATGCATTGATCTAACGCGCTGATTCATTCATTCCATGCCCCTTTTCTGCCTCTCGATTAGTAGAGGAGAAATTAACTAATAGTTTTTATTAATATTCTCTCCTATAACTCAGTTTTCAGATTACGTAGGGCTCTGTTGTCCTGCTGTAGGTCTTGACTCTGTATTGGGCTGCTAGTGAGCAATAAGAACTAATATTCTCATTATTTTGGGTAAGTATTCTGTCTGGTCACAACCAATTCTGGTTGTTGACGTTTCAGGATGAGGGACATGTGTAACGCCTTCATAATGGTCTAATGGCCAATGGCTGGCCATTATCTGGCTGATAATTACTAACTTTAAATTTATAACACTTTAGTTTGTCTATAGTCAGAACATTGTATCTCCGTAAAGGGGAACAGTAACAAAAGATGATGTTAAATTTAAACTAAGAAGTACAATACAGATGTCACGAATCGGATCCACAACCGGGGTGAGGAGTCAAGTGCAGGTTTAATAAGTAGAAATCCAAAGTCCAAAAACAGTCCAGGTTCAATACCAGAAAATCCGTCCAATATAGTCAAACAAGAAAGCAGCCCAAAACCAAGATCCAAATACAAAACCATAAACAAAGCAGGGGTCAAACCAGAAAGCACAACACATACAAAGAAGGGCTCAGAATTGCAGGTAACACCAATACAAGACTTCACACAGAACAAAGGACAACATGGAGGTTATAAACATACAAAATGGCCTCTGATTGAGATCAGGTGGGAAAACCAGGGCTAAAATTCAGGTGAGGGTGACCTCTGTGGGCCAGGAGATGTGGCAAGAGAAGTAGTGTCTCTCAGTATGGTGTCGTGCCCTGTGTTAACAAAGGCAATGTGCCAGAAGTCTCAGCATGGACTTGTAGAGGTTCCTGATGGTGTCCTGTGATAATCCATGCCATGCATCTTGAACTTTCCCACATAGTTCCTGTCGATTTTGAGGTAGGTGTGGAGGTGGAGTGACACCAAGCCTTCTGGACAACAAACAGTTCTAACAAACAGTTCATCTTGGTACCGACCACGGGGCCTCCACACATGGATTCGTTGATCATCTCCACTAAAGACAAAAGTGCCCACTGCCACAAACTCACAGTCTGGCATAACTCCATTGCAGTCTTGGGTGACGTTAACATGATTTTGTTGTACATGTCACATGTATGTAGGGTGACCAGATGTCCCGCTTTGTGCGGGACAGTACCGCAATTTCATTACTTTTCACGTGTCCCGCAAATTGAGACGTTGTCCCGCATTGTTATAGCCTGTCAGACTCCAGTTTTAAAATGCGTGTTTTTTTTTTTTTATGAAATGGCTGTGTGTGTGGGAAAAGCAGTGAGGGCTGTCATCAGGAGCCGTTCACTTCAAAGAGCTGACTCTTAGAACCGGATCGTTCGCGACCGACCATCACTACAATGCAAATCAGAGCAGCACCGACATGCAGCACGAGCTATGGAGGACAGGGAGGTAAACACGACTCGATCTAAAAAACGAAAATGCAGCTATAACAGAGACTGGGAAACTATTTACCCCTGGGTGAGGGGGTGACTCTTGTAAAGTTTTTTGTGGTTGGGTTGTGCTGGAGTTGTTGTTGCTCTCTGTTGTTAGAGAAAACTGGAAAGCTGTATCCTTTTAAAGCACATTAAAGAACTGTCTGTTCTATTAAGTTTCTTTCATTTATTTATAAACACATTATTATTTGCAGTTTTATGTGCTAAAGGGGCAGAATAGAGATGTTTAATTTAAAGTTATTTTACCCTATTACACACTATTTTATCTTGATGCATTGGTGTCCCACATTGTCCCACACAAACATAGTTTGTCCCACATCGTTGTCCCACATCTGGTAAATTGGAATCTGGTCACCCTACATGTATGGCCAAGCCTGAAAGTTATCATTCGCATGCCTCACAATGAGAATGATAAATCCTACCCACCAAGTTTCATTCCTGATGACTGATTTCTTCTGGGTGCAACTATATGTTCAACTATTCATTTGATGATGGTTATAATTTCTCCATAACTTCAGATGAACTAGGGAGCAGCCGGCTCTGTGTGTGTGAAATGTCAGTTAAAGTGCTAGTTCAGGATAAAGGATGAAGCCCAGATTCAGCAGAAAAGAATGAAAAACCGGAGTTTAAATGTGTGTTAAGGTACAGAATGAATCCGAGTGAAAAGATGGGACTGCAGCTTAGAACAACGAAGATTACGATTATGGCAACAGGAAAGACATTATCATAACTTGACTGTTGATGTGGAAGATGTGAGAATGTGGGACAGTGTTTGCCTACTCAGATTAATTATTAATGACCAAGAATTCATAAATCAAGAAACATGATACAGATTGGCACTCAGCAGAACAAGGATGAAGGAGCTCCGAAAGCTCTTCAAAAGCAAAAATTGATCTCTACAGACAAAGACCAAAATTGTCCCTGTGTGGCTTTTCTGTGGTTCTTTATGGATGTGAAATTAAACAAGCGAGATATTGATAAAAAATATTGATCCCTTTTATTTTTGTTGTTTAGGAAGATTAATATAGAGTAAATACAGCATAGAGAAAGTATTCAGTAATGACAGCACCTTGGATCAAACAAAAAAGGCCAGACTAAGCTCACTTTAAGCCCAGATAACCAACCCGAAGCTCTTATTTTGAATGTATTCGCAATAGAACCCATTGATAAAGACCATTACGCTAGAATAAATGGAAGGATTGGTGGACTACCAATATTGTACCCAGCAGTTTAATAGTACCCAACCCTCCTGTTTGCAAATTTTGAAAATACAAAAAAAAAAAATTGTAAGATTTTTTGAAGCATGAAACTTTTTTCTATACAATTAGTGTGTGATTAATAGATGGAATGAAAAATGACTAATTTAACTTGTATAACCCATCCGTGTGAATAGCGGCTAAATATCAACCACGTATTTTGACATATTTGACACACAGTGGTTGTGCAAATGTGTTATTTAAAATTTTATAATATAATATACAATATAATTTTTTTTAAGCCAAGTGAATGATAAGCAAGCCTCAACCTGTGCATAGTAAAACCTGATATACACCTAATATTTTTATTTAAAAATATATTTTTAATTACTGCAGATGTTTAAACATACATTGGATCAATTTGACCCGGGGCCATTATTGCTGTTCCTTGCAGTTAAACATAGTAACTTTCATCTCTGAGTGAGGACAGTAATCCAGCTCTACTCCTACTTCAAATCTGAAAACATCCACAGGCGTTTCTATCCTTCCTTCCACTAGTAGAAGAAACCTCAGCACTATGGGTCTGAAAGGAAGTGTAGGAGCCACAAGGCCATTACTGGAAAAAAGGACTCTAGGAAAGTTTACAAATCAAACAAAGAAGCTTCAGAACAACGCTGACCACCCCAGAGTCCAGAGCTCAACACCACTAATTGTTTTTGGAGTTATTTGAATCATGAGCAGCAGAAAAGGCAACCAACTCTTAGAACTGAACTTTGCAGGTATAGGAAACATCCTGGAGGACTTTGTTGCAAATTTGAATGCAAGTCTCCTAAAAAGAATGGAAGCTGTAACAAGGGTAGGATAGAGGATGGTCTCTGACCTTTGCACAGTGGTGTAGGTGTTTCGGTACTGCTTTAAAACAAGGACATCTTTATAAAGAGTTTATAAAGGCAGTCGTGGGAACCAGGGAACCAGGCTTGTGACCGGAGGGTTGCCGGTTCGATTCCCTGAACTGACAGTAACGACTGAGGTGCCCTTGAGCAAGGCACCTAACCCCCAACTGCTCTCCGGGCGCCGTGGATAGGGCTGCCCACCGCTCCGGGTAAGTGTGCTCACTGCCCCCTAGTGTGTGTGTTCACTAGTGAGTGTGTATGTGGGTGTTTCACCTCATGGCTGGGTTGAATGCGGAGACTAAATTTCCCCACTGTGGGATCAACAAAGGATTAAAATCTTAAATCTAATTAGTTTACTAATAGTTATTAATTAGTTATAACACATAAATAAGATGGGAAACGGTGAGCTCTTGTTAGTTTAACAGTGAACGCATATACTTATACACTGTAAAGCTCAGATTCTGATGTTTATTGATCTTTCTCCATCTTTCCCATCAGTCAACATTAACCCTGTCAGCTTCAATACCTATTCAAACACATCATAAGGAGGAGCCCATATTTTTATTAAATGTATAAACTGCTTATTAATACTTACTGCTTATACTGCTTATTAATGTGCATATGCATTAGTATACATTTTTATTTAAAACACACTATTATAGTGTTGATGTGTGCATTCTTTCCTGCAGTGCATACAGCCGTACCCTATAAATATCATCCTAAGAGTCACATGCTGTGCACAATGGCTTGAGCTACATAACCTATACTTCCTCCCTGTGTATTTTTCTGCCTTTCTGCAGGTGCTTTCTTTAGGCACGCATACTGTCAGAATAAAGAAGCCCGGGTCTACAGCTTTATTGAAGTATTGCAGACACGCTTCAGTTATTATTTCTGCACTCAAATCCTGCATTCTGGCAGAAGGCATTTGTATCTGATCTATAAGGCATTATATAAGCTTCAGGATTATAGGCCGGGGGAGTTGCTCTGACTGGAGGGCTGCCTTTGTTTGAGAATAAATGTGTTTGTGTGAGGCGAATACCCAGGAAACTGGAGCTGTCTGGAGTTTCATTCGAACCGTCTGAAACGTTCCTTTTAAAAAAAAGTCTGACAGATATCTTTCTTCATATAGACTCGGAGACACGGATGGCGCACGTTATTATCTCAGACGGAAGATTGAGAGGTAGGTGAAAGAGAGAGCTGAGCATGGCCTGAGTTGTGTAAGGCCTTATCGAGGGAAGGGGGCTGTAGGAGCAAGATGCCTGTGTTTGGGGCTCTGTGGAGCTCCCACCTCTATAAATATGCATAAATATTCGTCCGATTGCGCTGGCGCTAACAGCCTGAACCCTTTCATCTCAGCGCCGTGCAAGCAGCTAAATAGATTGTGTTTATTTTTCCACTGTTGTTGTGGCAACGGCACAACAACGAGTGGATGCAGCAGAGTGCCAGGACCTCATCAGTGATCCCATCAGTTGACCAAACCTAGTGTGGTCACTTAGCAGGCATGCTGTTATTTAAGGACAAAGTTTTAATACTGTGTATGTGGTACTATGATGCCATGTTTGATCTCCACTCTATAGTACACAGTTCATCCGGTTTGTGAACTTGTATTACCTTGAATCATCTGACAGTGATCATTAGCATTCCTTCAATTCTGGATTCAATAGAAACCAATGACATGCAACTAAAGTCTGTTCTAGTGGCATGGCAAAGCTGGATAATGTTTCCCCCCTTATCTAGAACAAATGCAATTTGTGTCTAATATGTGGATGGTCAGTTTACATGTCCATTAAATGTACATTGTAAAAATAACAAATATCTAGGTATTGGTAGGAGTATGAAGATAAACAGACAGGACTGGTTTATTGGTGGACTATGGGAATGAGAAAGCAGGCTGGCGTATTGGGAGATGTATGGGTAAGTGGAGACAGGGCTGGTTCACTGGTAGTTTATGGGAAGAGGGAGGATAGGTGTTTCATTGGTAGTGGTTTATGGATAGGGAGCCAGGACTGGTTCATTGGTAGGGAATGGGAATGGGGAGACAGGGCTAGTTCATTGGCAGACTTATGGGGGTGGAGATACAGGCCTGATTAATTGTGAGGGTGAGGGTGATGGGGAGACAGGGCGGATTTGTTGGCAGGGGTAAGGGAATGGGGAGACAGGACTGATTAGATGAGAAAGGCAGACAGATGAGGAAAGGAAGACTAAACTATTTATTTGGTAGCATATAGGGATGGGAAGACAGGGTTGTTTCATTTGCTGAGGTATAGGGATTAGGTTGGGGTAGGAAAAGGTTTAGGGAAAAGGAGCCAGTGCTGGTTTATAGGGAGGGGTTTAGGGAAAGAGGGACAGGACTGGTTTCTTGAAAGGGGTATGGGGGTAGAGAGAAAGTGCTGGTTTATTGGAAAAGGTTTGGGGACAAGGAGACAGGGCTGGTTCATTGGAGGGGGTAAAGGGAAAGGCATACAGGGCTGGTTCATTGGAGGGGGTAAAGGGAAAGGCATACAGGGCTGGTTTATTGGGAGGGGTATGGGGATAGAGAGACAGGACTGGTTTATTGGGAGGGGTATGGTGATAGAGATACAGGACTGGTTTATTGGGAGGGGTATGGGGATAGAGAGACAGGGCTGGTTTATTGGGAGGGGTATGGGGATAGAGAGACAGGGCTGGTTTATTGGGAGGGGTATGGGGATAGAGAGACAGGGCTGGTTTATTGGGAGGGGTATGGGGATAGAGAGACAGGACTGGTTTATTGGGAGGGGTATGGTGATAAAGATACAGGACTGGTTTATTGAGAGGGGTATGGGGATAGAGAGACAGAGGTGGTTTATTGGGAGGGGTATGGGGATAGAGAGACCCCCATACCCCCATACCCCCCAGATAGAGAGGTTTATTGGGAGGGGTATGGGGATAGAGAGACAGAGGTGGTTTATTGGGAGGGGTATGGGGATAGAGAGACAGGGCTGGTTTATTGGGAGGGGTATGGGGATAGAGAGACAGGGCTGGTTTATTGGGAGGGGTATGGGGATAGAGAGACAGGACTGGTTTATTGGGAGGGGTATGGGGATAGAGAGACAGAGGTGGTTTATTGGGAGGGGTATGGGGATACAGAGACAGGGCTGGTTTACTGGGAGGGGTATGGGGATAGAGAGACAGGGCTGGTTTATTGGGAGGGGTATGGGGATAGAGAGACAGGGCTGGTTTATTGGGAGGGGTATGGGGATAGAGAGACAGGACTGGTTTATTGGGAGGGGTATGGGGATAGAGAGACAGGGCTGGTTTATTGGGAGGGGTATGGGGATAGAGAGACAGGGCTGGTTTATTGGGAGGGGTATGGGGATAGAGAGACAGGGCTGGTTTATTGGGTGGGGTTTGGGGATAGAGAGACAGGGCTGGTTTATTGGGAGGGGTATGGGGATAGAGAGACAGGGCTGGTTTATTGGGAGGGGTATGGGGATAGAGAGACAGGGCTGGTTTATTGGGAGGGGTATGGGGATAGAGAGACAGGGCTGGTTTATTGGGAGGGGTATGGGGATAGAGAGACAGGGCTGGTTTATTGGGAGGGGTATGGGAGATAGAGAGACAGGGCTGGTTTATTGGGAGGGGTATGGGGATAGAGAGACAGGGCTGGTTTATTGGGAGGGGTATGGGGATAGAGAGACAGAGGTGGTTTATTGGGAGGGGTATGTGGATAGAGAGACAGGGCTGGTTTATTGGGAGGGGTATGGGGATAGAGAGACAGGGCTGGTTTATTGGGAGGGGTATGGGGATAGAGAGACAGGGCTGGTTTATTGGGAGGGGTATGGGGATAGAGAGACAGAGGTGGTTTATTGGGAGGGGTATGGGGATAGAGAGACAGGGCTGGTATATTGGGAGGGGTATGGGGATAGAGAGACAGGACTGGTTTTATTGGGATGATAGAGAGAGAGACAGGACTGGTTTATTGGGAGGGGTATGGGGATAGAGAGACAGGGCTGGTTTATTGGGAGGGGTATGGGGATAGAGAGACAGAGGTGGTTTATTGGGAGGGGTATGGGGATAGAGAGACAGGGCTGGTTTATTGGGAGGGGTATGGGGATAGAGAGACAGAGGTGGTTTATTGGGAGGGGTATGGGGATAGAGAGACAGGGCTGGTTTATTGGGAGGGGTTTGGGGATAGAGAGACGAGTGTTTTATTGGGAGGGGTATGGGGATAGAGAGACAGGGCTGGTTTATTGGGAGGGGTATGGGGATAGAGAGACAGATGGGGATAGCGAGACAGGGCTGGTTTATTGGGAGGGGTATGGGGATAGAGAGACAGGGCTGGTTTATTGGGAGGGGTTTGGGGATAGAGAGACGAGTGGTTTATTGGGAGGGGTATGGGGATAGAGAGACAGGGCTGGTTTATTGGGAGGGGTATGGGGATAGAGAGACAGGGCTGGTTTATTGGGAGGGGTATGGGGATAGAGAGACAGGGCTGGTTTATTGGGAGGGGTATGGGGATAGAGAGACAGGGCTGGTTTATTGGGAGGGGTATGGGGATAGAGAGACAGGACTGGTTTATTGGGAGGGGTATGTGGATAGAGAGACAGAGCTGGTTTATTGGGATGGGTATGGCGACAGGGGGACAGGGCTGGTTTATTGGGAGGGGTATGGCGACAGAGGGAATGGGCTGGTTTATTGGGAGGGGTTTGGGGAAAGAAGGACAGGGCTGGTCCAATTATAATGGTATAGGGAGTTCTTATTGTTCATTTTAAACTTCCAGAAAACAGCAGCCATTTCAGCAATTCTTAGCCACTTTGAACTTTTTCCAGGGCCAAGTGATTTCGGCTTTAGGAAAAGTAACATGGATTCACTAGTCCATGGGACAGTTCGCAAAAGAATCAATGGCAGACCTGTACAGGATAGAGTTCTCATCTGTTTGGTTAATTTGCATAAAGGGAGGAGCTAACAAATCTTTTATGACCTGCCTAGATAATGAATGACTAAATGATTGACAGCTCTAAGACTAAAGCTGCACACTAGACTAAAGGTGTTCCTTGATCCCAGGAACAGCAGAACAGACTTGTAAAAATTATTTTTGTAAGCGGGGTGATTTCTGGAAGAAGTGGAAGAAGCAGTCACTGAGGGACTCTGAACAACAAGGGAACTCCACAGCTATAGCACTTTATTATTTTTGTATTGCTTCCAACAAGTCATAAACAGTAATGATGCACATTGCACCATTTAAATGCACATTGTAAAATATGTATTTGTTTGAATGTATTTTCCCATATATATATATATATATATATAATATTTTGTTCCTTTTGTATAAAGCTTTGTTTGATTTTGCTTAGTTATACATCTATAAATTTATAAATATTTAAAATGAATGAAATGATCAAAACAAACAAAATAGAAACTTTTTTATTCTTGAATGCAAATCTATAAGTTATTAAATTGGGAGCCAATTCAAGACTCAGTCATGTATTCATAAAGAAAAATACATACCTGTGAGTGGTAAAAGTGTGTGAACCTTTCCTTTCAGTATCTGATGTGACCTCCCCTTCAGCAATAACAGCAACTGAACATTACCCGTGACTTTTGAATTTTAGCCCATCCTCTGTACAAAACAGCTTCAACTCAGTCATGTTGGTGGGTTCCCTCTGATTAACTGCTCTCTTCAGGTCCTTCCACAGCATTTCTATTATGGTCAGGACTTTGACATGGACCGTTCTGTAGTAGACGACTTGCATGATTAGGGTTGTCTTGGTGCATTCTCCTGAAATTCAGGTCATGGACAGATGCACCAACATTTTCCTTTAGAAATGAAAAAAAAATAAAATTCTTTGTTCCATCAATGATGGCAAGCTATCCTGGCCTAGATACAGCTGAACAGGCCCAATCCATGATACTACCACCACCATGTCTCAAAAATGGTATAAGGTTACGCTAGTAAGTGTTATGCAGTATTATCATTTGTCAAGACATAACACGTATTATTTTAACCAAAATATCCTTTATTGGTCTCCTCTGTCCACAAAACAATTCCCTCATAATCATCTGGCTTGTCCACATGGTCGTTTAGCAGAGTGCAAAGAAGAAGTAATGTTCTGATTAGAGCTGTGAGGTTTTTATGTTTTTCATAGATTTTTAATGGTGGACTCATGAACATTCACATCAGCCACTGTGAGCCTTCGGTTGCTAAGAAATGACCCTGGGATCCTTTGTGATCTCGCAGACTATAATAAGCTTTCCTGTCAGAGTAATCTTTGTTGGTCAACCACTTATGGGGAAGCTAATAATGGTCTGGAATGTCCTCTACATGTAGACAATGCGTCTGACTATGGATTGGTGGAGTCCAACCCTTTTAGCTCATTATCTAAGGTCCTCAGAAACCTTCTTCCTTTGTACCACTTTCACTAACATGAAGATAAAACAGGGCGCCCACTCACACCTGATTATCATCCCATTGATTGAAAACATGACAGAGATTGATTGTACTTATGGACTCATGAGGTTACCTAAGCCAGAATTTGGTAGAACATACTAAAGCAAGTATGTACCAACTTGTGCATCAGTATACAGAACACATCATTTGGAACCCAGCTGAGGTTTGTTTATTGGCTAATTGGAACTTTGACATTGAGTGGTGCTCCAATGCACTTATAAGCAAGGCTTTCAGAGCTTTTAGAAAAACAGCATGGAGGCAGCAGCATTAGCCATGCTGCTAAGGTGATGCTTTTAGGCATTTGTTTACACCGACATGGTGTCATGATGATCAGATCATTATGCAATCAAGACACAGCATGTGTACACTTGCCCTTTTCAATGTACCTGCTGCATCCAGATACTGATCATCAGACTAGCGCAAAGGAGACAGACCCAGGAGTTCTTTAAAACGCCTTGTGAACACAGAGAGAAGTTACAGAAGAAGGAGAAATAGTGAGTTATGGCTATCGCCTTAGTGGCCTCTCTGTCACGTGGCTGTCCGTCCTCTGAAGGCTACTAGAGTGACACCCGATACGTTTACACGTGAGACGAGGCCTGCAGCTCCGCGCTTTAACAGTTTTATCTCTCCACCACAGGATAATTGCTGCAGCTTTTTTCCCCACTCATGGTAGGCATCGTCTGCCTCTAGCACACTGCAGTTATCATGCAGACCCCTCGGTCGCCGCTTCCACGAGCTTCGCTGCAGAAATACGTGTTTTTGTACATTTACTAGCCATTAGTTTTGCACTAGCGCTCAGTTTTGGCTGGATTTACTGTAGCCTGATATTGATAAGCGTGCTGTCCCTGTGGTTGTGTGTTCTCAGTGTTGATTTTGTATATTAATAGATAAGTGAGTGTGCGGTGTGCGGCGCTGCAGTGGTGTAGTGCTACAGGCTGGAGTTCTTGCTGCTGATGAAAAGCCCTCTCGCTCGCCGGCCCTTGTGGTGTGTTCAATTTTCTGTTATTGCAAGGAAATTAAACATGGCTGTCAGTTTGCCTTTCCAATGAGGTCCATCACGTATCGAGCGGAGGGGGAAACAGGAGATGCATGCAGGGGCACGCAGTCTCTCTCTCTCTTTCTTTTCCCTCTCTGTTTCTCTTTCTCTCTCTCTCTCTCTCTCACACTCACACACACACACACACACACAGTCTCTTTCTCTCTCTCTTCCCTCTTGCTCACTCAATCTCTTACACACACCACACACATGCTGTCTCTCTCTCTACCTCGCTCTCCCTCTTCATCACTTACTCTGTTTCACATGCAATTACTCTCTCTTACTTTCTCTCTCCCTTTACTTTGCCGGCTCACTCTGTATGTCTCCCTCTTACTTTCTCTCCCTTTCTCCCTCACTCACTCTTTTTCACACGCTATGAATCTTTCTCACTTTCTTTCACGCCTACAGTGTCTCTCACTTGCTCTCCCTTCTCCATCACATGCTCTCTCTTTACATGCTCTCTTTCTCTGTCTCTCTCTTTCTCCCTTTACCTTGAAAGCTCACTCTAGATGTCTCTTTCTCCCTCTCTCTCTTTCCATAAGGTTTAGGAATGTGTTTAGGAATGGGAATTTGTGACCATTCTTCTAGAAGGACATTTGTGAGGTCAGGCTCACAGTCTCTGCTCTAATTCATCCCAAAGGTGTGCTATCGGGTTGAGGTCAGGACTCAGTCGGTGCAGGCCAGTCAAGTTCATCCACACCAAACTCGCTCATCCATGTATTTATGGAGCTTGCTTTGTGAACTGGAATGCTGTCATGTTGGAACAGGAAGGGGTCATCCCCAAACTGTTCCCACAAAGTTGGGAGCATGACCTGCTAAAGTGTTAAGAATTCCGTTTCCTGGAACTAAGGGCGGAGCCCAACTCCTGAAAAAACCCAGATTTGTTTATCAAATTGCTAGATGGAGAAGTGTGATTCGTCACTCCAGAGAACATGTCACCACTGCTCTAGAGTCCAGGGGCGGCATTCTTTACACTACTGCGTTCAGTGCTTTGCATTGGGGTTGGTGATGTAAGGCTTTGCAGCTATGCAGCTACTCGGCCATGGAAACCCATTCCATAAAGCTCTCTACACACTGTATTTGAGCTACTCTGAAGGCCACATGAAGTTTGCAAGTCTGGATTGACTTGGCAGAAAGTTGATGACCTCTGTGCATTCAGCACCGCTGACCCTGAACTGTTATTTCAACTTTATGGCTGAACTGCTGTCGTTCCCGATTACTTCCACTTTGTTATAAAACCACTGACAGTTGAGTGTGGAATATTTAGTAGCGAGGAAATTTCATGACTGGACTGCACAGGTGGCATCCTATCGTGGTACCATGCTGGAATTCACTGAGCTCCTAAAACCGACCTGTTATTTCACAATGGTCTGTAGAAGTAGTGTGCATGCCTAGGTGTTCAGTGTTATACACCTGTTGCCATGGAAATGACTGGAACACTTGAATAAATAAATACACTCATCGTCAAAAAAATAATTGCACCCAGAAGGAAGTGTCAGATTGCCGTGCTATTAGAAAAGAAGATAAAGGTCACGCAGTTTTGCGGTAGGGTGGAGGTGGAGTGACCCCAAGCCTTCTGAACACACTTCTTCTCACTGACCCCACACAGGTTTGTTGGTCAACTCCACCAAGACAAAACCTAGACTCGTTATAACGGTGACCCGCTGCCATTCT
Source organism: Prochilodus magdalenae (assembly GCA_024036415.1). Lineage (NCBI taxonomy): Eukaryota > Metazoa > Chordata > Actinopteri > Characiformes > Prochilodontidae > Prochilodus > Prochilodus magdalenae. Next base: position 780,719 of record JAMWET010007059.1, on the reverse strand, counting down.
GAGTCATGACAGTCTGGCACGACATCATTGCAGTCTTTGGTGACGTTGATGTAGTGTTAAGGGCAGAGGTCGTAGGAGCCTGTGTGCATGTAGTCCTGTGTCATGGAGCTGTCGGCCAAGAATGGTGCTGGCACTAACAGGATGACACTGTCTTGGCAAGTCTTTGATTCTCTCTCTTCATGGTTTGTGTAGGTCTGCCAGATCCTTCATGTCGCTGGTGGGATGCTATCTATATCTATATATCTATATATCATTATCTATATCTATATATCTATATCTATATATCTATATCTATATGTCTATATCTATATATCTATGTCTATATCTATATGTCTATGTCTATGTCTATATCTATGTCTATATATACATGTATATACTCAGTGACATGCTCCAGCTTAAGACAGGTCTGTAATGCATTTGGAATGGTGTCTTCACGCGGTGTTGATGCTGAACCTGAGGTAAACAAAAATGTTCCAAAGATGTGTCCTGGGTACATTTTCTCCCAGATGTGTCTGGATCCTCTGAATTGTGAGAGTATTAAGCACACAAAAATGGACATGGATACAAGTGAACACTCCTGCACACTCTGTTATCACCAAAGTGCATAAAAGTAAGACTACTATTATAACTATGCACGACTTCAATGCTGTTATATAACACCAGCTGCAAAAACGATAACCTACCGAACCTCAGCTGCGTGTGCTGGCTTGTGTGGGGTATTATGGTGAAACTGCTGTAAAAAGTCTTATGGGGTGAGTGCATAAGGCAGAGGAAAAGCATAATAAAAAACAGGAGCGTTTAAAAAGGTTGAAAAGCAGCTGAGCTGTGACACCTTTAACAAACCTGCAGGACCCAGAAGACCATCAAAACATTCCCATCAGATAAGCAGCACTTAAACGTTCATCCTTAAAAGAGCGGCGCTCCACTACTGCTCCAGATCTAGAAACACCCCCAGGTCCTGTCCATCCATTCCACTGTGAGAAGACAATGCAACACTACGGTTACTAAATCTCTCTCTCTCTCTCTCTCTCTCTCTCTCTCTCTCTCTCTCTCTCTCTCCTGCACTTTTCTCCCTCATTCTCACCCTACTCTCACACAATCACTGTATCTATTTCTCCCTCTCCACTCCTCTCTTCTCCTTTACCTTCTCTTCTCTCTTTCTCTCATCCTCTCTTCTTTTTAACCCTCCCTCATTTACTCTCTTGTATGGCTCTTTGATTATTTCTCTTTCCCACACCTTCACTGTCCTCTCGCAACCTCCCTCTCTCACACAATCACTATCTATCTCTCTCATATATCTCTCAACACTCTCTCTCCTCCCTCCTCTCTCTTTCAGCCTCACTCTTTTTAATCCTCTTTAATCACTATCTCTCTCATCCTCACCCACCTTCTCTCTCACCCTCACTTTCTCACACAATCTATCTCTCTCATCCTCTCATATATCTCTCATCTGTCCCTTGTCATCCTCCTCTCTTTCTCTTTCTCTCTTACCGTCTCTCCTCTTTTTTGCTATCTCCTCACTTGTTCGCTTTTATGTCTCTCTGCCACTCTTACTCTTTCATTCTCTCTGTCTTCTCTCTCACCCTATTACACCACACCTAGACTGTTCTCTCTTAATTACCCTCTCTCACTCTATCATTATCATTCTCTAGCACAAACACTCTCTCTCTCCTTTTCTCTGCACTACTTTTTCTCTCTTTCACCCTCCCTTCTCTCTTCCTCTTACACTCTTGTCTCTCACACTCTCACACCACACCTACACTGTTTTCTCTCTGTTACCCTCTCTCACTCTTTCTCCCTCTCTCTATTGCATTCTCTAGCACAAACACTCTCTATATCTCCTTTTCTCTCCACTAATTTCTTTCTCTTTTACCCTCTCTTTTCTCTTCCTCCTACACTCTTCTCTTTTTCACTCTCTCCCTTACTTAATCGTTTCTTGTTTACACACCCTCACTGTTTCTCTCTCCTTCTACTTATGTTCTCGCTCCCCCTCACACGCCTTCTCTCTCACCCACACTCACTCGTCCTCTCACACAATCACCATCTCTCTCATTCTCTCATCTTTCTTTCTCTCTCTCCCTCCCTCTCTCTCTCTCTCTCTCCCCCTCCCTCCCTCTCTCTCTCTTTCTCTCTCTCTCTCTCTCTCTCTCTCTCTCTCTCTCTCTCTCTCTCTCTCTCTCTCATATCTTTTTAACTCTCTCTCCTCACTTGCTCTCTTTTATGTCTCTCTCCTCTTATAAGCCTACACACCCACCCACACTAACCTCCAGTCACACTCACGTGGACACCCATGTGAAAACACACCTACATGCACACGCCTCTCTCACGCACAGATGCCCTACATATGGTCCTTTTCTCACAGGGTTCTCTTTCCACACCAGGTTCTCTCGGCTCCCTCGGCTCCTCGTTGTTCTTCTGCTTTCATCCCCTCTCCCAGCTGCCGCTCAAAGTAAATCAAGCCCCCTGGATGAAGAGGAGGAAAACACCTCCCTAATGACTCAGTGCACAGCCCCTCCAGAGACAACAGCAGCTTTCAGCACAGTGTCAGAGATTTACTCCATCCTACCTTTTTTAATCCTCTCTCCTTCAGACCCTCATTACGGTCCCTTACTGGACTAAAAGGCCTGGCTTTTTTTCTCAGGCCATGCGGATGCTTGTTATTTGTGATAACACTTAGAGAACACTCATTACGCCCATTTGGAGATTGCTCACAGCGGCCTCGGTGGAAATGTATATGATTTGCTGGAGCTGTGTGGTGGTGTTATTACTAGAGACAATAGGTGCATTCACATGCAAACAACAGCTCGGCTAATTTCTCATCTGACCCTATCAAGACATTTACATGGGTTGTATAATAGACTACTTCATATGTAGCACTGTTTGCATGCACATTAACATCGAATGACGTTTATCTCTGAGTGTTTAACAGGAGTGGCATGACTGTCTAAGCATTGTCTGGTGTGGTTCTGTGGTTGGAAGTCAAAAGCACAATTCAGATGGGGTTGGTTTTACATGTGGATGGGGTGATGGCAGTTTAATGTCAGAGACGAGAGCAACCACTTGAGTTACGCACCACCTTTACTTCAGAAACAAATAGAAAACAGGTGAAAGTTAGAGTAAAAGTTATTTGTTTTACACGTCCTGCTGTTTTAAGTGAATGCCCTGTGTCGTTTGTATCGGCATTAGCTTGGGAATATACAGCATTGTTTTGGTGCAAACTGCAGACGGAGGTCAGCTTTCCATTATTTATGGGCGCTTAAATCGATCGAACCAGAAACTATTATGAGCTTTTATCCACCCAAGCTGTTTTTTTAAAAAAAGCAAGAAACAACCAATATGGCCTGCTATCTTTCGTCTGAGGTTGGGATTAGGCTGAAGCCAGTGTCCTATTCACCAACTCTTTGTTCAGATGTTGCCATTCCCATTCCACTATTAACTGTCCCAGTGCTGCAGTTAAAATCTGGAGCCTGCTGCATCATTTGGCCCCTAAGTAGCTGGCCATCACTCAGCATGATGCCAGCCAAGTGCTGCTGTCCAACACAGCAGAATCAACTGTTCCTGCTCTCCAAGCATGTTGAGTTTTAGCAGCAGACTGAAAAGGTGCAGTATTGCTTCATGTCTTGGACAGAGCATAGTGCCAACCTTCATCCTCCCAAGTAGGTAGCACCGCATGATCATTAGTGGACACAATTGCTTTGAAAATCTAGTCAAAATAAAAACCCTTCAACTTTATTATATCAGAACTATGGAGGTGCATTACTAATGTTGGCATTTGAGTATGTGGAAGGGTTACAGAATTTAACGTGGGTTAAGAAGACACATGATTTTAATCCAAGTTTGTTTGTTTAGGTAGCAGCACTGGAGGAGGAATACCTTTAAAAACCTGCCTCTTCAAGTCCAGCTCAGCTAATGAGGTAATACAGCCAACCGGGATGCTGACTCGCATCATACAGGTAAAAGACATGCACACAAGTCAGAGAGACTTATTTTCACTTTCGCTATAGTGTAGCCATATTACAGTATTACAGTCCACAATATCTGGTTTATATGGAAGGTAAACATTAGCTTTTCAGAGACTCTAGCTTTTCAGAGACTCTGATTTTGAAGGGCAGGAAGGGCTGAGTCTGATTGTTGTAAATGTCAGTGAGCCTTGCAGTAAACAGAGTGAGCCTAGCCAGCTAACTGTACAAGCCTTTGAGCTAGCCTTAACACTGTGCTTTCCCTTTAATCTGTGTACTGTTACTGAGTAAAGCCAAGTATAAGCTCATGTATACTCCCTTTCATACTCCCTTTCAATTTCATACCACTTAACCCACCCACATGCATGCATGCTTTCTATACGTTGCTATGGAAGTTAAGACATATCACCACTAGAGGGCAGTCCAGAGTGAAAAGTGTCTGACAGTAACAAACATGGTGCCCAGGCGAAGTGACATCATGTAGACTAAAAACTAAGCAGGTCACGCAACCTCTTACTGGCTATAACCATACTGGCCACTCTACCCACACAGTTTCTGGTGGTCCTGGTTTGTTTCGTCCATATCAACACTTCTTATTTTCTGAACTGTATTCTCTTAACTACATAAAGTTCCAGTAATTGTTTCTTTATTAATTAGTCACAATTGAAAAGCTGGTCTGGACAGTAACGCTCATCCGAATCTGTTCACATTGTTTCTATGTATGAACTTACATATTCAGTTACATTTCTTAAAATCAAAAATTCTAATTGTGAATGTACTCTGTAGTCACCATGTACCTGTGTGATGGGAAGGGGCGGCATTCACACCATCTCTGCATTTGGCTGCAGTTTATTTTTTATAGATTTTTAGGTTTATAGTTTACAGTAAGTCATACTATGTCTTACACCACATCCGTTTGAGACACAGTATGACTGGATAAGACAATTTGTGGCACCTTACTAGTGAGCTGGATGTGCCTTGTGCAGGGTAGGAGAACCTTTTGGGGATGTATTTATGGAAAAGATTTTTGTGACTATTAGTCTTTCATATAAAATACATTTTTGACACCAAACTCAGCTCAACATTCAGAGTGATTGTGCAAATCTTATTTATCACTTAACAATTGCTTTTAGCCATTTAGTAATGATAGTTACAAAACAAACAGATTTCAATGTTTGGAAAAATGTTGAAAAGATGATTTTAATTGGTTGAGACACTGGGTTTGACCGTCAGTCTAATCATGCCTATAGGTCAGTGGTTGGTGTAGCTCAGCGGATAACACCACTACCCTCCAGGGAACCACCACATGTGTGAGACTAGGGTTCGATTCCCGGTCTAGGTGACTGTGCTGTGCTACACCAATAAGAGTCCTTTGGCAAGACTCCTAACACCACATTGACCTACCTGTAATATGATTACCCTTGTAAGTTGCTCTGGATAAGAGCATCAGCTAAATGCCGTAAATGTCAGTGGTCTGCACATTTAAGGAGATTATTACTAGGGTTTTTTTTCCTAAAATAAGCCACTAAAACATGGTGGGTCCTTACCCCGGCACTTGGGAAATTAGTGGGATGCACCCTTTGATCCCATTCTCTCAATAGAGATATTCCATTTAAAATTCCAATTTTGTCTACAATATTCCTAACCCTCTTCCTGGAAAAACAGCCATGTGTGTTTGTGCGTGTGAGAGATTTTTGCATTCAAAATGTCATTAGTTCTTTAATTCGACCATGTGAAGCTTGAAAGGCGGTTAACGTTGCTTCAGAAGTGTCGTTGATTGTAGATTGCATTAAGAGATGGCCGAACGTGCTCTAGACTCTCAAAGGCCTCTTAGAGATAAGCTCCCTCCTAAAAGTCAAGCCTCTTTGTTCTTGAGATGTAAACAGGTTGGCAGATATTTCATACATTAAGTATGTGGGGCACAATGGGGAGGGCTGAGCAAATTCTATTTCATGCACACACTTTTGATGTCCAGGAAAGCGCTTTCAGCAGCACCATCGTTCATTCTTTCATTGATTTGTTTGCCGCCGCATGCATTCATTATTTCGCTTCACTCGGGATATTTTTTCATCCACACTCAGGACGTCTTTTAGAAAAAGTGAAGCTTCAGGGCAGAACTCTGGAGAACAAACTCGGTAGTAATTATTTAAAGGGTCCAAATCGTGTCACATGAATCACCTAATCAAAAATCAAGATGATTGGTCCTTATTTTTAAATACCTAAAGTGGCATGTAGTTATGTGAACATTGTTAAAGTCCCGTAATATCATTTACTTATAAGTCTATACAGTTCATATGTAGAAATTAAGCTCCAAAATACCATTAAAATACTTTGATGTCATCAAAGCCCATTATGTATTTACATATATCTGCATACCCAGCCTATAGCAGTTTAGCCCCACCCATTCACACTGAAGTTATAAGGCATGTTTTAGCCTTCACTGCATTTTGAATAAGGCACAATACAAGAAAGACAATCAGAACAGATGTCATTTACCTAACACTGGGTAACAAACTGAAGGAAAAAGCAGCACTAAGCATCTTAATATGGTGGATGGTGGCATAGATTGCACACATTCTACAAATGTCTGGAACTGTACTGGGAGCTTGATGAGATATGGAGACTGTAAAGGTTATATTACGTGATTTGTGAAATTTCCATACTTTAAAATATATTTAAAAGCATCTGAAGGCTTGTGCTTGGTGGATGGTGACAACTCCTATTTGAAAAGAACCCCCTGACCTTTTATAGGGGTCAACCCAGGTAACAGGGAACGTTCCCAGAACTTTGGCTAACGTTCCTCACAAGTTCCTATAAAGATTTAAAGAGCATGTTTTAATCTAATGTTCAAGGAAAGTTTTAAAGATGATGTCCGGACCACAGATTACGTCAGCATGATGAGAAATGAAAAACGTCTTATCTCTTATGGATGTTAGGGAGACTTGAGACAGCAGCCTGTTTTTAGAGAACCTTCTCCTACCTTCAGAAAGAACATTCTGGGAAAACTGAAACATTAAGAGCACATAGCATGTAGAACACATCATTTCTAGCAGGGAAGCTTCCGTGTAATGTTCTCTTGGTGTATGCTACACATGCCCCTGACAAATTATAGGCAATGTGGTGGATGACTCATCTGACCATCCTTCCACATCTCTGTAGACCAGTGTTTATGGTTTCACACCACTGAACTCTTAAATGGTCATTTGCCTTTCTAATGAGGGGCTTTATGCACTGAGGTCCAACTGTGATATTCCTCCCTGTGTAGTTGTGGATAAACTCTTCTTGCTGACACAGATTCGGATTCCCACTCATCTTAGGAACACTTGTACTTCCCTTTCCCCTCACTTATCTTTAGATGTGAGCTTTTTAAAGTCTTCTATATAGATCTAAATACGATGTCACTGTTCCTTTTGAAACATTCGCAGTCTTTGAGGCTGAATCTCCTGCTAGATCCTGCTACCCCAAAAATGAGCCCTCTTTCTTGACCCAAATGTAGGTCAGCCGGGCCTGTTCAGTTTAACAGCACAGGCATAAAGAGATCAGAAAACGATGTAAAAATAAAAATGTATTTTTGTTTTTGGTACATAAACCCACACAAACATTAGAAGTGACCTACAGGGGAAACAAGACAGAGCAAAGCTAGTCTTGCAGGACTCTGGGGTCACTCCTCTGGGTTTCCCTGACACTTCAGATCTCCCAAACTCCATGTCCCAGAGTTTATTACTTGATGATGTCACTGTCGCATGTCCCGAACTGTCCAATCACACTTTATTCTCTCGCCCCCCTCGTCTGAGTATTGATTACCGTTGATCTTGTTGCTGGTTTGAGTTGCCCTTCTGGTATTATATTCCCCATTTGTTTACTGGTTTACCCTTTTGTCCTACTCCTTTGGATTTGTCTGCCTGTATCTACTGCCCTCTGGTTCTCGACCCTGGCCTGCCTATCTGGTTATTCTCTCTGCCTTGTCCCCTTGGTAATGTTTGCCTGGTCCATGCTGTTGTGCTTTATTACCAATCTGTCTAATAATTCTTAATGGACGTTTAGCTTGGGGTGCATCGATCTAAGTTTGTTAATCCTGACAGACTTACATAAACTGCATGTGATTTGTCATGTGTATATGATACATAATATGAATAAAAACTAGTGGAGACACAAATTTTGCCAAGTGCATTTTTAATACACAATGTAATACACAAGAACTCAACACTAACTAACTTTTGACGACATCAGAAATGAAATCACTGGAGAAAGGAATGCTTTGCAACAAGTGACTTGATCTGTGAAAAAGTCAACTACCAGAAGCCCTGGATCTTATTACTAGCTTTAAGGGAACCAACAATATGGATCTTACGAATTTGTATCTTACTTGGGTACACCCTAAGTGGCTTTGCCAAGGTGCTTTCCCACAGAGAGCCAGGGAATGTTAGAGTGGCAAAAATAAGGATGTTTTGCTCCCACTTCAAAAACATTTCACTTTTATTGTAGTGTTTGGGAAAAACAGAAATCATGGTGTTTTATATCTGATCTTTGAAGCTCTGTACGTTGGAAAAAAGAATAAAGTCAAACTTCACAGGTCAGTAGAGGGCTATGGCCTTTGGTTCACGTTGCTAACCTTCTGGACACCAGAAATACAGATTCCAAAATTACTCCTCTTCTCTGAGGCATGCATCATGCATGTCATATTAATGTGATCAGTGACGAGTCTGTATATAATATAATGTTCTAATATATAATAACAGTTCTAATAAATCAGTCACACAGGTTATCTTTTTTAGCATCCCTATATAGCAGGTGCTACTGCCCAAACAAGCATTGAGCAGTATCGCATAACGTGATGCAGTCCATGATTTACATTTACATTTATGGCATTTAGCTTGCGTGCTTACAAGGTTAATCATATTACAGGTAGGCCAGTGTAGTGTTAGGTGTCTCGCCCGAGGACTCTTATTGGTGTAACACAGCATAGTCACCAAGACCGGGAATTTATCCCATCAAATCAAATTCGTAATACTACTATGGGGTGAAGGCAGCACTGTGGCATGGTGGTCCTGGGTTTGATTCCCCGGTTGGGTGGCAAGGATATTTTTTGTGTGGCATTTGCATGTTCCCCTGTAGCTTCATTCCATAGTCCTAACACATGCGTCCAGGTGAGGTGGAGATGCCAAGTTGCCCCTAGGTGTGATTGTTACAAGGGACACAACGAGGAGACGGGATGCAAGTGCAAGTTTTAATGACAAAACTAACAAGATGAAACTAAAGCCAAAGGCACTGCGAAAAAACAAGAACCACAACACCATGATGACCAAAACAAAAGATACCAAAAACCAACTGAAATAGACTAAAGCAACGGACTGAGAGACAAACGACCAACACGGAGACAATTGACCAGCAGGGAGACAAAAGACCGGGAGGAAGACAAAACACCAAACAAGAACAAAAGGCACAACATGGAGTATAAAACAACAGGGCTAACAAGAGACACCTGGGAAGGGGCAGAGCCAGAAACAAGGGACAGGTGAGGGGTCTGACAAGAGGGCGGAGACAGGAGGAGCAAAAAACCAAAACAAACAGAAGCACATGGAACAGGACAACAAAAGGCACATGGACATGACAAGACAGAAACATAAAACCAGAGAAAACTGAGAAAAACAGGGGCAAGACAAGACAGGACATGACAGTGAGTGTGTGAGGGAATGTGTAGGCCATTGTGCCCAATAATGCACTGGTGACCTGTCCAGGATGTTTCCTGTCTAGATAAACAAAAATTTACCCCGGCCTTCCAGCAATACTTAGAACAGGTCCCGACTGTGTGTTGGTCAAGGTTGAGCATACGAGCTCCAGTGCATGTGTATGGCTTTCTTGCTTACGTCAAATGCCTGATGGGTGATAGAAGAAGCAGAGAGCATCCAGGGGAACACTGCTGTTGTTAATGCTCCCCTAGTACCACAAATGTCTGGCACCGCAAGTCATGAAAAGATCTACTGCTGTGGGGAGGAGGATGCAGGACTTAGTGCCTCTGCTCTGGCACACCAGGGAAGAGGACATGGCTCTGATGGAGGGCTGGTGGCATGTGCAGGCAAGAGAGTGTGCCCATGGTAGGTGGGTGTTTGATGGGATAACTGATATTCTGAACCTGCTGCTGATTAGGCTGCCCAGACTTTGTAGATAGCTGACACAGCAGACCATCGACCGTTGTAGTAGCCCAGTACTGGCTAGTACGGCCATTGGGCTGCACCATGTGTAGAGCACTCTAGGAAAACTCAAGGTTTTCTTTGGGTTTCGAGGTAGTGGTCTCAGTGTTGGCAGTGTTATTGCCCACCATCACTATGGAATGTGTGTCTATCTGTGCTGGACAGTGATGAAGTGACATATTACTATTGTAGGGGACTTTCTAATTGAACTCCATGACATTTAAAGGTCTAATATCTTTCTTTTTTTTTTTTTTTTTTTTACTCCACTACATTATGACCAAACCTGTCCTTCCTTTTGGCTCATACATGCATAAAAAACATAACATGTAAAAACGAAAGAAGTGTGAGGCCCCCCAGTCAGGGTTACAGCAGGAACCTTGTTTTGAGCTTTCCTTTGACCTGTTGGACAGAGTTTGGTTCTAGCTAATGGAAACTGTTCTCCTTCAGCGTTCTGTGCTTATGATCATTGTAATAAACATCAGTGTCAGACGTATGAACAGCCTTCAAGTAAAGACTGGTGGACTGAGAGACACTAGAGACACAGTCTCTACACCTGAACTGAGTTGATTAAGAGTCTTGTTCCAGCAATGATAATAGGACATCATGCTGCTGTTACTCTCCATGCATTCAAGTACATTTGAAGGGAAATACTTAAGTACTGTTATTCAAATGGGTGTTCAAGGAAGGGATATTTCATCCACCTCTGGTGGGTATTACTGACCTGCGTGCTGTGCTGGCCATTCAAATGGCAGTAAGCAGCGGTTTTCCGTGTTGCTGTGTTCAGTAAAACAGCATTCACTTAGAGTGTTATGTTTTCCCCTGTCTCCTTTTCAATAAGACATCAGAGTTTTATTTCAGTTTACATTCTGGTGCAGCAGTCAGGGGGCAGCTGTACTGAATAACAATATAAACACTTTTCCTGAAACAAATACTGGATTCCTGGCATGGTAACTCATGGGAAAACTAAATTCCCACATTAATATCTGGCACGTCCAGCCTTTGCCTGCACATTTCTAGGACAGCTTTAGGTTTGTAGCATTGGTCGCATGTACAGGTGGCATTTCATGTGAAGTTAAAGAGCATTTGCTGACATGCGTAGTGTTGATTAATGCATAAATCAATTCGCTTGATATTCCTCATTCTTCATTAAATTCTGTTTTAGCTTCAGTAAGCGCTATTTGAATCTTAATCATTTTATCCATCTCCCTGTTCTGGCATTTATAATTCAAGCCACAGTTCACCCACTCTCTCTCTCTCTCTCTCTCATTTGTGATCAAAAGTCTTTCTTTGCCAGCCCAGCACTTTACCCCAAGGACCTTATTCTCCTCTTCCACTATCTTTTTGCCCATCTTCTACACACACACACACACACACAAACACACACACTCACATTCACACAATATGATTGAAATCTGCTGCTCGGCTGCCTTTCCCGCCCTTGGGACTGGAGGAGGACAGTCTTCGCTATATTTATTATTACAGGTGCTAGGGGGTCACGGAATTACTGACCATTTCATGGAAATAGCCAACGTGTCTGTTCCCTACTCTCGGCTGTAGGATGTTCCAGTGTATTGAATGGCAGATTCAGGCAGGTTAATTAACTCCCCCAGACCAGCAGAGTGATCCAGTCCACTGAAATTGCTAAAAGGGCACAAATGGTCTAAACAGGGTGAGTCGAAGCATTAGTCATAATGTTTTAGTATCAGAGTGAAAAAGGCCAGGCAGGCTGTAAGAATGGAAGGTGACCAGGCTGCTATCTCGGGGCTGGAGCACTGGTGGGTGAACAAAGCTCAGTGTAAAGTGAACAATACCAGTGGTGATAAGGTGTACTCAGACTATGTCTTACTTTTACAGGTGGACAAAAACGGAGCAGCACACACATATATAAATGCGATAACCAGGGTGTTTGATGTGCTGCGCTGCAGGAAATAAGCAACAATGTAGCCTTTTACACTAGCCATGCACCTCATGCAGCGTTGCGCCCGGTAACTACCATTCATGTCTGGTTTTGATGCTGGCCGTGCACAGCATGCCTACAGTTTCTACCTGTGAACAGAACTAATAGAGGTGGAACAAATGATCCAGTCGTAAATGCATTACTGTTCTCTCTGAACTGACTCACAAAACATCATAATTGAATTTATACATCAGCTCTGCTTTTCCAGCTGTACGGTAAACTCATGTGCAGCCAGATACTTTATAAGGATATCAGGTTCTAATAGGTTCTTTTATGAGAGAATGGATTTTTCCATAAGGGAAGGAAAATGCAATGAACGGATAACCTGAACGTCTGAACTAAAATCTGAACGTATGTTGGGGTGTAAAGTCTATCCTAACTCTTATGTTAAGAGTAGCTCGTTTAAAATTAGAGACTCACAGATTTTCAGTTGCACCACAGACACATACAGTGCACCTTAAGTAGTAGTTGGTGTATTTTCATTATATCTAACTTATTGTTGTTACATAAAGTCATATGAGATACAGGGGTTGGACAATGAAACACCTGGTTTTAGACCACAATCATTTATTAGTATGGTGTAGGGCCTCCTTTTGTGGCCAATACAGCGTCAGTTGGTCTTGGGAATGACATATACTGCGTCCTGCACAGTGGTCAGAGGGACTTTAAGCCATTCTTCTTGCAGGACAGTAGCCAGGTCACTACGTGATGCTGGTGGAGGTTCGTCCTTCTTGGTGGTATGCTGACATTACCCTGGATACCGTGGCTCTTGATACATCACAAAGACTTGCTGTCTTGGTCACAGATGCGCCAGCAAGACGTGCACCAACAATCTGTCCTCTTTTGAACTCTGGTATGTCACCCATAATGTTGTGTGCATTGCAGTATTTTGAGCAGAACTGTGCTCTTACCTGCTAACTGAACCTTCACACTCTGCTCTTACTGGTGCAATGTGCAGTTAATGAAGATTGGCCACCAGGCTGGTCCAATTTAGCCATGAGACCTCCCACACTAAAATGACAGGTGTTTCAGTTTCATTGTCCAACCCCTGTATATATGCCTACTATATGCCATGGTCTAGTATACTACAGTTGAACGGGTACAACTTTAAAATGTACCTGTGCTTATAATGGGTTTAATACATGGTTTATAATTAGCTTATTAATGATTATTAGTTAGGTCATCAGGGCTGCAACAATAGCTGTAATGAATCTATTGAAATTAATGAATTAATTATTTGGATTATGAGTTGGTCACTTACTAAAACCCCTATGTAGCTGGAAGTTTTATGTTAAGACAGCTATGCAGTATGTAAAATTGTTATTTTGTTAATTGTTAAAATTGTTAATTGTTAATGTTATTTCGAATGTGAACACTTTATTGTGAATAACAGTAACTTGCACCTCTAGTCCAGCTTCATTAACAATTCTAGAGAACATGCATTTCATGATAGAAATTTTATAGCTCATAACATAAAGCAGGATGACTTTCACCATTAACACTGGTTAACTAACACACCAACCGAGATAAATGGTCTTCATCCAGTGAGTGCATAGGTTTCCTTCATAGACGCACCAACATGGAGGATGTGTTCCCATGCCAGTTAAGCTCTTTTTTCCAGAGTTAAGTGTAAAAGGCTCCTACAGTGGTGGGAGGATTGTGTAGCTGAAGCTGCCATCGTGCTTTGTTACTCTCCAGTAAGCGTGAATGTCAAAACATCCCTACACAACTCCAGAAACATGCATCATGACATTAGCAACTAACTGACTATCAAATTATTTGCCCACTAATTTGGTAGTCGATTTTTAGTTGACTAAGTCGATTAATCGTTGGAGGTCAGTAAACATCAAAATCTGGGCTTTAACTGCTGATTAATTTCATTGAAGGTCTGTTTAATAGCCGGTAAGAAACTCATTTGAACCATTCATAAACCCTTTATAAGGGTAGCCTTTTTCTAAAGTGGTACCCTAAAATATGCTAATGAGAGGATTATGACAATAGCCATGGGAAGTGTCATTAACCAGCCCTGCAGATGCTGAACCAGTGTCAGCTGGCTCTCATTAAGGGCAGCAAGAGCATCTGAGCAGAGAGACATGGATAGAACTTGCTGCCACCCACCCCCTGCCTCAGCCCTCGCATCCCACAGCCCTCATTAGGAACGTGAAGATCTATGAAAATGTGCCATTATCCAAACTGTAAATGCCCCTGTTTCCAATCAACCCCCCCTCCTCATCCATCCTCCGCTGCCCTATGTGCGGTCTCCATGCTGAAACAGATCACACAGAGCAGGAGCATTAATAATCCCCCACTGTAATTTTAATACATCATAAATGTTGTGTCTTTGTCACTCCGCAGTCACTTTACGCCACTCGCTCAGACTTGAAACTTTATCATCACTGCAGTGTCAGTGAGCTTGGATTGCTGGTGGATTAGCCTTCTGGCTAAGCTAACATAAGTCATTTTCTGAAAACCAGAATATGAATTAAATGTAGTCTAAAACTCCACACACTAAACAGTCTTGCCCTACATTCACACTAGCAGGCGACATAATGACTAGCACCCAGTCATTTCCTATGGGAGTACCTGATTTGTAGCTGCAACTTAGCGTACAGTGGCAAGTGACAAATAGAGTTACGATTATTTTACTATATGCAAATGACTTATGGCGCTGTGAAGCGACGTTGTAAACCACTGATTAAAACAAATTCTCTATAGACCTGTTCATGAACTGTGTCAGTATTATCATGACCAAGCACCTCACTGTGTTCAGACTCAGATAGCTAGCTATGCTAGCCAACATCTGTGAAGAGCATCAAGCTATTATACACAGTTCATTCCCTGTGTCTGGGGTTTAGGATTTATGATATTGTATCTTTCTCTTTTGGCTCACTTTGGTTTACACTGCAAGGCTAAAGGGGATGTCTACTGGCTGGACATTTGTCAAGAATACAAGTACATAGCAGTATAATATCCTTCCAAAGTAAAACGTGTCTCCAATTTTGTTGTTTTTCACTTTTATGCATCATTTATACAGCTGCTGTTTACACTGTGTGAAAATTTCATGATAAATGGAGCAACAGAAATGTCCCAAAATGGTTTGGAAAAAAGTCTAGTTCCATTGACCTACATTAAAACTAAATGAGGTTTTCGCCCTCTCCTGTAAAGTAGCCATTTTGGAGATACTTGGTTTTTTTTTTTTTGGACAATGACGACCTGTTTCTTTTTGATTGGGAGACAAAAGGAAACAGTACATTTATACCATTTACCTGACCCTCCTATCCAGAGCGACTTACAAGGTAAATCATATTACAGGTAGGCCAGTGTAGTGTTACAAGTCTTGCCCAAGGACTCTTATTGAGTCCTTCATTCCGGAAGCTGTAAGACTTTTAAACGCCACTTAGTCATAACCACTGCACCGACACTTTGACGACACTAGTCACTTTAAATACACTCTGCTGCTACCTTCTCCATTTCCTGCTGCTCTTCTCTCTGTATTTTATTTTATTTTATTTTTATTTTATTTTATTTTCATTTTTACATATATTTTTATATATTTATGTATATTTTATTCATTTAAGTACTGCTGTCTGGGTAAAACTGGGTCCTTGGGTACCACAATTTCGTTCCACCCCATGTACCACATGTGATGCAAATGACAATAGAGCCTCCTTGAATCCTTATTGGTGTAGCACAGCATAGTCAGCCAGACCAGGATTTGAACCCCAGTCTCCCACATGTGGTGGTCGCTCCCTGGCATTGTCCACTGAGCTACACCAACCATGACAATACAAAGAGAACACAGCTGTGAACTCAACATGGTAACAACATGTAGCCCATTTAGAACAAAAAACTTTGTCTCCTGTACTGGTTCTATACATGCTTTGTAGAACCTTAGTTCTAACTACTCTGTCAACAAAGAGTGTAGGACAATGGTAGTAAACATTACAAACAAGTTACCAGAGCATTTGTGTTTTGGATCATCTACTGGTCACAAGAAGATACAGGACAGTTTTTCAGGAGACCACTGGGTGTCGCCATTGTTGTCTTGTTTTTCCTCAACAACTGACACATTCACGGTTATCATTATGGTTGGTGCTGAAGAACCTACTATTCTTTGCTTCCAGCTGGAAACAAACTTATCGGTTTCAGGTCTATTCATTTTTGATGGAAATATACTGAACAGTTCACAAGTGGGTGCACAAACCAGAATTTCCGTTCCAGAAGCCGTTCTCTTTGGTGGAAAATGCCTAACAAAGACTTTCCGAAACAACAGGGCAAGGAAAAGTAGTAACCAACCGGTAGCTTATGAGTCTTAGAACACTTGCAGAAGGGAAGGCCATCATCACACAATCTATTTTTTCTATCTGCCTTTATCTGTCTGTCATTTTGTACTGCAAAAACTATATATAGCACTGACATTCATTAAGGAAGGCACGCTCTGATGTTGATTTCTCATTTGGTGCAGACCACCATGAAACGCTTTCCCAGTCAAAGATAACTGAAGCAGGACTCTCTCAGAAGAGACAGAGACCTATGATTTTTGGCAACCCACAGCCCAGTTCTTTGGGGTGGACCTGAATGCTTGAGTGCTCACACATCAGAGGAGAATGAACAAAAGGAAATGCCTGATAGGTCCGCACCCACCATGGTGTGAAAGCGTGAAAGAGCCCTCAGTCAAGAAATATTTGAACTGACATTTAGTAAATTTACACAGTGTGAGCTAGCGCAAATGTTTGGCTTTCTAGCTGAAATGGAGATGTTCTGCCTGAACCAATCTAGGTGCTTACTCCAGTCCTTTAAAATGTGGTGGGTCAAATGTGTTAAAGGAGAATTGCACTGATCGTTTCTGTAACTGATGAAGTTACAGATTTTAATTTCTGTACAGTGGTGGTGTGACAGGAACCAAAACCATTAGTGAACTTACACTCTTCTGAGTTTCTATGTATAATGCTTATGATGGTTTATTGTTGAAAACAAAAAGCATATATGATTTTGAGGGTAAAATTTTAAAAGGCAATGTCCTGCTTCTAGCTGCTATTAAAGGGTAATATGAATTGATGAATAAGAAATGTAGGCCAAATTATTATCACAAAACGAGACTTCATAATACGAAATCAGGTGGCATATTTATAGATAGATAGATACTGTATTGATCCCAGAGGGAAATTATTTTTATTGATTATTTATTTTTTTAGATAGATATATAGATTATAAACATATGTTGTAATGTTATTTCTATGAGGGAACATTTAGGGCCATTAAGGTCTTTAGATTTCTGGTTCCTATCACCAACTCTGTGAACCATTTTGACTCGGTGAGTGTCTCTAGTGCATCTCACAACTTTGTTTGCATTGCAACCATTAAGTAAATCTGAAATTTGAAAAATTTCTCCTTTGAAGAATTATCCAACACCCAAATAATACTTGCTTTGGTGGTCTCATGGGGGTCCTGACCACTGAATAACACGGTAAAAGTATATTGACAATGCATTCAGAGAAACAGATGAATTTACAGTCTGTTTGTAGAACTACAAATACATGTGGTAAGAGTAGCTGATTAAATGGGGAGGCTAAAGTGGCTTATCAATGTATACATGACATGTATATGTGTTATCAGTATGTTCCATATATTATGCAGACATTGCCTATATTTAATCTATACATGTATGCACACACCAGACGGCACACCTGGAAAGAGCTCCTGTCACATCCGAGTCAAACTCAACTTCAAGAACATCAACACCAGCAACTTGTTCAGATCTTGTGGGATTCCTGCATGCATCCTTAAAGCATGTGCACATCAGCCAGCAGGAGTGTTCACATACATCTTCACCCTCCCTCTCTCCCTCTCAGTGCCAGTATGTTTAAAATGGGCCAAGTCAGTCAGAGTTACTACCTTAAATGACTGGCTCTTGGTGGTTCTGACCTCCATCATAAGCAAGTGCTTTGAGAAGCTGGTTAAAGACTCCATCTGCTTCTCACTAGCTGCCACCTTGGACCCGCTGCAGTTCACCTACTGACAGAACAGATCCACTGATGATGCAACTGCCCTGACACTACACCTAGACAGAAAGACCAGAATGCTGCTTGTGGATAGTTCAGCATTCAACACCATTGTTCCCCCCGGGGCCCGATACTATGCTTCAGGATCTTGGTCTGAACAGTTCTCTGTGCAGCTTAATCTTGAACTTCCTAATGGGCTGATTCCAGGTGTTAAAAATGGGCAGCATCACCACCTCCTCACTGATCTTGAACACATGAGCCCCTCAGGGCTGTGTAGTCAGCCCTCTCTTGTACTCCCTGAACACCCACGATTGCACAGCCAGATACAGCTCCAGTGCCGTCATTAAATTTTCTAGTGACACTCAATTGTTGGCCTGATTGCCGACAACAACAGCTAGATGGCCCACAGGTAGGAGGTCAGCTTCCTGATAGACAGGTGTCACGAGAACAAGCTATTCTTCAACGCCGACGGGACCAAGGAGCTGATAGTGGACATCGGGAAGCAAGAGACAGTGCAGACCCCCATCACAATCAATGTGGCCACTGTAGAGTGGGTCAGCAGCTGACCCCAATGTTTACATCACAGAGGAAATTACATGAACTGAACACACCACCCTGGTGGTGAAGAAGGCACAACAGCACCTCGTCTACCTCAAACGGCTGAGGAGGTTTAGCATGAACCCTCACATCCTCACAACATTTTACACATGTACTGTGAAGACCATCTTAACCAGCTCCATCACTGCGCTGATATCAAATTGAAAGCTCTGCAGTGGGTGGTGCGGACAGTCCGGATACATCCGGACAGTACATCACTAGGATTTAGCTCTCAAACTTCCTGGTTTTATACATCAGCTTCTGCCTGGAGAAAATGACTCTACCCACCCATACCACTGTCTATTCTCAAAGCTGCTGAACTGTACAGAAGCATAAAGTCCAGAACTAGCCAGTTCTGAGATTTCCACTGTTTCCCCCAGGACCATCAGGTTGCTGCACAGTCAGTAGTACTCAAATGTCAGGCAATGGGCCTATCACCAACTCCATTAACAATCCACACCCCAATACATAAGACTCATCAAATTGGATATATGGAAATGTGTATCATAGCTTATATCAGTAACTCACAGTACAGTATATTACAGTTATAAAAACTATATTGAGAAGTGTAGTTTTTGGAATATTCCGAAGCGTTATCATGACAAGAACTGAGTATAAACTCTTTTATTATTGCTGATTGTCTGCTCGTCACTGCCTATTTAAGTTACACTACATTAATTTAACCCTGATATTCCTGTTCATAGTCATTTCAAATCTCTGCCCGTGGCCATAATGAACACTCACAAAGTTAGAAGTTTCCAGCCAACCTGTCAACGACATCTCAACAGTACAAAGTGGAGCATCTGTATTCACCGTAATTCACTGGGACAATGGGATTTGGGGATCAGGCGCTCTATGCCAGAGATCATTCCAGGTAAAAGATCTGTGTGTAGGATGAGCACTTCAGTAATTCTGGAATTTTTAAAGATTTCCATCGTCCACATGACCTTAATATCAGCAAAACCTCCAGGTCCCAGTATATCACTGTAGCTGGGGAAAACCTCCAAAATAAAAACTATACAGGAGAAGGAAAAGGCATGCTTTACTTTAACATAAGTCAATGGAACCAAACTGTTTCCATGTAAAAATTCATTATCCAAAGAATAGTTGCACTCAGAAGGAAAAGTTGGATTGCAATGCATTAGGGAAGGAAGATAGAGGTTACCAGGAACAATGAATAATGATAATTTAGACTGCTATGGGGAATATTTATTGAGATGCACATACAGAAGTAGTGGCTCTCAGTATGTCACAGAGCTGCCAACGCAACATGCCAGACGAGCCTGCATGGAGCTGTAGAGGTTCCTAATAGTCTCCTGCAATAATCCATCATATGCAGCTTGAATATTCTCACACAGTTCCCTTGGGGTGGAGGTGGAGTGACACCAGGCTATCTGGACAAGTGATGCATGATAACAGACCTTTCATCTTGGCGCCAACTACAGTGCATCCACACACAGATTCATTGGTCGTTTTCACCAAGACAAAAGCTGGACTCACTCCATGGCAGTCTTGCTGATATAGTGTTAAGGGTAGTCGTTATAACAGTCTGTATGCATGTAGTCCTGCAACTGTCTGCCAATGGTGTCTGCTGGTTCAGTCAGGTACAGCAATAAGGCCCATCCTTGCTTACGCCATGTGTGCAAAAACCTGACCATTCGCATGCCCCATGATGTCAAACCTACCCAACAAGTTTCATTCCTGTTGGTTGATTACTTCTGGGTACAACTACTTGTGCAAGTATTACTTGAATGATGAGTATAATTTCTTTTTGTGCATTCATTGTAAAACATACACATAATGTACACAAAGGCAAAAAATTGAAAAACGACAAAAATGTAGACTCAGGTTTTGGTCAGACAGCAGTGATACAGGGGTTGGACAATGAAACTGAAACACCTGGTTTTAGACCACAATCATTTATTAGTATGGTGTAGGGCCTCCTTTTGCGGCCAGTACAGCGTCACTTCGTCTTGAGAATGACATATACTGCGTCCTGCACAGTGGTCAGAGGGATTTTAAGCCATTCTTCTTGCAGGATAGTGGCCAGGTCACTACGTGATGCTGGTGGAGGTTCGTCCTTCTTGGTGGTATGCTGACATTACCCTGGATACCGTGGCTCTTGATACATCACAAAGACTTGCTGTCTTGGTCACAGATGCGCCAGCAAGACGTGCACCAACAGTTTGTCCTCTTTTGAACTCTGGTATGTCACCCATAATGTTGTGTGCATTGCAGTATTTTGAGCAGAACTGAGCTCTTACCTGCTAACTGAACCCTCACACTCTGCTCTTACTGGTGCAATGTGCAATTAATAAAGATTGGCCACCAGGCTGGTCCAATTTAGCCATGAGACCTCCCACACTAAAATGACAGGTGTTTCAGTTTCATTGTCCAACCCCTGTATGTAGCTATTCTACTTTTTCATGAACTTTTTTGCCATTTACAACAGCAGTGGGGGAAGGTAAGGTGAAGGTAAGGCAGGGTGGTGACATATACTTTTTGTAATACAGACAGAATAGAAGGATAAAAGAAGAACAATACAAAACAAACAGCCAGTCAATAAGCATTGCATAGTTCAATAGGAAACTGAGGTCATCGAATAGAACCATATGAATGTCCCAAATGCTAATTGTTCTTGGCTTGGCTTTATTAACCTTATTAAACTAGATATCCAGAACTTCATAGCTACAAACTGTGGGGCGATCCAAAGTTGCAAATAGCTGTTCTACTTTGAAAAAAAAAAAAAACCTGACTTAATAAGTTGGTTAAGAGGAACAGGTTGTCTCTCAGTACTATGTCCTCCACCTTGAGTCAGTGTGTACAGGCTTGTGAGGAGGCCTATATAAAGAACCCAGCAGCAGAAGAACCTGAATAGCAATGAGCCAAAAAAAGGAAAACTAGAATGCACATCTGTTGTGATGTGAATTATAACACCTCCTCTTCCACAGCCGGCCTTGTAGGGTCGGGAAAACTTTGACAAATCTCCTTTTCTGCAGACAAAGCACACAGGGCCGCAGGCAGGAATGAGTTTCTTGCTTAAAGCCTTGTCACGTTTTCCAGATTACACCGCTTGCTTCAGAAATAAAGTTGCCTGCATCCTTATCTCACCTCTTCTTAGCTGCACTTCTTCTTACGCAAATGCTTTCCGCTTCTGTACCTGGACACGCTTTAGAACGCCCATAAAATAGCGATCAGCCTCCCTCCTCAGACCGAGTGCTGGCTGGAACCAGTCAGCTTTTGGTGATAAAAATCGCACTCACTGAGAAGCAGGATTATGTATGGTGACATAATTACAGTTATGTAGATGGATAGCTGTGCACTTTCCTCTATCACGCTCCTCCTCTTCTCTCAGGGCTGGAGCATTTGCAAGAAAGCTTCGCTTTAATGACATCTGATCGATAAAGTGTAATGGATTTGGTGGGGTTGTACAGGGTACTGAAACATGTGTATCCACGCATTATGGCTCAGCAGGAAGCAGGGGACACTTATAGTTTGCTTAATCCGATTTCAGATGCGGGATAGTGTTCTATAACCCTGTAGGTTTGGTGGTGTTAACTCTATACACATTTTACATGATAATTTACGTACTAGTCTTTTGTTTTTTAATACTGAAAAGTCTGAAGTTTAGCCGTTGTTTGGCTTCCTAACTAGGTGGGCTCTTATTACATAACATTACCAAGCTAGAAGGATGAAGGTAGCAATGCATATTGTCACTGTCGAAGGAAAAACATGTATCTCCATTTTTGTTGATTTTATTTTATGCCTCATTTGATCACATGAGCTGCTGTTTACACTGTGTGGAGATTTCATGAAGAATGGACCAACAGAAATGGCCCAAAACCACTTGGAAGGGCATCTGGTTCCATTGACTTTCATTCAAATTAATTGAGGTTTTTGGCTGTAAAGTTGCCAATTTGGAGATACCTGTTTTTCTTTGGACAGTGACGGTATTTTAGAACTGCTGCTGACTGGTTTGATACTTCAGTAGATAGGAACAAATAAACTGTTAGCAAAAGAATGATTGACACACCTATCATCCAATCAGAATTCTCTCTGAGAAACTTTCATGCAACTAGTTTGCAACACATTCATGCAATATATTTGAAGTTGCTTGCAACATAATTTCCAGCTGCATATAGCTATATAGATGGTATTTATTAGCAGTGTATATGTGTTGTTTGTATGTCAAGTCATTTGTATGTAGCCGTTAGAGTTATAGACTGAAGTCTTACTTATGCTGTCCTCCATAAAAAAGTTCATTAAGGAGTGTATTTCCACCCAATCTGAGCTCTAACAAATTGGGGAGTGTCAAAAGTGGAGAAAATTATTTGTTCTTTTGTCTTTGTCAAAATACTTTACCTTATGGATTCCCAAGACACTTTAAAACTGCAACAGTTGCAGCTGAGTTTCAAGGTAGTTGCATGAAGCTTTCAATTAAGCAAGTGAAATTTGGTTTCATTTAAATTCCAAGCAATTCAAGTAATAGTATCACCATGTAAAGTCTGGCTAAATGCTCCTCCTCCAACAAGTAAATTAAATACTTGGACAAATCTTCATAGAACGAACCTGCAGTGAGAACAGTCAGTAAACTATTCAGCTTTATTGGAGTAGGATTTGTGAAAAGATGCAACTGAAGAACATCTAAAACCGGACACGTGCCATCCTGACCATTTATTTCATTTCAAAGTTTAAATTACAAGACTGCCAAAGTGGCTAAACAGGGGGATTTATGCTAAGCTAAGCTTTATCTGGGTTACTGTATTTGCTAAAACACATTTTAACATGATGTCTTCTGATAACATAACAAAGTAATGGACTTGGCATTCACCAGCTCATTCTTGGGATGTTTCTTTACAAAAAATGTATTCAAAATGCTTAATTTAACAATAAAGACTGTACAGCACTCACATTGGTAATTAAAACATTCTGTGGTAAAATACATATTAACACATATTAACATAATATTTTACCATTTATACACTTTATCTTTGCCACTGTTTCATTAAAGCTTGCTAACAGCTAGCTCTAGTGTAAGCTTAGCTTTAGTTTTAGCATTAGCAGTTGAGCATTAGCTAGCAGTAGCCTGATTGGAATGTTTGACAGATTTACGCTTCCTGGCCAAACAAAAGTCACACTCTAATATTTTGTTAGACCTCCTTGAGCTCTGACTGGAGCATGTATTTACTCTCTTATTGTTTCGACAAACTTATGCAACATTTATTTCCATCCAAAGCTGCTATAGGTTTTAGGCTGCATCATGTATTGAAGATGTAAAGTCTCTCTAGCACCTCTGAAATACGTAAGGACACATGATGTGATGCCTGATGAATCTTAACATTGTCAAAATATAATATGCCTGAGCCATCAGGGAGGAAAAACCCATTGATGGGATAACCTGGTCTTTCAGTACATTCAGGTAGTCAGTCTTCATTAATGTTGCTACATAATGTTGAGGAGCCTCAACCAGAACAGCTAAAGCAACCCCAGATCACACTAACTTTTCCACTGCTTCAGACTTAGCTATATTGGTTTTCCTACCACAATGCTGTTTAGTCCAAACCCTGTGGGTTCTAGATGTATTGTGTGTGTGGGAATAATCTTTGTTTTAACGTTAAACTATGCTGTGAGTTCTACTGTCCATTTTTTACCATTTGATTTCACCAAGCATTTAATTGACCTCTGATCATTTAAGACCACATGTCTTCTGCAGAGTTGATAGTTCCACTATCCTTCTAGGTTTTAATAAGATAGTGTTGGACAGTTCTTAACACGAATCCACACCAATAATTTGACTTTTCTAAAACACAATACCGTATTTTCCATGAGATACATATTCCCACATAGCTGGTTGAGAATGAAACAGCTCCCTCTATCAGTTATGGTTATGCCAATGGTTGCCAACTGAAACATTTTTGTCACTGTAGTAATTATCCTGTTGGAGGTCTTCAGGTTTTTACTTTTTAAGTCCTAAATTTCTGTTGCAGTTAACAGATGCCTGCATTGGCCAGCACTGGGCAGAGTGCTGAGGAGAGAGGGCCTTCATACCCACTCAGACAGAGCAAGGCAGGTTATGCTCTCTTGCACTCGACTCCTGGGTGCTGTGGCATCACTGGGGATCAAACTCCAACCATGGGGCCTATTAAATGGTTCCACCAGCCGGAAGCCTGTAATTCCACAATTGATTATGTACTTCCAAAATATGAAAGTGTATACATCACATTGATTCAATTTCTCGACAGGTTTGAGTCTCAATGATACGACAATAAAACATGGCTATAATGTAGAGAGAATGAAATATATTTCATTAACCGTATCCAAATAAAATATGTAAAAGTATCTTTACACTGTACTTTCTACAACATATGTCTTCTTGTTTTATGGAGAAATAATAAAAAAAAACCCATCAGGAAATATGAGATTTCTTATCGGACCCATGCAGGGGCAACAACAATAGGATAGTCTAAGGTGGTCTGTGCCATTCTAATGTATAGAGAGGGTTTACATAAAGGGGAATTGTACTGATTTTCAAAAGATAAATATGCATAGCTCAGTAATTGAGATGTGAACAAAGCAGTGTTGGTTAGATGTGAAATGGTTCTATTGCCCATACCATATAACAAACTCTGATGCTTGTCTACAAAGCTAAAAATGGATTCGTCCCTTCCCACCTTACGGCAAATGAGCTTCAAAAAGACGCATATCGCACAAGCATCAAGACTCTTCCCTCTCCTGGCACTCAGGTGGAGGACTTCCTCTGACTGACTTCAAACGCAGACTGAAGACACATCTCTTTGTGAAGCACTTAAGCGAGCACTTATTGAAACACCTACAGGAGCCTTTATGACATCCCATTTTAAATCCATAGGCGGTAATAAGGAGTCGGTTCCCCTTTCCAGCTATAGCGGCTTCTACTGCTCTGTGAATGCTTTGGAATGTGCCTGCGGGGGATTTTCGGCGACTCATCCAGAGAAGCATTTGTAAGGTCAAGACTCATGTTAGACAAAAGAGTCTCACTTGCAGTCTCCATTCCAGCTCATCCCCAAGGTGTTTGATGGGGTTAAGGTCAGGGTTCTGTGCAGAGCAGTCAAACTCTTCAACACCAAACTCATCAAACCATGCCTGTATGGACCTTGCATTGAGCACTGGGGCGCAGTCATGCTGGAACAAAAAAGAGCCCTCCCTAATCCCCAGAGCATTATCCCTCCTCTGCCCAACTTTACTATTGGCACAATGCAGTCAGGCAGGTAAAATTTTCCTGCCATTGGCCAAACCTAGACCACTCCATCTAAAGCTTGGCATTGAACATGGTGATGTAAGGCTTGCATGCAGCTACTTGGCCATGGAACCCCATGCCATGAAGTTCCTGGGGTAACAGATTTGTGCTGATGTTAATGCCAGGGGAGGTTCAGAACTGTGTAGTTGAGTCAGCATAGCGTTGTTGACTTTTGGAGATGCACTTTGATAAGAACCCTTTCATGGTCTGCTACTTCATGGCTCAATTGTTGTGGTTCCTAAATACTTTCACTTTTTTTTTTTTTTTTTTTTTACAATGCTTGCTAATGAAACATGCCAGATGCCTTGTTGTAGTTGTAGGGGTCTCTAATGGTGTCCTGTGACAATCCATCCCATACAGCTTGAATATTCTCACACAGTTCCAGTTTGGAGTAGGGTTGGAGGTGGAGTGATACCAGGCCTTCTGGACATGTGACTTGTAATAACAAACTGTTCATCTTGGTGCTGAACACGGTGCCTCCAGATATGTATACATTGGTCATCTCCACCAAGACAAAAGTGTGATTAAGACAAGATGCTGTACTGCCAATCTGAGTCACTCCATAACAGTCTGGCACGACACCGTTACAGTCTTTGGTGACGTTGATGTGGTGTTAAGGGCAGTCATTGTAACTGTCTGCATATAGTCCTGTGTTGTGCAGCTGTCTGCCAATGGTAATGGATAACAGGATGACATATGGAGGTATATGACTTATGGGACTGCATATGACTTATGGGACTGCTCACTGAATATCCGCCATTGTGGCTGCTGGGTCCCCATGCGCATGTCAGGCATTAGTCGGTTCTCCTTCCCTGTGGTTGATGTAGTTCTCCCAGATCCTTCATGTCACATGCGTGCCGCCTTCTATCCACTGCTGCCTACAGTGTGCTAATCTCCACATGACTAGTATGGGGAGAAATACGTCGATAAGATCACCCAGCTTCCTGGAGCCCCTGTGATGCGATCCTTCTCCAACTCTTCCAACTTCTCAAACTACCTTTACACTCTTCTCTGAAGCTGCTAGGATGCTACCATAACAACAACAGCAACCGTGTGAGAATGTAAAGCATGTACAACAGGATGACCTTATATAGTCAGTAAGATACAGCGGTAAGGTCAATCCTTGCTTATGTCACATGGGTTACTCTCCAGGACTGGCAACGTTGAAGAACCAGGAAAGGTGCAGGGAACATCATCATGGACCTGTCTAACCCTGGACACAACATATATCAACTCCTCCCATCTGGCATGTGCTACAGGACCCTGTACACCAAGCCAACCAGACACAGGAACAGCTTCTATCCTCAGGCCTTCCCAGTGGTGTCCCAGTGTTCCATAAAGAACTTCAAATCGTGACTCATCTGACCACAGAACAGTCTTCCATTTTGCCACACTCCATTTTAAAAGACCCCTGGCCCAGTGCAAACGTCTGAGCTTGTGGAGCTTGCTTAGAAATGGCTTCCTCTTTGCACTGTAGAGTTTCACCTGGCAAGGGCGGATGGCACGGTGGATTGTGTTCACTGACAATGCTTTCTGGAAGTATTCCTGAGCCCATTCTATTATTTCCTTGACAGTGGCATTCCTGTTTGAGGTGCAGTGACGTTTAAGGGCCCGGAGATCACGAGCATCCAGTAGAGTTTTACGGCCTTGACCCTTACGCACAGCGATTGTTCCAGATTTTTTTAAATCTTTTGATGATGTTATGCACGGTTGATGATGATAACTTAAAAGTCTTTGCTATTTTACGCTGGGTAACACCATTCTGGTATTGCTGCACTATCTTTCTGCGCAACAATGGTGGAATTGGTGATCCTCTTACCATCTTGGCTTCAGAGAGACACTGACACTCTGAGAAGCTCTTTTAATATCCAATCATGTTGTCAATTGACGTAATTAGTGTTAATTGGTCTTACAGCTGTTCGTTATATGCTCAGTTTCCTTTTTCCATCCACTTATTGCTACTTGTCCCAACTTGTTTGGGATTTATTGACGCCATGAAATTTTGAAACAACATATTTTTCCCTTAAAATGATACATTCTCTCAGTTTAAACTTTTGATCTGTGATTTGTGTTCTATTCTGAATAAAATATTAGATGTTGGCACCTCCACATCATTGCATTCAGTTTTTATTCACAATTTGTTTAGTGTCCCAACTTTTTTGGAATCCGGTTTGTAAATAATTTTCAGTACTTAGCTAAATTTAATTACCGCTGAATTGTGTTGTTAGTGGGAAATTTGAATAAAGGAATGCCATTCAGGGATCCATGATGTGCTCCCATGGCAAACTGTCCCATATGACTTGATGTCCTATTAAATCTCTGGGCTTCATTCCCAGCTAGACTTGTTGCAGTGCCACTAGGAACCTGTTGTCCTCTATGTTGGTGCCTATCTGCAACACACATTCTCTGTCAGGGCCATCTGTCCTGCACCCCACTGCCCACCCCACCTCGTTTAAGCAGCCAAGGACTGATCTTTGTTTAGCCTCCATTTTCCGGAGAGTTGGTTTTGGTCATCAGTCTGAGTTATGGGCCTCATGTAGAGTCACTGGTTGGATGCATTAGACGAGCAGCCGTTTTATTGGGCAGGAATTGTGATGGAAAAGTTTTTGTGGGTAATGCAAGGGCACAAACACAAAGCACACCGCGTGGGACAGCACAGCTGCCAACATGAGCAAGGACTTCATTTGGGCCGTAAATGCTGCTTGTCGCTGGACCAGCTTTTGCCTGTTGGTTTTGGGCTTCTCAGGAATAAAAAAGAAAGAGTGAAGAAAGAAGGAAACAAATATTGAAATAACAAATTGCTCTGAAAAGCTCGACCAGCAGCTTAATCAGCGCAGGAGTGCCAGGCGCTCCCGGCGTGTAATTGGGCTTGCAGTCTCTACACCATTCAGCGATTTATCGTGTTTGGCCGGCTAACGATTTGCTGCCGCAGTGTCTTGCGCTCGAGGGTGGGGCAGCATACATGAACGCAGTGTGCAAACACACCCGCATCTCCCATGGCACGGTGGAGGTTTTAGGATGCTCCATTCAGCCTGTTTTTACCGCTCCTATTGGTGTTTAATGGTGGGGTATAAAAATCAGCGGATCAATACGTGTGCCAGTGTGTCTCTGTTGCCGCCAGAGTAAACAGTTAGAGAGTAATTGAATGAGAGGCTCTCAGACTGAGACAAATGACTCTCACCGTGACTGATTGTGCTCACAGCCACTACACCTCTCTTTTTTCTTTCCTCCTTCCTTCCCCTCGTCTCCACTTTTTCTTTCCTTGTGTCTGTCCTTTTGTGCTGTCTGTCCATTATTCCATTTATCTTTCTTTCTTTCATTTCTCTCCTCATTGGTTGCCATGTAATATCCTTTCTGCCTCTCTGCATTACTTCATTCATCTTTCTTTATTTTTCTTCCTACCTTTCTTTCATTCTCTGTTCTCCATTCATTATATTTTTCACTCGTTCCTTCTTTCCTTCTATGTCCCTGTAGCATATAATGTATTATTCCTCCTTTTCACCATATAACTTCTTTTTTTCCCTGATTTGCTCCATTCTTTCTCTCCAACTTTTATCTTTCTTCCTTTTTACTGTCATTTCTCTGTTCTCCTACTTTCTTTCTTCCTTCCCACATTATGTTCTTTCTTTCTTTTTGTTTGTTTATTTGTTTCTTTTTTTCATGCTTTCGTTCATTCATTCTTTCGTTCTTTCATTATTTCTTTCTTTCTTTCTTTTGTTCATTCTTTCTTTCTTTCTTTCTTTCGTTCTTTCTTTCGTTCTTTCATTGTACTTTGTTTGCTCAATTCTTTATTTTTTCGCTTTTCTTTCTATCTGCTTCATTTTAGCCCTCCTTCCTTTTTTATTCCCTTTTTATTTATTTTTTTTCCTTTGTTTGATTGATTGATTTTCTTTCTTTCTCTTCTATATCAAACTTCCTTATTTAATATTTGTAGAATTTACTTTCCTTCCTTCTTTCCTACTTTCTATCCTTCTTTCTATTCATCTTTTGTTGGCTTCTTTCTTCTCTTCTTTCTTTCTTTGCTTCCTTAACTCTTTATGTATGCTCTTTTCTCATTGCATACAGTGTAATATTTCTTTCATACTTTTATTTTTATATTCCTCTCTCCCTTCTTCCATCCTTTCTTCCTACATCATTTCTTTCTTTCTTTCTTTCTTTCTTTCTTTCTTTCTTTCTTTCTTCTTTATTCTATCCTTGTTTTCCTCTCTACTTAGCTTTCCTCCATGTATAAATATAAATATTTATTAAGAGAAGAACAGAGGAACAGAAGACTAATGGAATCCAGTAGAACCTTTTTTCAAGATCAAGAACAGAAACAGTAGCTCATCCATTCACTCCAGATCATTAATTACTTTCTTTTCATATTAATGTAGCCACCTCCATCCTGCTCCCCCCTCTTCCTTATACATTCCTCATCCCTTCTTTGGTAAGCAGCAGCAAGGAGCTTCATTTCCACACATCCACACCTGAACCAGCTGTGACCTCACTGAAACATGGCAGTAAATGTATGATGTGAAGCTTCGCTCCTGCCTAGTGCACTAAGCTCTTCGGTTCTCCGCCTATGTGTTCATAGTAATTGCTTCAGCTGTGCTTAAGAGACGGAACGGAGCAGGTAAATGTCAGACAGCGTGGAGAGCGATAGATGTGGGAGGGGGAGGGGTCAGTCGCCGCAGGCACTTGAAGCTACTGCCACATTTAGCTTTCTTGACGCATCCAGGCTGAGAGAGGTGCTTTAAAAGGCTAATCCAAGGCTTTTAAACAGCTGTCTTCTTGTTGGCCCAGATGTAAAACGCTCCCTCCCCTTCTTTTATTGATGCCTTAGCCTTCATCTCATTCACTGTAATCGGGTTAAGACGGAAAATGGAACAAGTGGCATAGCCATAATTTTATAACTGTGTGCCTCTGTTTTATAACTGCATTCAATTAGGCTAACTTGGACCCAGCACAGGAGGGAGTGCTGGAATAGCTCTCTGCATCTGCACCAATTGAAATGAGTATCATCAATAACAGGTAGTGATGAATAATGGCTGGGGGTAAGAGAGCACACACTCACACAAACACACAGAAGTTTGTATGGCTTTCTCCATTTGGTGCCTCTACTGACTGCATGACTGGGGCTAAGTGCTAAGCCAACACAGCGTGAAACTAGGAAATATATTGGTTAATATTATTTTGCCTCGCCCATTGATCCACAATGACATAATCAAAACTCAGAAGAAGCATCAGAGGTGAACAAAAATCATTATACTTTGATCAAAGATTGCAAGACAAACTGAGCTATTAGCAAAGAAATAATGGCTCCACCTATCAGTGCATGTTAAGAAGCTCCGCCCACCAAATTCATCCAAGTGCTTTCCCGACACTAGCAACAATAAACCAGCAAACTTGTTATTTGTGGCAATAAAACCGTATGACATTAGCACAAACAATGACACGCTACGTAAAGGTGCAGATCTAGGGGTCCACTGACAGAGAGTGTTTGGTAAGCTGGAAGTTGGTGCTGTCATCCTGCTGCTCCTCATGTTTATTCAGGTTTGTGGACGGTGGAGCAGAGAGGCCCTGACTTCTCAGGGAGCCCCCATGTCTGTGTGACCTTCAGGCTCTCCCTTTTAGTTATGCTGTAATAGCCAGGCCTGCCGGAGTCACTGCTGCACTCTGTTAACACCATATAGTGTGTTCAGGTCTTCTGTCAGAGCTAACAGTCCGTCTGTTCTCTTTGTCTGAGCTGAACTGCTGCCCATCCTGTGCGGTCTGATGCTGTTGCTACATCTGCTCTGAATGGGAGCCACTGCTTGCCTTTAACCACCACGGAGCTCCTGGCTGTTCTGCACTGTGGAAGCTTGGTCTGCGTCCTGCTGACCCATCTGATGACCCAGCTACTTAATTACAGACTAATCAGACATTTATTCCTCCACCTTACAAACACTGAAAGCTCTTCCCTTTGCCTGTCTGTAATCTAGTGTTGACCTGAGGAGGATGGGTTCCCTTTTTTAAGTCTTGGTTCCTCTCAAGGTTTCTTCCTTTTGAACTGAGGGAGTTTTTCTTTACCTCTGTCGCCCTCGGCTTGCTCATTGGGGGCTCGAACACCGGATGCTTTGTGACAACATCTGTTGTAAAAAAAAAAAAAAAAGTGCTATATAAATAAATGTTGACTTGATTTGACAGGAAGCTATGTAGCCTACAATGCTAACCAGTTGCTCTAACAAACAAGAAAACAGGACAGATCAATACTGACCAACTGCTTTTCTGAAACATCAAAACAAGGTAATGTTCTCCACCTGTCAAACAGAAACAAAGCAACCTCATCTTGCCTTTTCATGCTTCTCAGCTCTCCATGAAGCTGAAATCATCTTTTTTGCTTTTTTTGCCAGCCTCCCGCTTGATTTTTTTCTGTTCCATTATAAATGGTGCAGCAGCTACATTTAGTACAATGAATGAAACTGGTGCACCATTAAGGAGGAATGGGAATTAGGATGCAAATAGGACGTCCACTCTAAGGGGTCTCCATGATGTTAAAATGACTTGCCTGATCTACGAATGCCTTCCTCAGCCTTGGTTCTTCAGGCCTGTTTCTCAGCCATCTTTCCTTCATGTGGGGGGAGTCATGGGATGGAGGTTAGGGAACCTGCTCTGTGACCGGAGGGTCAGTTCTCTGAACTGACAGTAACGACTGAGGTGTCCTTGAGCAAGGCACCTAAGACCCCACTGCTCCCCGGGTGCTGTGGATAGGGCTACCCAGCGTTCTGGGCAAGTGTGCTCACTGCTCCCTAGTGTGTGTGTTCACTATGTGGGTGTTTCACTTCACGGATGGAATGCGTAATATAAATTCCTCTGTTTGTAAAACCACAAATACTCTCTACTCAGAGAATGATTGGCCTCACCTAAATGACATACCATAGGGTTCCACTCATCTCTGCCTCTCCCCGAGCAGTGCAGGAGCATGAATGCCCCCTGTTGCTGATTGGCTGGAACACAGTTTGTGTTTCTCCTCTACAGATCCAGTACTGTGTACACAATTTTTTCCCAGCATGCACACAGAACGAACAGCTAGCAGACCGTAAGGAGATATTCACTGAATCTGACAAAAAACGTATTGGATTGAAATATACTGTGCCTTCACAGCAGACTGCTGATCGTCTTCCATCAGCCCACCATCATTTCTCATCTTCTGCAACAATTTGCACTCAAATCTGCACTACTGCAACTGCAGCGGACCAAAGCTGTTCAAGAGTAGCTTCAAGCAAATTCAAGTCTCTGAGGTTCGAGCCTGATTTGGGTCTCAAGGATATGAGATGCATATCCATCTTAAGTCTTCAGTAGAGAATTCCGTGTCATTGTTAGCTACACCTATCACGTTCGACGTGGCTTTAAATAACTAGCCTCTCGTTACAGAAGAACCTTCAGGCTGAAGGACAAACCTAAAGAGCTTACAATGAGGGGTTAGTTCATCTTTAGCCAGCAAGAACACTGTTAACGTTTAGACAACACTGGCTGTGCTGTAGTGTCTCCCCCACACAAGCAAAACCTGCAAATACACAGCTGGTTGATCATCTTCTTCAGCTTTCAGAGAAAAGGTGATGGAACTCATGACTCTGGATGCTCAGCTGTTCTGTGTCGTGGAGGATGTTGGGAGTTCTGGCTACTTGAACCATATTTTACGGCATGTTACACCAAACCCAGCCATCATTACGATATAGCCCTACCGGAGATACACAACACATAACATGTTGCGACTCATGTTCTTAGGCTCTTTGACTATATTGTTTTAGACTCACCACAGACATGTGGACAACTATTGTGAGTCCTGTGAGTATTGTCAGTGAAAAGACAACACCGGCCACTGGACACACCACATACAGGGGTTGGACAATGAAACTAAAACACCTGTCATTTTAGTGTGGGAGGTTTCATGGCTAAATTGGACCAGCCTGGTGGCCAATCTTCATTAATTGCACATTGCACCAGTAAGAGCAGAGTGTGAAGGTTCAGTTAGCAGGTAAGAGCACAGTTCTGCTCAAAATACTGCAATGCACACAGTATATGTGGGTGAAGACATACCAGAGTTCAAAAAGAGGACAAACACTGTTAAATGCACGTGTTGCTGGCACATCTGTGACCAGACAGCAAGTCCAAACCCCTGTGATGTATCAAGAGCCACGGTATCCAGGGTAAGTGTCAGCATACCACACAAGAAGGACGAAACTCCACGAAATTCACGTAGTGACCTGGCCACTATCCTGCAAGAAGAATGGCTTAAACTCCCTCTGACCACTGTGCAGGACGCAGTATATGTCATTCCCAAGACGAACTGACGCTGTATTGGCCGCAAAAGGAGGCTCTACACCATACTAATAAATGATGTCCATTCATTCATACATTCTTTCATCAGTGTCCATCCCCCTTTCTCTAATTTGTGTGTGTGTGTGTGTGTGGCCGAAGGATTAATTAAATATGCTGGTTTCTAGGAGTAAAATTCAGAACACCTGCCTTTATCTGCAGTGTCGAGAGAAGTGTGTGTATTTTGGGGGGGCATGTTGGCTTGAGTGTATTTGTACTGCATGCGGGTTTATCTGCACATGTGAGGCAGCTTAATGTCTAAAGCTTCACTCACGCCCAGGTGCAAACCTTTGGAAATGGCAAAGTGTAATGTAACACCCAGCAGTTCTGTTGTATGCATAAGTAAAGGCGTAATGGTAGTGCTAACATATATGCATGTTGGTTTTGGTACAGCAATAAGATGTAGGCATTTTAATTTTTGTATATTTTCAGGGCTAAATTGCTCCAACTCCAAACCTAAAGAAAAACAAAACAACATTAAAAATGAGCTCGCCTTCATGACGTTTTTACAAAGCACAAAGTTCAGTGCCGCATTAGAGTAAGACTCTTATTAAGGGTTTATGAACTGTTTGAAAATGATGTACAAATAGACACTAATAAGGTAACTAATAAGCACCAATAACATAAATAGAAAGGGTAGCAATGACCTATTGTAAAGGCACATTCCCTTATACTGTTAAAGCTCAGATTTTGATGTTTACTAAACTTCCTTTGTCCTCTCCATCAGTCAGCATTAACATGTCTGTGTAATTGTATATACACAGCCATCAGATAGAACAGCTCACAGTTTCCCCCTTTAATTAATGTGTTATAACTGCTTAATAACACCTTTTTAAATGCTTTATGACCTACCTTATAACATTAATAAGCTCTTTGTAGCCATTTATATAACTCTCATAACTCTTTATAAGGGTACCCAAAGCTCCTTAAAAAGCTACAGGCTTATTTTTAGAACAGAAGGAGCAAAGCCATTAGGTTAACTTTCCAGGCTGTAATGGATTTGCTAAAGTAGCTCTATTTCTCAATGACATTTGGAGTTCACCAAGAACCACAGGCTAAAATTCTGCTCAGACTTTAACTGAAGTTTTGGTCATCATGGGAAACTCTATACTTGGCACAAACCCAAAACTTTCCATCACCCCATGAACACAGTGCAGCATGGTGGTAAAGCATAATGCCATGGAGCAGCTTGTCTTTGGCAGGAACTGAAAGACTGGTCAGGATTAAAGGAAAGATGGATAGCACCAATTACAATTCTTGAGGGAGGGAAACCTGTTTCAGCATTTCAGTGATTTGAAAGTGGGGCAGAGCTTCACTTTCCAACTGGACAATGACCCCAAGAATACTGGTAAGGTTTTACTGGTGTGGTGTAAAGGGAAACATTGTCTTCGGATGTCTTGGAATGACCTTGTCAAAGCCAAGACCTCAACCCAACTAAAATCAGTGGCATTGCTGAAGATTTTTGTACACCAATACATCCCATCTAACAGGAAGATGCTGAAGCATATTTGCCTTGGAGAATGCACAAGATCCCATTGGCTTGATGTGTTAAGCTAATAGAGACATACCCCAAGAGACTGGCAGCTGTAATTGCAAGCAGCAATTGTTCAAGCTGTTCAAGCTAATGACTTTAAGAAGTGAACACTTTCTGGTTTTAATTATTGTTTGCAACACAAAAATAACTTCCACCTTAAAGATGGTGGACATGTTGTGTAAATCAAATGGTACAACCCCATAAAAATCCATTTACAGGTTGTAATACAACTTATTTGAAACCAAATCCATGTAGTATATGCAGATCAGATGAATGGAAACCTGCTCCTTGATGGAGTAAGAAGAGAAGGTGCAGTCGATGAGCTGTGTGCAGAAGACTTCAGTGCTCATGTTTTAATCGGATCTGTGCTCTCCTGAACTCACTCCAAATATCCACTTAATCTAATGCTCACCTTCTGGCCTGGGTGTGCTCTCTGCCCCATGCCATACTGGCCATTCCGTCAGAGATGGGGGCGGGGGAGTTGATTGCAGTGTGAGATCATTTATCTTCCTCCATCTACACAGCAGTGTACTAACTTATAAACCAGTTAACAAATTTATGAAGGTCTCTTTAAAGCTTAACTTCTACCAAAGCCTTTTTCCCAGAATTCCTCACTGTCTATGAGAAGAAAGCATGTACTGAGTTCAGACCATGCCTACAGCATGTGGCGGTGGCGTAAGACTGATTGAGTGAGAAAAGTGAACTCTGAAAACTTGGACTGGGATTCTGGGCAGCCTCTGTCTGTATCTAGAATGCCATGATTCTATATTACTGTGGTAGAACCGATAGTGGCCTGAGGAACACAGAGGAAATAGTATGATGGTGGGGATCACAAAGATTCATCAAGGTAACAAAAAGTGATGATGTCAGTTTCCTGGGTGTTAGACTGGAAGTAGGCGGGGTTTAGGCAGGCTCCTCATCATTTATGACATTACTCCATTATGTGACTTTAGATTGTGGCTTCAGTGTTTGGTGTTAGGAAAGGGAAAAGAACTCTGAGAACTTGAGCTAGACTTCTGGGTGGCTTTTGATTGTAGCTAGATGGCAGAAGGCCAGACCTCTAAAATAACCAGCTCTGGGATTGAGAAAAAGATCCAGAATGAATTTAGAAACTGAGCAGGTTTAGGGTTGAGTGATTTGTATGTGGAGTATGTTTGAGGGACCTTCACACAATGAGAAATGATGTGGTCAGGAAATCTTATAGCTGATTCTAAATTAACAACAACTGTAGCAGTTCACTTAGAGAATTTGGTGTTGGTGCACACCGGTAGCTCCGCCCCTTCCCGGGTTGCTTGCTTGCTGTTCTGTTTCCATGTCAGTTGTATCCATATTGCCAGTTTGTAGAAGTGTCTTGTTTATTATTTTACTAGGGTCTTTGGTTTCTTTGGGTTTGTTCTAATTTGCACTTGCCCTTGCTTCCTGTCTCCTTGTCTTGACCCCGTTGCCCCTGGTGTCTCACAGCTGATTGTCCTGTGTCGGTATGGAGAGTGAAGATGTGGATTTACAGGGCATTAAATTGGAAGATGGAGTCGTTGCAGGCATGTTCCCTACCCTAAACTTCACATCTCCTTATAGTTTAATTGTAGTTCCAGTGTTTTCTCTATTAAAGAACTTGACCTCTAAGGTTTAAATTATGGAACGGGAGATGGAGGACACTGGAGCTCACTAAAAACAAAAAGGTCTGAGGTTTGGGAAGCCAGCTAATGTAACACTGGTTTATACAAAAAGTGAACTCTAACAAGCACCTTCTCTTCAGGGTCTGTCTGTTCTGGACCTTGTCCAACAATTCATAACTTTCCCAGCTGAACATACAAAAACACAGGTGCATGCTATTTGAAGTTCTCCTGTGAGAGCTCATTTGGTTCTGTCCTGAGGTTTTATCTGCATAAAGGTGGGCAGATGTTTGCTCTTCTCGTGCTTGTGTGTATATGGGAGAGACAGTTGGTACATTGAGAAAGTTGGCATTGTTTTTGCTCAGCGGCCGATCATATCGTTAAGCTTTGGCGGATGCCGTCGCATTTCATTTCGGAATAAATGAGTGTGCAGGTGTATGAGAACACTTTACACTAGATGCTTAAACATTGGTGTGAGGATTTGGCTGAGCATTTGTGAGGTCAGGTACTGATAAAGGATTAGATCTGGATCACTCCATGTTAACCAAAGATACTGGATGGAGCTCCAGTCAAGTATTATTTACGTAGGGCCTTTACAACAGAAGCAGCTTTACAGCGAATCCGGCCCTCAGTAAGCAAGCCAAAAGCAACAGTGACAAGGAAAATTCTACAGCTGATGCTTGTCATTGTACTTGTTTAGGCTTCCTATGTGAACAAGCAAATCAACATTCATAAAAGCGTATTCATTAAAAACAATGATATTCCTGTTTTTGTTGTACACTCTTGATTGATATGAGGAATGCCGCAGGTGTACTGTATAGTGAAGCAATTACTGGTTTCATGGTAAACCACAGTAAAATTCTGACCCTTGGTACCACTGTTTAAAAAAGTAATTAGCATGACTGAGGTCAATTACTGCACTCCGGGAACACTCACATTAAATAATGTCCAGCATGAGCCAAAGTTAGCAACAGTCTCCCAGATGCCAGCACACAGCGGGCGACATGGACATGGACAGCAGTTATTTTAATGCCTGAGGCACCATGATGTAACTGCTGCACCATTTAAGGTGGAATGGAGCACTTCAAACAAGAAACTGGTAAATAGGAAGCCGTCTTCAGCCTTGCAGTATTAGTGCCGTCACAACCCACTGATTAGGCTGCCGTTCGTATTCCGTCAACGGCGTATCCAGGACTTTCAGAAGACCTACAGTGATGTTTTGTGTCACTAAATTGGTCCTACTCAACGAAACCCAAACGTGATTTGTTGATTCCCTTTGTAATCATTTTGTAATCACGGTTAATCTTACAGCTCCTCAGGGCTTTCTGTCAGCTCTTGAAGTTCTAACAAATAGAACACCTTTCTTTACTCCACCCAGACAGAGAAACATTATTCAAAATTCTCAGCTTGCCATTTCAATAATAATTTACGCTAGATGCTCGAACATTGCAGTAAGGATTTGACTGAGCATTGGTATGGTCAAACACTGAGGTTCGTCTGAGCATCGTATTAAAGCTACAGGAAGGATAGTGTGTCTGAATGTCCTTATCAAAAAATGTTACCAGCATTAAAATAACAATTAAGGGTATTGTAAAAGTCCAAATCGGCTTATCAGGGAAAGTAGCGATATTAAATTGATTCTGTACTGAATTAGCCCCGTAATGGACTGGCAACATGTCCTGGATGTTCTTATATTGTTTGTTATATCATTTAATTAATGATAATTATAGTGTATGCTAATCAAAAAGTTCATGTATATCATCACTGTCCAAAGAAAAACAAGTATCTCCCAAATGGCAACTTTAAGGGAGAGGGCAAAAACCTCATCAATAGAACCAGAGTTTTTCCCAAGCAGTTTTGAGCCGTATCTGGTTTATTCATCATGAAATTTTCACACAGTGTAAACAGCAGCTGCTCTGTTCAAATGATGCATAAAAATGAAAATCAACAAAAATGGACATGCATGTTTTTTATTGGACAGCAACGATATTTAAGTTTTATATATTTAAGCCATAGATGTTGTGAAATGTTAAGAAAATTCTCCATTCCTGAATTCCTTCCAAGGTAGCCTTTAGCACATGTCTTAAGAAGGGTCTTAGTATTGCGTCAGATGGTGAACTCTAAAGTATGCAGATTGTAACGTGCATGTCTGCACAGTGTTATATTTTCAGGGGTGGCGGCGGTGGTGGTGATGGGGTGGTGGCACTCAAAGTGGTATCTTTTCGTGGAGCCCAAAATCCCTGGCAGTGTCCTTGATGATGAAAATAGCCGACACATCCCACTGATTAGGCTGCCATTCATATTCAGTCAGTGACGTATCCAGGACCTCCAGAGGACTGAGAGTGTTGCTTTGTATCTCAGATTTGCTCCAACAAGTGTTTGGTTGATTCCCTTGTCACTTAGCAATTATGGTTAATCTTACATCTCCTCAGGACTTCTTTCCAGCTCCTGAAGTCTTTACAAATGGAGAGATCACTATAATCCCCCAGGTAAAAATTAGGTATATTTTAATGTACTAGATATGTACTTTGATACCAGCAAGTATATTTCAAGCACATTATTGTTTTTTCTGCTAAATACAAGTGCAAAATGTATATATTCCAAGTGTAATAATTACAAGTACATTTCATTACCGTAGTACTTAGTTGTACTGAGTATACTTCTATTAAGTAAGCATATGTAAGTATTATTATTATATTTTAATAGTATTATATAGTATAGTATTATAAATAATATGTATTATAACAGTAATAGTATTATATTTTAATATTTTAGAAATGTACTTTACTATGCATATATTACAGTTAAGTACATTTAGTTGTACTGATGTATATATTTAATAGCACTAATGATATACATTTAGCATACTAAGTACATTTTTACAGTTTTTATATAAAAATAGCACATTGTCAGTATATTATTCATAATTATAAGGAAGCATAATAAGTATACTTAAATTATGTATATTTTTTTCTACTGGGTCACCCAGATACCAGGAAGAAAAACAATTTCCAATTTTCTGCTTGCCATTTTAGGACCCTTTTGTTTCCAGCCTATACAAAGAGTAGTGATGTAGTGCTTGCACTGTTTCAAGACAAGCATTATTCTATTGAATTCTATGGAAATGAGCTTAATATTACAAACAGTGTATTTTTCGTTCCCCATAAATCATATGCCTTCCTGGTAGGCTTCTGAAGTCTTGAGGGTTCCCCTTCTGTGTGTTTACTGGAGAAGAGTGTAATCCGGTGTAATCTTCTTTTAGTACCTCAAACTAAAAAAAAACAAAAAAAAACCCAAATCCCATCTATTCACTCCAGCTCATGATTTACATCTCATTTCATTTCTGTGCGGCTTGTTTGTGTGAAACCCTGAACCTGATGCCTGAACCCGGCCGCTGGTCACTGCAGATTTCCTGAAACTAGTTTTGTTATTGTTTATAAACACTGACTCAGCTTTATTAG
This sequence comes from Prochilodus magdalenae, assembly GCA_024036415.1. Lineage (NCBI taxonomy): Eukaryota > Metazoa > Chordata > Actinopteri > Characiformes > Prochilodontidae > Prochilodus > Prochilodus magdalenae. Next base: position 739,792 of record JAMWET010007059.1, on the reverse strand, counting down.
TTCTCGGAATAGAGGCCTGCCCCATGGTGGGACGCTGTCCACCCGCTCAAAAGCTCTGAAGACTGGCGGTTTGGAGAGAACGTCCTAAATATCTGCCCAAGATTGCCATCAGACATTTGACACGGCGAGGAATGGCAGCTTTCGCAGGCACTGATTTGCCGTCTCAATACTTAATGAAGATCTGGGGGAGGACGACCTCAATCTTTCACTCATCTGCTGCACAGAGATGCCTGCCGTTCCTGCTTTTCTTTCTTCAAGCTTTTGTAGCTGCAGACAGAACGAGAGAGAAAGAGAGAGAAGAACAAAAAACGACACCCAGAGTACAATCGCTAGTGAGTTATTTGAGCTGGTGTTATTTGTTGCTGTGTGACCACTCAAAGATAGAGAGTGGGAAAAGAGCTTTTTTATGTTTTGTTGTATTGAGCTGTACTCTGAAAGGAGAATGCGCTGCTCTGTAAGGCCTCTGAATGTCAGCGATGCCGTGTGCAGTACACTTTCATTCTATCATTGCTGTCTCCTCCTGCTTCTGCTTCCCTCAAGCACACACATGCACATGCACATGTATTACTATACTGGCTCTTGCTGTAAAGCGTAAAGAAGTTCAAAGTCAAAGGGTTTTTACTTAATAAATGAATAATCAGATAAAACAGCAACAACAAGACACACATTACCATAGAATGAGGCTGAGGCATAGAGTCAGAGAGGCAGACAGGGGTCGAGAACCGGAGAGTCAGACAGAGAAATCCAGAGAACAAAGGAAGGTCAAGCCAGAGCAGTGAACTAAACCAGAGAGAACAAGCAGAGAAATGCAGGGGAGACACGCTCAGTACGTAACACAGAGTTTAGCAGCACTTCGCTATGAGGGTTTATATCTGAGGGATATATGTACCAGGGGAAACATGAGGTGCTGGTGAGCAATCAGAATCCGGGAGAGCTAGACCTAGGAAGTGGGGTGGAATTGGTTATGGACATGTGACTGTGATGTCATCGGGGAGTAAACTCTGGGAGATGGAGTCTGAGAGATTGGAGGCGGGTGGAAAACCCAGAAGCGTGACTGTACTATGTTATGCTTCATGTTGAATAACAGCCACCTTTTTGTATTATCTTTTTTTGTGACCCCTTCCATTAATGTTCTCTTGCTACAGTACCCAGCATGCAATTTTCCATTAGAGACATAGTGGCCGGTTAGCCACTAAACCACTTGCAACTTTACTTACTCTAGAACATGCGTGCATATACAGTTATGGCTAAGAATTAATCCCAAAATATATTAATCTATTGTCTAATCATTAGTCTTGTGTCCTCGCACTTTGCCTCGTCGTTATTCATCTGAGAATATTCCCTTTTACTAGCTAGGAAACATTCTCAGATGGAACACTAAACAAGGCTGCAAGTCGCCAACGATAAGAGCATCAGCTAAACAAGAGCTGGCACCTGCCTTTTAGCTTGCACACACTCACTCATGTTCAGCGGGCCTAGGACTGTCCACAAGGGGGAGAGTTTTAGCAGTCAAGTAGATTCTGGTGCATAAACAGATCCTTTACATCACCGACACACAGACACTGGAAGTCTCCTGAAGACATTTCACCATCATCAGCATAGCAGTGCCAGCATACAGCCTCTGGTTCTGCTTACCAGTCTGATAAAGCCCTGGTCTGATCTTCACAATAGAATCTGTGACCCTCTCAGGGGCAACAGCATCAGTGACACCGTCAGCGTGATGATGCAGAGGGAGAGAGAGAGCGAGAGAGAGAGCGAGGGCGAGAGCAAGAGCGAGACGACAAGAGCATGAAGAAGAGAGATAGAGAAAATTTGAGGGAGAGGCGCGAGTATAAAGGAGAGAGAGAAGCAAGAGTATGAAGGAGGGACAGAGAGACAATAGTATGTGGGATAGAGAGAGAAGGAGTTATGAGTGTAAGTGATGGAAAGATAAATGGAGAAAAAAAAAGAAAGACAAAAGCATGAGAGAGAGGAGTATGAGGAATATATATATAGAGAGAGATCAAGAGAGAGAAAGGAAATCGTATGAGGGATAGAGAGAGAATAAGTGAGGAAGAGAAAGAAAGGCAAGAGAATGACCTATGATGAGAGAGAGAGAAGTATAAGGGGCACAACAGGATGAGGGATGGAGAGAGAGAGGGAGAAGTATGAGGGGCACAACAGGATGAAGTATGGAGAGAGAGAGAGGGAGAAGTATGGGGACCACAAGAGGATGAGGGATGGAGAGAGAGAGGGAGAAGTATGAGGACCACAAGAGGATGAGGGATGGAGAGAGAGAGGGAGAAGTATGAGGACCACAAGAGGATGAGGGATGGAGAGAGAGAGGGAGAAGTATGAGGACCACAAGAGAATGAGGGATGGAGAGAGAGAGGGAGAAGTATGAGGACCACAACAGGATGAGGGATGGAGAGAGAGAGGGAGAAGTATAAGGACCACAAGAGGATGAGGGATGGAGAGAGAGAGGGAGAAGTATAAGGACCACAAGAGAATGAGGGATGGAGAGAGAGAGGGAGAAGTATGAGGACCACAAGCAGATGAGGGATGGAGAGAGAGAGGGAGAAGTATGAGGATCACAAGAGGATGAGGGATGGAGATAGATGGAAGGCAAAAGAAAAAGTGTGAAAAAGCAGGAGGTGAAAAGAGAAAGAAACTTGACATGAGAGACATGAGAGGGTGACAGAGTAAAGAGGGAGAGAACGACAGAGAAGGGAGAGAGGACCACTGATAGAAAAGCGGGTGAAAGGGAGAGCAGATGGACAAAGGACGAAATGCAGTGTGAAATGTTTTCGCTATCACATGGCTGAGTTGTTGAAGCTGTCTGACTAATAAAGCTCTAGAGGCTGTATGAGTGACATCACTGGAGCATGTTTCTTCCTCTCGTGCCCTCTCTTTCTCCCCTCATTCCCAGATCCTTCCTCTACCTCCTCCCTCCATCCAATTTTCTTTCCCTTCTGCCTCCATCACTCCATTCTCTCTTTTCCTCCTGCCTATACTTCTTGCTAGGGATGCTCTGTCAGTCTCTAGGCGTAGCATGTGCGAATGGCTGAACACGTACACGCACACGCGCGCACGCGCTGCACTCTGCATGCTGTTCTGTGTTTACTGTTATCCTTTGACATGTTCCTCCCTGCAGAGTGTGTATGAGCTGACATGCATGCGCACACACACACGCGCACGCTCAGAGAAAGGCAAAGGGCTGATGAGAAATATAATAAAGCGTGACCTTTGACTGCTCCGTCTGAGGCTGCCATCCTGCTGGAGCGATCCGGTTGGAAATCTCCATAGAAACGGCAGGCCTCCTCCGTCCTCCCACTCCTCAGCTGGGCTTTGTGCTGCGCTCCTCACACAAGTGGGCTAATGTAGCGCATGAAAAGAAGCGGCCGGGCCTTATCTGAGCGCATGAAAGAGCGTGCTGGGTGTGGTATTGTTTTTTTCCCCTCCTGTTAAACATGCATTAGCTCCGAGTGTAATTAGGCCTGAATGCTTCATATGCTTGTGACTGTGCGGTGGTTTGTGATGTGGACTGGCATCTATACTACCGAGTGCGTGGTGTATGTGTGTGTGTGTGCTGGGAGGGCATCTTGTCCCATCTGGTGTGTGTGTTACAGTTTTAATTGGGCCTGAATTCTGACTGAGCATGTTCTGGCCGAGACTGACCCCATCCTGAACATGAAGTTGAAGTCTGAAGCTAACCTGTCACAATCTGACCTTATTCAAACCATTGGGTTTTGATTTTGAAATTGAGGCGGGTGTAATATACTTCTGTATATTATAAAGTCGTTTGCCACAACCTGAATCACATCATCATGTATTTGAGCACTAACCCTAGTACTAAAACATTGCTTTGGCACAATGCCAACCCGAAGTACATTGTTGGATTTCGACTCCAAAACACGTATACAACAAAACTACAGGGGTTGGACAATGAAACTGAAACACCTGGTTTTAGACCACAATCATTTATTAGTATGGTGTAGGGCCTCATTTTGCGGCCAACACAGCCTCAGTTTGTCTTGGGAATGACATATACTACGTCCTGCACAGTGGTCAGAGGGAGTTTAAGCCATTCTTCTTGCAGGATAGTGGCCAGGTCACTACGTGATGCTGGTGGAGGTTCGTCCTTCTTGGTGGTATGCTGACATTACCCTGGATACCGTGGCTCTTGATACATCACAAAGACTTGCTGTCTTGGTCACAGATGCGCCAGCAAGACGTGCACCAACAGTTTGTCCTCTTTTGAACTCTGGTATGTCACCCATAATGTTGTGTGCATTGCAGTATTTTGAGCAGAACTGTGCTCTTACCTGCTAACTGAACCTTCACACTCTGCTCTTACTGGTGCAATGTGCAATTAATGAAGATTGGCCACCAGGCTGGTCCAATTTAGCCATGAGACCTCCCCACTAAAATGACAGGTGTTTCAGTTTCATTGTCCAACCCCTGTAAGTCTGAAAGTTCCCTTCATCAATAGTGCCAAAATAAACCCAGACCGGACAACATCTGGTAACCTATAGTGATAACAATTAACCAATATTAGAGAACAGATGAATTATATAATTTACATAACTTGTGTGGACAAGTGGTTATCAGAGGACCTCTGAGACATTGTTGTGGTTCAAAAGTAAACTTTACTTGGAGCCCACCTAGCTAGAAACGATTTGCTCTAAAAACATTCTGAGAATATGCAATGTAGTGTTGCATTCATGTGTTCAGTGGTTTTCTTTTGGTTCCCAGAATGTTTCTGGTGAAGATAGAAGAACATTCTCTGAAAACATTCTGTCATCCCAGGTCTCAGTAATATCCATGAATCATATTCTGAATATTGCTCTGAAAATATTCTGCTGTTGTTATTATGTAGCATGATCTCTGGCCCTGACAGCATCTTGCAGTTAACATTAACCTTATTTAAGATTATAAACATCTTTAAAATGCAAATTAAAACTTTTTTTTAGAACTTAGAACTTTAGAAAACAGTACCTACAAAGTTTCTTTAAAACTTTGTAGGTAACATTAGTCAAAGTTCTGGGAAAGTTCAACCTGCCAGCTGGGTCAACAGTATTAGAGCTCCTTTGTTTACAAGCACGTTATGGGGAGTCTCCACAATCGCGCCGATAAGGCCCTCAACCCTTAGAATTAGATTTCAGACGAGAAGTATTGTTCCCAACTCAATATGCACCTTTCCTCTTGGTACATTCATCATGCAATTTTGTCACAACATAAAGGGCAACTGACTTTTTCAAATTATGTTAGAAAATGAAAAACGAGGGAGAGGATATGAGGTTTTGTCCTGACAGCAGCAATATAAATATATATATATGTGTGTGTATATACAGTGTGTCTCAGAACTAAGGAAAGACCTGTATGAAATGACAATGGCACGGCAGACGGTGATCCAATTTTAGACACAAGCTGTGGGGGAGGAGGGAAATCTGTTGGGCCAAATCAGCCACCATTTTAAATACCGCCATCTTGGACTTCAGTTTTTCAGATGGGACAGTAGATGTATGACACACCAAACTCGTAAAGAATTTCTCAAGAAAAAAACGCTGTGTTTTGTGTTTGTGTTTATTTGTGCTCTTGTTTAAACGTGATTATTCTTCTGTAAAGGCATTCTGAAAAGGATGGTGTAATCCCAGGCAGAATAATTTTAAATCATCCTCATTTCCAGTGAGCAAAGCATGCATGTCATTGCAGAAAAATTTCAACCAACGCTGCCCAAACAGGCCTCCCTTTACCCACAGTGCAGCTGCCAAACTTCTTGCCAAATTCTGAGAAACTGGTTCTGTCACCATGACCAAAAATGTTACAGATGTTGCAACAGCAAACACTGTTTTGGCCACTTTCAGCAAAAGCCAACACCGTAGCTCTCGTCGTCTATCAATGTGGGATTCGCCATGCCTCAATCCAGCAAATTTTGTCTGCTCATAAATCCTGAACAGGGATTACCCAGACTGTTGAACAGAATGTGCAGAATGGATGACATAACGACTCCAGATAAGCCCTTATTTTCAGGTATCCATCTAACACAGTTGCTTCACCTAAAGTCATGGTATGGTGTATGGGGTGTAAACAAATCATGGCATCTTCCTTCGTTTACAGAAAATTAAGAGCAGACCGTTGTAAGGTTGTCAAATGAAGATATGTTGCCTTTATTGTTGACATTTCAACAAGATGGCGGGTAGGTGTGGCCTTACATTTACGGCATTTAGCTGACGCTCTAATCCAGAGCGACTTACAAGGTTAATCATATTACAGGTAGGCCAATGTAGTGTTAGGAGTCTTGCCCAAGGACTCTTATTGATGTAGCACAGCGTAGTCAAGCAGACTGGGATTCGAACCCCAGTCTGCGAATCCCAGTCTGGTGGTGGCTCTCTGGCGGGCAGTGGTGTTATCCGCTGAGCTACACCAACCACCACCTCAAGGCAACCCTGGGATGCGAACCCAGGATCTCCTGTTTACTAGACGGGTGCTTTAACCAACTAAGCAATGGCACCTCTGCCTTGTTATTACCCTTCTCAGGAGTGGCAAACCAGCAAATAAAACTCCAAGAGCAAGGTACAGTATGTGAGATTCTAAGATTGGAATACCATACTACACTGGTGTGCATATCGGGGTTACAAACAGAAAGTCACTCCTCTAAAAAAACATTACTGCCTGTCTGCAGTTTGCTAAAGATCATGTGGACAAGCCAGAAGGATATTAAAAAGTGTTTTGTGGACAGATGAATTCACGTGTCCCAATCACTTCCATGGCCACTGGTGTATAAAACCAAGAACCTAGTCATGCAGACTGCTTCTACACTCATTAGTAAAAGAATGGGTCTCTCTTAGGAGCTCAGTGAATTCCAGAGCGGTACTGTGATAGGATGCCACCTGTGCAACAAGTCCAGTCGTAAAATTTCCTTGCTACAAAATACTTCACACTCAACTGTCAGTGGTAATATCACAAAGTGGAAGCAATTGGGAATGACAGCAACTCTCTGTAAACTTTCTGCAGAGTCAGTCGCTACAGACCTCCAAACTACTAGAACAGCTCTAGTAGAGTGTGCAGAGAGCTTCATGTAATAGGTTGCCATGGCCAAGCAACTGCATCCAAGCCTTACATCACCAAGTCCAATGCAAAGCGTCAAACACCACTGGACTCTAGAGGAGTGGAGACATGTTCTCTTGAGTGACAAATCACACTTCTCTGTCTGGCACTCTGATGGACAAGTCTGGGTTTGGTGGTTGCCAGGAGAATGGCATTGTCTGACTGCATTGTTTGGTGGAGGGGGGATTATGGTGTGGGGTTGTTCAGGAGTTGGGCTCCGATCCTTACTTCCAGTGAAAGGAACTTCTAATGCTCCAGCAGACCAAGAGATTCTGGACAATGTCATGCTCCCAACTTTGTGGGAACAGTTGGGGATGGCCCCTTCCTGTTCCCTACATGACTGCGCACCAGTGTACAAAGCAAGGCCTACAAAGACATGGATGAGCGAGTTTGGTGTGGAAGAACTTGACTGGCCTCCTCAGAGTCCTGACCTCAACCTGATAGAACACCTTTGGGATTGATTAGAGCGGAGACTGCGAGCCGGGCCTTCTCTTCCAACCTCAGTGACTGATCTTACAAATGCCCGTCCGGAGGAATGGTAAAAAATTCCCACAAACCCTTTCCTAAACCTTGCGGAAAGCCTTCCCAGAAGATTTGAAGCTGGTATAGCTGCAAAGGGTGGCCAACATAATATTAAATAAGAATGGGATGTTCTCAATTTCATATGCATGTGAAGGCAGATGAGCTAATACTTTAGTAATATAGTTATATAGTGTAGATCTTTTTGGTTTAAATGAGGAGTGTTATGTCTGGAGAAGAGAAACTACAGCATTCCAGCTTAAGAACTTCATCTACTATGTGAAACATAAAGGTGGAAGTGTCATGGGTCAGGCATGTATGCTACATCATACTTTAGTCTAATAGAAATGCTGTGGAATGACAGGAAGCAAGCAGTTCATATTAGGTAACTCAACAGCTCCATAAAGTTGAAGCCGTTATGGGCTAAATTCCTCCAAGCCGATGTGCCAAGCCAATGTGGAGGACTAATCAACAGTTTGCAGTTGCAGTTATTGCTACACAAGGCAGTCACATCAGACATTGAAAACAAAGGCTGATACTCTTTCGCCACTCACAGATATGCAATATTGGGCAATTTTCCTCAATCACTGAACAAACTATCATAATATTTTGTCTCATGTGTTCAATTACTTCTACAACATATGTGTAAATGTCATATTGTGAACATATTAAAATGTGAAAGGTCATATTTATGAAGAAATCTAGAACATTAAAGTTTTCACAAATTTTAAGCATCACTTAAACTTCTTCAGGTTGTGCAAGACAACAGCATAGAGTATATTTTGGATTGTGCTGGGTTAAAGGTTAAGCCCATTGTGTAAAATCTGGGTGACCCCCAGCTCAACTTCACTATGTACACAGAGAGGCTTCTTCAACCCTGCTTCCTTCAAAGTTAGAAATGTCCTGCCCTTGTAGAGACTGTAGAACTCATTCATGCTTTTGTCTCCTTTTGTGTGGACTACCATAATGCCTTGCTCACCTGTCTGAGTCAGGGAGATGTGGCTCGTCTGCACCTTGTTCAAAATGCAGCAGCCTGTCTTCTCCCTAGGACAAAACGCGATGGGCATATTACACCGGTGTTGGCCTCTCTTCTCTGGCTGCCTGTAAACTACAGGATGGGTTTAGAAAATGTTAGTATGGCTTTACCAGGCTATGAGGCCCCAGCATTCATCACTGATCCTCTTAATAGTGTGAGAAAAGTCTGTGCACCCCTGATGCGTGTGAGTGCTTGCGATGAGTTGTGGGCAAGCATCTGTATTGACTCAGCCAAGTTCCCACAGCCTGCAGAACCTGCCTCACAGAGTGATGTGTTTTTATGTGTTTAGGAAAAGCGCTCTGTGCTGAATGAAATGAGCATACAGTATTGTGTGGCCGGCGCCAAACCCAGGAGATATTGGGCCAGCAGTAAGCAATATGCCAGCTGGGCAGCCCTGAGGATCTGAGGACCAGTGAAAAAGACATGACAAATATGAATATCTGGCTGAAGCCAGCACAAGTTGCGTTCTGTATTACAATACTTTTTGAATTTGTCACTTTCTGAACTCATTCATTTATGTCTGACTTTACACAGCGATATTAAATATGTAGAATGAATTTATGTTCTGTTCTTACACTGGACAGGCATATAAAGCTATTTAGAAATTCTATCAGTCAACCCAGATTTGATTATTGAATATAATAATAAAAGAAATATGCATTGGTATTGTAGCATCAGCAGAGGGTAGGACACAAGGAAGGCCATGCATCTATCAAGTGCTATACACAGTAGGAAAGCCATAGAGAGACCATAGGGGTGGTCCCCATTAGTCCCCAACACATAACACCCATGTCCCAGTAATACACGCCACTAACAGACAACTACATAAACAAAGCTCTTATTGGAGGACGTATGCCTACCAGGAGCCTTTGTACCCCCCAGGACTTGGAAGCATAAGCATCTTAGAAGATGAATGAATGAATGAATGAATGAATGAATGAATGAATGAATGAACAATACAAGGCACACACATACAACGCACCCACTTTGACTCCATGCCATACAGAAACAGAGACTGTGTGTGGTTCTGGGTTCGATTCCCAGAGGCATGGCCCTTGGTTTGGAGTTCTTCCCACGTGTGGGGGGTTTCTCCGACAGTCAGGTGAAATGAGAGTTCCCCTAGGTGTGTGTATCTGCCCTATGATGGACCGGTGACCTATCCAGGTTGTTTCCTGCCTTGTGAGCATCGGGATAGTCTCCAGCACCCCCATGACCCAGGAGGGTAAGTGGTTTAGATGATGAGTGACGGAGTGACAGCCAACAGTATTGCAGTCACATGATCGAAGGTGGCTTGTAAACATGGTCATGGTGATTGCAGCTGCTGAACATGAGTGATGCTCAAAAGAAGAGCGTTGACCATTACTTGCTCATGTGTTGAGAGGCTCCAAGACAAATTCCATTCTGTATCATTTTCCTTTAGGGACTTATTTTCTTTTGCGCAGTCAGAAATCTGTTGTGGCTAGGTTCCAAATGAGATGGCTTGGGCCCCTTCAGCCCCCACCCCATGCTAAGCCCCTTCTGCGCCCCTGCTGCAGTGTGTTCCGGACAAGCATCTGTACTGATACTGCCAAGGCGAGTGTGTGCAGTAGTGAATGGGAGGAAATGAGGGGTGGGATGATTGCAGACTCGTACGTGCCACAGACCACCGCATGCTCCAATCCATCTAGTCCCTCTCTCTCTCTCTCTCTCCCTTTCTGTGTCCTGCAATCATTTCATCAGGCGCTCTTCTCCACGCATGGTCCTTCATCACTCTTGTCTTCATCCCTCGCTTGCTCTGCAGCGCTCGACAGAGGAATGCAATGGCTAGATGCCTAATTTTTTTCTCGTCTTTTTCATTCTTTTCTTTTCTCAACCCCTCCCTTTACACTCCTCTCCACATTCGCTTCAATTTAAATCTCTTCCGTGCCAGTTGCTTTCCTGTGCTCTCCTTGAGTGCGGATTATGCAGTAGTGCACACAGCTGCACGCCTTTTATTCATTAACCAACAATGAGCAGGCAAATAAAGGCTAAGGAGAAGAAAACAAATATTATAATCAATGCCATTATTAAAGCTGAAGGCTGCGCGCTGCCAGCATGTCACTGTTTCCCTCCTATGTGGTCCCATCCATGAGGTCAATATAACTCAAATACAGGAGTCTGATTCAGAGTGGGTTTGTGTGCTTTTGGTAACTGCAGGTTAACCAAGCATCGAAATATGTTCCACTGATTTTCAGCATTTCTATAGAATTCCATAACTGATCATCATTCAGAACAGTCAGTGATTTCACATCTTCTCCTTCTCCTTTTTCTTCCTCTTCTCCCTTTTCTTCTTCTCTACCTTCTCCTCCTTCTTCTTCTCATCATCCTCTTCCTTTTCATTTTTCTTCTTCTTCTCCTTCCTCTTCTCCTTCATCCTTTCCTTCTTCTCCTTCTCTTTCATCCTCTTCTTCTTCTCCTTTTTCTTCCTCTTCTCCCTTTTCTTCTTCTCTACCTTCTCCTCCTTCTTCTTCTCCTTCTCATCATCCTCTTCCTTCTCATTTTTCTTCTTCTTCTTCTTCTCCTTCATCCTCTTCTTCTTCTCCTTCTCCTTCAGCCTCCTCTTCTTCGCCTTTTTCTTCCACTTCTCTACCTTCTTCTCCTTCTACTTCTTCTTCTCATCGTCCTCTTCCTTCTCATTTTTCTTCTCCTTGTCATCATCCTCTTTCTGTTTCTTCTTCTTCTATTCCCCCTCTTTTGTCGTCTTCTTCTTCTTCTTCTTGTGTATTTCTTTTTTTTTCCTTGTTCTCCTTCTCATCATCCTACTCCTTCTCCTATTTCTTTTTCTCCCTTTTCTTCTTCTCCACCTTCTTCTTCTCCTTCTTCTCCTTCTCACCATCCTCCTCCTTCTCATTTTTCTTCTTCTACTTCTTTTTTTTGTCTTCTCCTTCTTCTTCTCCTACTTCTTCTCCTTTGTCTTCCTCTTCTTCTTCTTCTGTTTCTCCTTCTTCTTTTTCCCCTTCTTCTCCTTCTCATCATCCTCCTCCTTCCCCTTTTTCTTCTTTTACGTCTTCTTTTTCTCTTTCTTCTTCTACTTCTTCTTCTTATCCTACTCCTTCTCCTTTTTCTTCTTCTTCTTTTTTCTCCTTCTTTTTCTCATTCTTCTCTTTCTTATCATCCTCGTCCGCCTCCTCCTTCTTCTTCTTCTTCTTCTTCTCCTCCACCTTCTTCTTCTCTTTCTTTGTCTTCTTTTTCTTCTTCTTCTTCTCCTGCTCCTGGAACTGGTCTGGTTTGGAAAGTTGACCAGTACAAAGGAAACAGTCCCTCTAGGGTGAATGAATAGAGGAATGTTTTGAGTAGCTGCGTGGAATCTCAGGAGGAGGCAGGGGACAGGATCTTGTAACTGCTAGTGAGAGGGAAGATGAGAACATGGTAGAAGCTGGATTTTGGATGGGGAAGATAAAGATCCATACTCAGATTGTTCTGAGATTTCTGAAAGTCAGTCCAGCCCGGTTGAGAATGTTTATCCCACAGCACAGCTGGACAGGTTTTAAGACTTAAAGGTAAGAGGAATGTGTCACTGGCCCCTTTACCCCAGATCCTCAAGTTTCTTAGAGCGGTGAAACAGGTTCTCCAAACGGTGCCAGGTGTGTTGTCACATAGAAAACGGTATAGGCTGAAGAAGTGGGCAACCATCACGCGCAAGAGTGTGCTTTCATTTGAGACGCTGGACATGCGACTCTTGGCTTTTTTTGGTGGTGGGCCTGTTGATTTTTCCTTCACAAACTTTTGTCTGGGAGTTTTACATATAGCATCCCTAAATATAAATGGTGCAGGATATGGCCTTAAGAGTGAAATGTTCAGCAGATTGTGTAAAATGTAAATATGTGCATGTTTACAAGAAACACAGTGAAAATGGTAACGAGAGTGCCGGAGATGTGGTGGAAGAGTGTGGTGGTTTTAAGTCATGGGACTAACTGTACTGCAGGAGAGGCTATTTTGTTTTCTTCTGAGATTATGAAAAGTGATTGTGAAATCAGTGAAATCAGTGAAAGTGATTTCTCAGAAAGAGGTGTGTAAGGGACGATTGTTAATGGTCAGTGAGGAGATTAAAGCCTGAGAGTTTTTATGAACATTCCTGCACCAAATGTAGGGGGAGAAAGGGTTACTCTTTCCAACTCCTCATTCATCCTGGAGGAGGTCTGCAGGTTATGATGTAGCCTGTGTTAAAGTTCATGTAAGGTCTTCTCCTTTTCTTTTTCTTCTTCTCCTTTTTCTTCTTCAACATATCCACCTCCTCCTCCTCCTCCTCCTCCTCTTTTTTCTTCATCTCTCTAGAATGAACCTAATGTGAGCCTGAAATACTGTTGTTTCCGCTCCCTGAAATGAGAAATGAGCTGACATGAGCTTCCTTTTTGCTTCTTCATTGAATCTTCTGTTCCTCCTTAAATACCACAGCTTCTACAGGCACCAGAATATAATTGTGTCCGCATTTAAGGTGGAATGGAAAATCTGCAAAACATGCTGCTGAGTAGAAAGCACAACTTCAGCTCCCATGTCTTTAACAAGATCTTTATGTCAAATTTGTACTGCACTGAACATTTCGCTCCAGACAGTTCCTTAAACCTTGGACAGCACTGAACACCTTCACTCTGTTTGGAACTGAAGAGACTGGAGAGAGGAGCAGCTCCACCCTTATTAGCATCACAACCCCAACAGCAGCCTGTCAGTAGCAGTCATGCAGTGTGATTGTAGACCAGTTGAAGCAGATCAGGTTACATAGAAACTTTCATAGTGAGTAATAACTTCCACTTACTCTGTGTTGTTGTTGAGGCTGAATGATAGTAGCTAGTATAGGTAACTAGCACCAGTAACTGAAGTTAGCATAACTAACTGACTAGTACACCAGTTTACACCAGGTTCCTTATACAGGGGTTGGACAATGAAACTGAAACACCTGGTTTTAGACCACAATCATTTATTAGTATGGTGTAGGGCCTCCTTTTGCGGCCAATACAGCGTGATTTGGGCAGCAGTGGTTTTATGTTTTCTGGATACAATCCGGGTTAGCACCCGAACATCCCTTTCAGACAGCTTCCTCTTACGTCCACAGTTAAACCTGTTGGCTGTGGTTCGTCCTTCTTGGTGGTATGCTGACATTACCCTGGATACCGTGGCTCTTGATACATCACAAAGACTTGCTGTCTTGGTCACAGATGCGCCAGCAAGACGTGCACCAACAGTTTGTCCTCTTTTGAACTCTGGTATGTCACCCATAATGTTGTGTGCATTGCAGTATTTTGAGCAGAACTGTGCTCTTACCTGCTAACTGAACCTTCACACTCTGCTCTTACTGGTGCAATGTGCAATTAATGAAGATTGGCCACCAGGCTGGTCCAATTTAGCCATGAGACCTCCCACACTAAAATGACAGGTGTTGTAGTTTCATTGTCCAACCCCTGTATGTGCCTGCCTGTCTCACTGTATCCCAGTTTCTCACTGTAAAACAGTGAATCAAAGCAGAGCTCATCAAATCATTCATAAGCTCAGACATTTCCAGGGATATTTATCCACATCTCTATGATGAATTATTAGCATAACTGTGTACAGAAAGGTTTCCAAACAACCCCGGTTACAATATCACAGCCCCTTCAGTCAGTCTCTTTTCCATGCCAAGCCGACACATAAACTCAGACATGAGGCATCCATTTCAACCACTCTGTCAGAGCTGCCAGAAAATTCTCTCTTCTAGAGAAGCGTGGTCCATGCCCATGCGTGCCTCAGATCTCCCAATATCAGATATCATTGTTGGTGCTGCAGGCACCCTCAGCGCTCCAGTCCTCCTCTCACCTTTCCCGGCCTGTCAGGCCCCAGCATGATAACACGCAGCCCTCACCAGCACCGCTGCTATTTGCCGGATCATTCAGCTTCTCCTGTCATCATGCTCTCCTAGCCATAGCGACCTTTTAGCTGACCTTCCCAGCCAGCAGATCGCTTTCTCTGGCAAAAGGCCGTGACGAGTTCTCAGAGATTTTCATTTGAAGGGTGGAAACTGTATTACCACCCGGGAAGAAGAAAAAAAGGAAAGACAGACAGGGTTTTGAAGAACAGGCAGGGATGGATTGGAGCGAATGAGCTGTGAAGATGATGTTTAGTGTGACCATATGCTTGCATTAAAAATTCAGCTGGAAGCTGTGAGAAGAACAAGCTGTACGGCAGGCTGTTTGATTGCAAGTAGGCCAAGACACTAAATCTTTCAGTTTGTTCCTGGATGACGTGTAGCCAAGGTTGCTCATCATGCGGGATGCCCCATTCCTGTCCTCCACTTCTTCCTCTAGTGGTGTCTCTATCTCTCAGTTCATAGCCACTATAATGCTGTTGTCATTTTAAGGTGCTTAAAAAACTTCCTAAAATTTTTTTTTATTATTATTCTTTTTATTTTCGTTAATTTACTTTTTGATTTTGGTTTATTTACGTTTTATTTAGGTTTTTTTTTCCTGTGATGAGTTCATTTTTTGATTTCTCATGAGGTCAAGATTCCTGAGTCTCGAGTGGCTGAAGTACGAGTCATACATCAATTCCTTTGTACAATTCTAGTTTTGTCTTGTTATTAGATGCAGCCATTACATTCTACACCTCCACTCTCTTCATAGCAGTGCTTGACAAAGGTAATCATGTGATTATAGTGCTTATAGCTGAGTGACAGTTCCTGATGCAGTGACATCTGAGGAATTGGAAAGCATAGTCATTCAGCCTAGACTACAGATTTCGTCCTCATGCACTTGCTGGCAAACTGGTGATATTCAACCATCTTTGCTTCTGAAGGACTAGGCCTTTCCTGATGCTTCTGATCCAAATCATAATTACAATCACATCATTACTTTATTCTTGTACCTCATTAAACCACCAAACCCAGAATCAAAATAGTTGTTCAGAATCAAAAATTCAGAATCAAAAAGAGTTGTCTAGCAGAGGGAAGTGTCTAGACGCGGTGATGTCCAGGCTGAAAGGGGTCAGCTGTAATTTTGCCAGTAGGCTTCATCAGCCTGACCCTACCGGACCCTATACTCCAAGACAACCAGACACAGGAACAGCTTCTTTCCTCAGCCCATCACCTTCATAAACAGCTGACCAGTCACATCATCTGCTGGACCATATCTTCATGCCAGATTACACACCACAGTCTCTTCCCCATACATGTACGTTAATACTGTTGCACTACCTTAACACTACTACCCCTACCTCAACACTACTGCATCATACAGTTTGTAAATAATGTAGTAAACTGTATATCATTTGTAGTGTGTTTATTGCTTGTATATGGTGTATATTGTAAAGATTGCATATTGTATATATTCGTCTAGATTTATTGTGTATATGTGGAGTCATTGCGTTCATGGTGGACTGTCGGTACTAGAGAGACACAACTGCTGAAACCAAATTCCATGTGTGTGTCAACATACTTGGCCAATAAACCTGATTCTGATGATCCGCTCTGCTGTTCCGCCCTGCATTATTTTCTGGAGTTTGGCTCGGTCTTGTGAGGTGGAGAAACCAAACTAGATGATTATGGATGCTGTGAGGATGGACTCGGTGATCACTGTGTAGGACTGGATAATCAGAGTCTGCAGCAGGTGACCTTTTTTGAGCTCTCGCA
This sequence comes from Prochilodus magdalenae, assembly GCA_024036415.1. Classification (NCBI taxonomy): domain Eukaryota; kingdom Metazoa; phylum Chordata; class Actinopteri; order Characiformes; family Prochilodontidae; genus Prochilodus; species Prochilodus magdalenae. The sequence goes on along the minus strand of JAMWET010007059.1, from coordinate 723,536 downwards.
GAAAGAAAATTTTTGCTGTGGTCTGGAGACGTCGTCGGCCACTTCTCCCAACTCCAATCTAAAGTGTCCAGCAACTTGAATGCTGGCTCATTACCACTGGCTATGAAACCAACCACAGTGCTGTCATCTGCACCCTTCAGGAGCTACACAACTCGTTCTTCCCAGACACGGTCAATGGTGACGTACCTTAGTGCTGAGGTTTCAGTATTGGGTCTGATGTGTGTTTTTCTAGCAGCACCTGTTGTCTCCTGTTTGTCAGGAAATCCACAATCCATTGACACATGGAATCCCGCACTGACAGCTGGGACAGTCTGATCTGTAGCACCTCTGGCACTATGGTGTTGAATGCATGAAGTCCACAAACGGAACTCTAGCGTTAATTCCAGGACTGTCAGGATGCTGTAGCATGAAGTGCAAGGCCAAAGTGGATCACCTCATTGGCAGACCTGTTAGCTCTGTAAACAAACTACAGGGGATCTAGTAAAGTATTTGTAATGGCCTTCAGGTGAACTATCACCAGGTGTTTAAAGACCTTCATGAGTCGCAGTGCTTAAGGATGAATGGAGAGACTAAGCCAGGGAGAGCTGAAAAAACTTTTAACATCCTCCATGTTGATGGTGAGGTGAGTAGGCGGCAGGAGTGAGAGAGGCAGGGTGTGGTAGGAGTCTGGTTGACTTTCAGAGAAAGTCTGAAGACTGCTCTTTGTGCTGTGAAATCTGCAGTAGAGCTCATTCAGGTGTTTAGGAAGGATGGGAGTCTTTCTCACCTTATAGATGGTGATCTGTTCAAGACCTTTCCAGATGGAAGTTGTGTTATTAACAGCAACGTTGCTTTCCAGCTTAGAGTATTTCCTCTTTGCTGCTTTAATCCCTTTCCCAGGCCTGTATCTGCCATCTTCATTGAGAATTCAGCCGCTGCTCTCGAATGCTGCCTCCTTTTCCCTCTGAAGCTGTCTGAGTTGTTCCGAAATCCATGGCTTATCACTGCTGTATTCCACACATGCTCTAGTTGAAATACAGCTGTCCTCGCAGAAACTGATGTATGACGTCACAATGTCTGTGTATTTGTCTAGTCTGTCTGTCTCCCCTTCCCATACAGTGTGTTTGGGATTCAGAGCAGGCCTGTAGCTTTTCAGTGTCTTCACTGGTCCACCTTTTCAGTGTTGTAACAGGAGACTTGCTGGTGTTGAGTTTCTGGCTCCTGTCCAAACTTTTTTGGGATGTGTTGAAGCCTGACTGACAGGAGTGCATGTATATTTACAAATGAATTTTGAATAAAGGTCAACCAGAAAAACATATCTTGTGTTCATACTGTCTGCAATGCAAGTCAAATTCCTTAGACATCATTGCTTTGTTCATTTAATTGCATTTTCCAAACTGTCCCAACTTTTTCTGATATGGGGTTATAGGTTTTCTGTTTTTTCCCTGACACTGAAAAATGAATAACTATAAAACTAAATAAATAAAACGGTGTTCTCTGAATTTTGCACTGTGGGCTACCTTTCGTCTGTTGTGCGTTCTCAGAAACTCGCCATTTCAAAGATAAGAGAATTCTGTACTTTACTGACATGACACATGCGGTGCTATATCCCCACAACATTAGCAAAGGAATTGATAGTTAGGGCAGAGTTATATAATAAAGCTAGGAACAATGTTCTCTCCATATTTCTTCCCTGGCTTCCTGCGTCCCACTTCTTCTTTGCAGCCTTGGCCCAATTTCCATGTTAATGAACTGCTTCTCTGTGTTTTTGTTTGTGTGTTTATTATTATCTTTGGGAGCGGGGGAGTGTTTGGCTCATTCTGAGGGAGAAAAAGAAAACACCATTTCCCAGGATGCACTAAAGACCATTTAATACACATGGCTGCTCTCTAGTACTCTGGCAATATTCATTACAGTAGTAGCAATGTAAGCAACTTCCCCTGATGTAACCTTGCTGTACCAATACTGTAGTAATACAGTAAAACACAGGATTGTCAGCTTTACTAGAACTAGCTGGCTGAAGTAGCAGAAGACCTTCTGATTTTCCTTCATTTAAATGCTAAAAGCACAAGCAGCTGAGCTTCATCAATATCTGCATTAGACTAAGTAGCTAGCCAACATTATCTGGCTAACAACCAAATAGCCTGCTTATTTACTTAGCAGCACAACCTGTGCATGCATTAAACAGAGTATTGGATTCTGGCCGCTCTGCCGTAGTCTACTTGTTCTACCCTGATGCTACACCGGGTGGCACCCGGTGGCGAGGACCTGCAAGTAGAGCAGAATTGTGGCTGGGCAGCATTGACCACAGTCCTCCAGCGACATTTTGGGAGGCACTTGTGGTGTGGTTGTTCAGGCGGGTGCTTCCTGAAGAGTTGGTAGGCATGCTGGAGGCAGACATATCCAGCATTCAAGAAGACAGTGGAGGAGCAGTTAACACTGGGACACTTCTTGAGCATACTGCTGCCAGAGGAGCTGAGACAGCATAAGCAGCTCACCGCACAGCCATGGGCTCGAGGTTGCTGGGAGAGCAGATGTTCATAAGGGAGCTATTTGACCTATGAGCTAGGAGCCACTTGCTGCCGTAGGACCACAGGATGCATGGCTATGCAAAGCGGACATGTGCAGAGCTTTTCAAGAAGCACCCTGGTTACAGTGGGGGAGACATCATGTTGTTGCACAGTTGGTGTGTGTGTGTATGTGTTGTTGTGGGTCACTGTGTTGTGTGTACTATAGAGTAAACTTGTGTGGATATTGGTGACGTGCCCTCCCATGTCCTCTTCTAGTAAAAGAACACTGGCCCACATGCACAATGTCTTCCTGTTCTATGCAGGCACCACGGTATATATGGTATATCATGATTATAGGATGGTGTTGGATGTAGTGTGCTCACTTTGTAAGCCTCCTTTTCATTAGTAAGGAACTGACTATCTACAATGTCTTAGCACTAACACCCCCAGTAAAACTAAGGAGCCCAAACCCTGAATAACAGCTTTACAAAACTCTCAAAAGCTGGCATCTAGTGATGGGGCCATGTTTACTGACCTCTCCAGTGTGACTTATTCTACTGCCAGTGTTTCTCTATGGAGAACTTGACTTTATACACATGCCTGTTAGCAATGGGTGTGGCCAAAAACACCTGAACACCTGAATTATATCATGAAATAGTTTTTTTGTGGTTCCTTTAATAGCTGTTTTAATTTTACAGACTGGGCTTGTGCCACTGCTGGCCTGCAAAGATCTGCACGCCCTCCCTGTGCTTTGTATTCCCTCTGTTGAGATTTTCCTGTATCTGTTTCCAGCATCCTCCCCCCCCACCTCTTTTGAGGACCTGAGAAATGTAATCAACAGTTTCAATCAGAGAATGGGGAAATGAAGATTTTCCAGGCTATTGCTAATCCTCCAATTAAGCTGCCCTCCCCCACCCTTTTCCCCCTGCGAGAGGAGGAGAGGGCAGGATAGAAAAAGCGATTTGGTGATTTCAGACAAGTGATTGCTGTGATGAAGTGGGACTCGGAGCTGCACACCTCTTTTTCTCTCCCCTTGACTATCTTTGCCTCTCCTTCTTTCTTTTTCTCTCTTTCTCTGCTGACCTCCTCCACCTCTTTCTTATCACACCAGTCTCAGAGCAGCCTCTCGGCTTAGCCCACCTCCTCCTGCAGGGCCAGATAGCAGAACCGGCCTGTTTGGATTTCACGCCTTTTGAGGAATGTAATGTTTAAAATATGAAGCATTACTCCGGGCTGAAGCGTGCTTGTTGAATGCATTGGGTTTTTCTCGTCTCTCCATTTCGACTCATTCCCTCGCTTTATCTCCGAAGCCTCTCCAGTCTCCGCTGGATTCTCTACTCGCCATCCAACCTTGCTGGACACCTTTGCTCTCTACGTTTTTCTTCTCATTCCTCCGTCTCATGGGCCATTAGCTCTTCTGGTGCCCTTTTGCTCATCCCGCCCTTCTCTTCCAGGCTCCCTCGCTCCTTCAGCTCAGAGTAAACACGGAAGCAATACAAATTAATTGGCCTACTGTTTTCTTAGTAATTACCCTAACGACAGTTAACTTGCATTTCCGCTGTCGCCACCGAGCCAGCCTCTGCCCCAGAGTCAACCCCAGATCAAACCCAGAGTAGCACAGACAGGTACACAGCCTAACACCTCAGCCCTGCATTTACTATGCAGAATCAGAGAACTATCGTCATTAACCTACTATGTCTAAAGCAGTGTTCCTCAACCCTAGTACTGGAGGGCACCCAGCCCTGCACATTTTACTGGATGCCCTCCTTAGTACGCCCCCCTGCAGCTCTGACAGAGCTTGTTAATGAGCTTATCAGTTGGATCAGGTGTGTTGGGAGTAAGGGAAGCACTACAGTGTACAGGGCAGGGTGCCTTCAGGACGAGGGTTGAGAAACGCTGGTCTAAAGCCTGTTCCATCCTACATCTACAGACAGCTGACAAATTAAAGCCCCAACCTGAATAAATCAGTGGAGGAGCAGATGCCCCCAGACAGAGTGCTCTCTGATACAGTTAGGTAATAAACTTTATGCCATGTGCTGGTTATGTTTAAAAATGCTTAATGGGCCAAGCCGGCCTTGATGTTGGCAAGAAGGAAAGATCCAAGTGACTTTCTAAGAGGGTTCTTTATTGGGGAACAGATGGCAGGAGCTTCAGTCGCAAAAACTGTTCAACTGGTCAGAATAGAGGTACTGAACTAGACCTTGGGAGGATTCAGTTGCTTCAGTATTTCTTGCTTACAAAGCTCCAGATTAGCACCAGAAAACTAAGCTAAGTGAAGGTGGTTATAATGATTAACAATAAATGCTTAACCATTATTGATTAGTCCAATAACTGCTAAAATCTTATGACTCATCAAATATTGTTTGATAAAAGTTTTTAAATAATCCAGTGAGCATTTCACATTGCATGGCCACTGGTTATTCTTTATATAAAGAAGTAATTGAATTTCCCTCTGGGATCAATAAAGTATCTATCTATCTATCTATCTATCTATCTATCTATCTATCTATCTATCTATCTATCTATCTATCTATCTAATAAGAAAAACTATTGGTACCACTTTAGAATAAGGCTACCTTTATACCAATTTATAAATGGTTTACAAATATGTTGTTATTGGTTATTAGTTAGGTTATAAACACTTTACAAATATTAATAAGCAGTTATAACAGATTAATACAACTGGCAAAAATGAGCCCCCCCTAATGTGGTGAATATGCATTGAAGCCGACAGTGTTTATGCAGATTGATGGAAAAGATGAAGATCAGTAAACATCAAAATCTGATTACTGATAACGGTATAAGAGTATACATGTTCAGTAATACACTAACATGTCATTGTTGCCCAATTTATTTACTTATTTATGTAACTGGTTATTAATGATTTTAAGGTGTTTATGATCTAATTAATGACCATTAATAAGCTCCTTTTAAACCATTTATAACTCTTTATGAAGGTAGCCTTATTCTAAAGTGGTGCCAAATTATTGGAAAATTTTAGAAACCTTTGTCCACAGAAGCAAATTTCCAAATTCCACAAATTCCAGTCTTCTCATAATGTAAAGTAGTTGTAAAATATTGTTACTGTTTAAAAAGTAAACAATAGGTTCTTGATTAGTTCCAAACTCTGGAACTGTCTGGGAGGGCCATCCACTCTGGTGGACCTTACCCACGCTTTGGCTTTGTGTTACTTGTTTTTAGAAGTGAACGAACGGTTGGGTCATTTGAGGTGGTTTGTTTCCCTGCGGTGCTTGTTGTTTTTCTGTAAGGAGAAAACAATGCACCATTCTTTGTCTGTTTGTAGTCAAGCTCTCTGTTTTACTATTTCGGGTTAGGTGCTGATCTCTCTAGGTATCAGCACTGGCCCCTTGTTCGGGCAGTGTCTGACCTCATGGTGAGTTTTAGGCTCTAAACTTCCTCTACTAGCTTGAATATTATCCAATGGAACACTAAGCACGGTTGTGAGTCCCTCTGGATAAGAGTGTCTGCTAAATGCCTTAAATGTAAATGTAAATGTAAATTGCTGAACCTGGTGGAGAATTGGGATTTCTCAGGGAACTATAGCAAATATAGAGACCACTTCTGGCCATGGTAAGTATAATTTATAAACGTAAATCATATGATGCTCCAGTTTCACAAACACTTCAAACAAAAAGTAAAGCTGCGCTGATAAAAACTAGGAGATTGGGAAATACCTAAATACATACAACATGGAAAGAACATTTTGGGGTGTGGGTTGTGCTTTGGACCACTTCCCTGTGTGGATGAACCTAATGAGGCATTGAAAGACATTTCGATAAGAACTCTTTCGGAACTGGGTGAAGGATGGGTCTTCCGGGGATTATAAATGAGGAGACTGGTCACTAGTTAAAATGAGAACGGTAAAGCTCATAATCCTGAACACCTGTCTGTGTTTACACTAAATTACAATGGCCCTTGTTCCTTGGGTACAAATTCCTTAGGTCTAAAATATACAGAAACTGACTATTGGTTTCCCTAAACATTGCTTTTGTGGTAAGGACAATGATGTTGTGATGCTATTTTCCAGAACGTTTGCAATGCATTCTGTGCTGAATAGACTTCAAGTAGCTTCTGGAACAATAAGAACTCTCAGTACATTTTTATAGAGCTGTCTGGACTCTTCTTGGACCATTTCTTAAACTTTTTTTCTTTTTTAGAACTTTCTAGAATGGTCTGGGACTGTCCACTAGTAAACGAAGTAATATACATTCAGGTGCATTAATTATTCCACTGAAATATGAGGAATCTGCCAGTGAAGACTGGCAAAGGTCAACACTCACTGCTCGATACAGTCCAGGGTTTAATAAACTGTCCAGAGAGAAACAGTTTTGAATTAAAGCTGCCTAGGAAGGCGTAGGTGCTTGTGTTTCCTGTTTGTGGTGCTTGTGTCACATTGTGGTGCCTGTACAAAGCATAGTATATAAGGTGGAATTGAACAGGAAGCTGATTGTCAGCCTTGTTTAAAGCTGAACGTCACCCAGGCCCATTAACAGTTTGGTTCTGTGAGACGGGTATGAAGAGTGATAACATCCTCTTTAAAGCCTGGAATGGTAGATTTCTCTACACAGTCCATTTTCTTCACTGTTGCTCTCTTGTTGAATGTATACTGCCATAGCAAAGGTCAGGGGAGAGCAATATCTAAATGTAATATGTAGTGGTGTTACCTCAGGGGATGGCTTGGGCACGGCCAGACCTAGTATAAACTCAGGTGCATTAAAACAGCCATTTCAGTTTATATTCCAGCTAGTAAGTGGATAATAGACACATAACTAGATTTTATCTAGGTTGCAGCATCCTGCAGATGCGTTTTGCTACATCTGTGGCCAATTTATCCAGCAAGAGTCAAAAAATACTCAGTGAAAGCTTCTTCTAAGATGTACAAGGTCTACAAAGTATAGTGCAGCCTACCTGCTGGGGATCAAGACAAATGTGAGCAGCCAGCACTGCAAGACAACTCTTAATGGTATCTTAGAGGGCATAATTTAATTTGATATTGTTTTAATGATTGACTGAAGTTTAAAAGTGTTGTTGTTAAGGAACATTTGATGATTTCGATTTTCTAGAAAAATATATAGAGCATTACAATATGTACTTTTTGCAGTGTGATAACGTAACACCATTACTGAGTACTGTGCATAATAAATCAGATTTAGTTTAGTCAAATATAGTTTGAGATGGATAGTGCTGTTTATGTTTACATTTTACACCTGAGGAATTGGAGTTTCACACAGCCAGGAATAAAAAAAAAAAAAAAATCCTGTTATGTAACGTTTTTTGAGCCAAACGTTACAAACCATTTTTGAGGTTTTTGTCAGATTTAAGAAGTGGTTTCTAATATGTTTCTGAAACATTAATTGAACGTATAGTTTTGAGTATTTTGGTCTGTTCCCCATTCAAAAAGATAGAAGTTGTCACGCCTCCAAGTCTCCCCGGCTTCCCCGCTCTTCGGGACTCCACTTCCCAGAGGGCCAAGCTCGATGACGTCATGTCTATGCGCCCCGTTCAGACTCCATGATACGCTCTAGGTCTGCTGAGTTTTAGCCACAGCTGTAATCAATCACTTACTTCCTGTATTTAAGCCACACACAAACATTCACACTTCGCGAAGCTTTGCCAAACTTAGTTTAGCAATCCTGAGCGTTCCTTTCGCGTGTTTTCTCATTCTGGTTTCCGACTCCCTTCGTTCCTCTACTACTCTTTCGCTTTATCCCTTTTGCTCGTGCTCTGACTCTACGGTTTGTACCTGTGCTTTCTAACTTTGGTTTCCCCCTTCGGTCTTCCCCTGTAAACCTGTTTGCCCTCGCTGCTTGTTCTACCTGGTTCTGACCTCCGCCTGTCTCTGACTCCGATTTAGCTTCTCCCTTTGTTATGCTGTTTACTGGTGCTTGCTGAGCTTGCCTGTTTGTGAATAAACCGTTCCTGTTTTTTTAATTCTGCACACGTCGGTCTCGAAGTCTTTTGTCTAACAGAGGTCTGGTTTTGTATGGCTGGAAATCAACAGACGTTCCTAGAAGGTTTTTGATGGGATTGAATGATCTAATATAGTAATCAGATCTTTATTTTTTCTTGTAAGACCATAACGGGCCTATACATGTAATGTTAATGCATAAAGACATCTGACTTTTAATGCATTATTTCCAGTTTTATACCAGTGGTCATCAAAACCTAGTTCTCCTGCACCCATATTAAACAGGCCTGTTTGTTAATGCAGTAAAGATCAATGTTTCATTTCACCAACATTCAATTTAATGTTAATCCAGGCTCATCTAATACCAGTTTCTGCATTTTATCATTGGTTATGTATCAGTACATTGCCAGATATGTATGTGAAGCATATCAGCCCAAAATACCCATGTCAGTGTGTCCCTGATTGAGTATATTAGTAGGTACTTTTAGTAAGATGGTGCACTGAGGCCTACATAAAACACGATCCGCAGACGAAGGCATGGCCAGCACACTGCAAATTCCATCTGGTCTCCTGTGAATATAATAATATCATGACTAGCTGAGGTATCTGTATGGAAATGCACTCTTTGAAGTACAATCATCATCCACTGATAATGGAATGCGGTTTGTAGCGCTGTATAGAAACTCACATGTACGTGCGACCCCGCTTCAGTGCCTGCTGCTTTAAATGGTTTCTGGTGTTTGATCAGACGCTCCATTAGTCAGTGCATGCTCTGACAGCCTTTTATCCAGCGCTATTGAAGTTAAAGAGCCTAGGAAATAGGCCTTCAAAGGCATGACTCTGCTGGTTGTTCACTCTGCTACGCTAACTGAATTACGGTGTTGTGTCTGTGCTACGGCGTTGAGTCTGTAATCTTTTGGCGGCTGGGTGAGACTGGCAGCAGTTCCTGGGGGGGTCCAGTGCGGCCTGATGTCAGCGTGCTGATGAATGGCGGTGTGAGTGGCGGGGTGACGACTGCCGCGTGTGCGTGTTTTCCGAGGCCTGCTGACAGGCACTGGTTGGCAGTCCTGTTCCCCCTGGTCTCCCCCGGTGTCACGGTCTGGCTGTGATGAATGTAAAATTGATAAGACCTCATTGATATTCGCAAAGAGGCGAGAGAGGGGGAGAGAGACGCTGACTAGCTCAGCAACTCCATCTGCTTGTTGTGGAGAAATTAATTTAATAACAATATCAGGAAAGCGGTGCAGCCTCACCCCAATTTCCATGTTAATAAATTGTTCCACTGTGTGTTTGTTTGCGGGAGAGGCAGACGCATTCTGCCCCAATGGCAGGCCAAAACTTCATTTCCCAGCATGCATTGATGATCATTTAACCAACATGGGTTCCCTGTGCTGCCATTAGAGTCTGGAATTCTAATTAAACAACAGTTTTATTTATGGGCAGCATATTTACTCTTTATTAGCAATTCTCCTGTCACCACAAACTACTATTACTACCATCAACAACAACAACAACAATAATAATACCAACTGGCACTTTCCAGTTTCCATACTCCCTTAAAAAATCTTCCTTCAGCTTCAGCACAGCCAACAGGAGAGCAGTTAACATGTCAAGAAGTCCCTCCAGCACTTTGCACCACACAAAAGGTCAGAACATGTGCTATTTACTGCTGTACTGAGCTTAGCGGCAAACCCAGTAAAGGCAGTGGAAGACATCTCGGCTGTGCATCTTGTTGGAGATAATGCACTAATAAAGCGCACCTGTGAACGCATTCAGCGTGAAAGCATTGCTTTCAGACAGAGCGGCATATTCCACTGAAATATGAAGAATCCACCAGTGACGACTTTGGCAAAGCTCAACACTCACTGCTCGATGCGGTCCTGGGTTTAATAAACTGTCCAGAGTGAAACAGCTTTGAATTACAGCTGCCTAGGAAGATGTAGGAGCTGATCTTGTGTTTCCTGTTTGCTGGCTTGTTTTTCAAGTTTCCCCGTTCCGCCTTAAATAGTGCCACTGGTGTGCACATTGTGGTGTCTGTACAAAGCGTAGTATATAAGGTGGAATTGAACAGGAAGCTAATTAGCAGGCTTGTTTAAAGCTGAACGTCACCCAGGCCCATTAACTGTTTGGTTCTGTGAGACGGGTATGAAGAATGACAACATCCTCTTCACAGCCTGGAACGGTAGATTTCTCTACACAGTCCATTTTCTTCAGTGTTGCTCTCTTGTTGAACGTATACTGCCATAGCAAAGGTCAGGGGAGAGCAATATCTACATGTAATATGTAGTGGTGTTACCTGAGGCGATGGTTTGGGAACGGCCAGACCTGCACAAGTTATTAGCTGTTCTTATGGGTGGGGATGAACACTGGCCAGCATGCTTATGGCAAGGCGGTGTGAATTATCAGAGTTTGAACACGGCATGATAGGCGAATGCCTTGTTTGGGCTCATGTCAGGTAAATGTGCAGGCCACACCATTCGGCAGAAGTCTCCAGAATGTGCCATGAACCAGGAATCTGGACAATTTGTCATGGTGCTGTATTCTATCATTGTGGAGGTACATGAAGTCCATGAAGGGCTGCAAATGGTCACCAAGTGAAGAAACAGCAATCATGTGTTTAGAGACCAGTGGATACACATCCTACAACAGTATGGAACCCCCAACTGAGGTCCATGTCTTCATGGGGTCTGTGCCATACACAAACCGTTTCGTCAGCCCGAAATCACTGGCACAGTGACTCGTCAGACCATGCCACATATTGCCAGTCCTCTAGAATCTAGTTGGAAACCTTTTAAGCCCAGGTGAGACACTTTGTCAGGTGTGAACAGAGGCACTCTGGTGGGTTTTCTGCTCCCATAGCCCATGGAAGCTAAACAACGCAGGGACCTGCGGGATATGCATGTAAGGTCTCCAGCATTGCCTGTGGATGTGGTGTCTGTCAGGGACGCTTGTCTGTTCACATGGATAACTCTAGACACCGCTGGTCGCAATCTTTAAGCACCAGCGGGCATCCACAGTGGGTGGTAATGCTTTCTACGATGTATTCCTGGTACACATGTGACACTGTGGATTAAGAAAGGCCTGCACAACTTTGCAAATGGAATTTTCCATCATCTGGCACCCACTATCCTGCCGTATTCAAACTAGCCTTGCCATGAACACACTGTCCAGAGAAACAGGAATTTCCAAAACTTCATCAACAGAGAAAACGCGAGACTCCTAACAGTCCTGCAAGACCTGGTGGACTGATCGGATGAACAGAATTCAATTTTTCATCTTTGTGTGAGAAATCAACTGTCCAGATCTGATTTGGCTCTAACCACACCCACAAATCTTTCCGTCTTTCTACCTTTATGGAAGAACAACTCAGCAAGGATGTGTAGCTGTTAAGACGTCCTTACCGAGAACAGGAAAATGAAAAAGATAAACTATTGGTCTCGAACTATTGAAATATGAGAAAATGAAGATGTTTATTGAATATATGTGGAATTCCTGAACATTCTCCAGCCAGGAAACCTCAGGTAGGTTAGATGTTAGCTGATCTTTAGTCAAAATAATATTTAGCGTTACAGAAATCAGTAATATACAGTGCAATCTGAGTAAATGAACACACTGTAAACACACTGTAATAAACATATTCCTGATTTCTGTAAGGCTGAATATTATTTTGACCAAACATCAACTAACATCTAACCTGCTGAGGTTTCCTGGCTGGAGAATGTTCAGGAATTGCACATATATTCAATAAACATCTCCATTTTCTCATATTCCCATAAAGGTTTGAAGTATGTTGTGCACAGTGAGTATATTTTCGTGAGCTTGGCCAGAACGCAAACATTTCTGGTTTTAATTTTTGCCTTTTCATCTTGCACCAGTGGTTACAACATTCCAGACTGTTATTCAGCGAGGATAAAAGTCTGCGGGCATTTTGAACATGTCTCTGAGCTATAGTTCTGATTTATTATGTAAGGAGTTGTGAACTGATGTTCTGACTCCGTAAACATAATGAAGATTTGAAAGTTATTTGGGGAGGAATCTGTATTCAGTGAGCCTGGGTTGGGCTGCAGCGCTGCGCTGTGTGAGGAACAGGTCTACTGTATGAATTCTAATGTCTTTGATGTTTGTGTAGACCAGATGAGAGGCCCGTAGAGATTTGACTCCAAATCCACAATTTCTGAAAACTCAATTAGTTTTAGACATTCCTCCCTCTCTACTCTCTCTAGAGTCTCTGATTCTCTTTCTCTCTCCCCCTCTTTTTCTCTCTCTCTTCTTCTCTCTCTCTCTATCATTATTTTCCTTCTCTCTCCATCTCTCTCTGTAGTCTCCAGCTCTCTCTTTTTATTTACCATTTCATTTTCTCTTTTCTCTTTACAGTTTTCTCTCTCTCACTTTCTCTGTCTCCTTTCCTCTCTCTCTAGTTCTCTCTCTCCTTCTTTACTCTTTACTGTTTCCCTCCCTCTCTCCCTGCTCTCTCTCCCTGCTCTCTCTATCATCCACAGTTTCTCTTTCTTTTTCTCTTTCTTTCTCTCCTCTAATGTTTGTTCTGTTTCTCTGCTGTCTCTCTTTACTCTCACCTGACCTGCTATCTCCTGTGCTCTCTCTGTATCGCTTGTTTCTCGATTTCTATGTTTCTTTCTCTCTCTCTGTTCTACTTTCTCTCTGTGTCTCTCTCTCTTTCTCTCTCTCTCCCTGTCTGTAGCAGGCTCTTTTCCTGCTCCTCCTATGCTGTCAGAAGAAGCCCCCGTTTGTCTGAGAATGTGAGGTTCTGTGCTCTGCTCTGAGCTGCTGCTCCTTTTAAAGTGAAGGCTCAGCAAAAAGTGTAGCTAGCAGGTAATGAGTTTATGCCTTACCAATTAGCATCATACAGACTGCATGCATAACCACACACTTAGCCGAGTTCAGTAATCATAAGCAGACTTGATTATGGAGTTTCTGAGACTGTATGGAATGCTGTTATCTATAAACCTACACAAAACTACAGTATGCTGCTTTGCCAAAACCAGCAGCAGTGGAATCTTTAGAGATAATTTCTGACATGCAGCTGAAGCAAGTACATAAGCATGCATGCTCAGTCCTAAGTGGTGTGCAGAGTAATGATTGACATGCCTCTCAGCTATCTCTAAACTACTTCCTCCATCCAGACAAAGAAAAAACAAGCATTAGATCGGCAGTGAGGATCCGGTAGCAGTAAATTAGTCATTATTAGGCTTTTATTTAATTCATGAAAGTCTTGGATCAGCTAACATTATACTCACAGCTCAGTCAGAACTAATAACAGGCTTTAAGGTGGGCTAAACTGCTTCTGGGGGGCTGTCACTGCTAAAACTCATTTAAATATGATATCGAACAGTAAATAACGTTACATGTTGAGATCAGTTACCCAGCCAACTGAAACTAAACCTAGAGCTTTGCTATATTCTCCCAGAGCTGCATTTTCGGAATATCGGAATTTGGTAGAAAAACTGAGATCCTGGCATCGCGAACAGCAGGTGCGTGCACTATACCAGACACATCCCAGCATCTCATTTGTAGGAGCCCATGCTCAGCCCTGACCACAACTCGGTTGTTTGACATTAAGAAGTGTGGAAACCTTACAAGATACTAGAGGTATATAATCATAATCAGAGACCATAACTAATAATAAACATCTTTGTCATAGTAAATATTATAATAAAAATGTTAGAATAAAAACATTATCCTTTTTTGACTGGCAGGAATTGCATCCCTCCATTCACCTCCAAGTCCTGTTTATAGCTGCCTTAGCATTAAAGCTCACATGCACAACAAAAAAATGCAAACCTCAAACACCTAATGTATCTGCGTTGGTTGAATTTTTCTGTAGCCAATAGAAAGATGTTGATTTTTGGCTGAGCTGTTGCTTTAACCTGTGAGGGAGTAGAATGGCTCCATCATGCAAAGAAGCACCTTCATTAGGCAGCTATTATGCAACTTCTAGCCTCGTCATGATCATGGTGGGTGGAGGTGGGAGGGTACTGTGGGTGCATGTACGGTTTAAGGATGATTGTTTCCTTTGCTGACGTTCTGTGGACCCCACTACCCGCCACACACACTCTCTTAACGTGCTGCTCAATGCACAGAAAGCTGAATGCGTTTTGGCCTGTTGCTTGGGCAGGTCAATATATTCTCAGTGTGCAGCCCACTCACACCTACACACCCTCCCACAACGCATATGCACACAGATGGCGCCTTCGAGTAGTACAGGGAGTAGCAGTGGGTCCATCAGAATACAAATTTTGCTCTCACTCTTTTTCCCAGGAACCTTTACTGCTGTGGATAGGGAGAGAGGAGACACTGGGGGGCAGTGAGAACCAGAGTATAAGAGTATCAGAGGTACTTTAGATAAGACAGAGAAATATGAAGATTTGCATATGGGTTCTATCTATACCACTTAGAAAGAAGGGATTTGCAATTCCTTGAGCAAAGCCAACATTCCGGACATACTGTGCTGAAAATCAAAACCAGAAAAAAACTGATAAGCTGACTTTATTATTTTTTATTTAATAGTGTATATGACTTAGTATATACAATGAAAAACATTATTAGGCATTTAAAGCATTGAAATGGCATTTAGTTATATTGTCATCATTAAAAAATGTTGCAACAGACAGGAATGAAACTTGGTGGGTAGATTTGACGTTGTCAGACATGCAAATGAAATGTTTTATGCGGCTGCACAAGTGAGGCCGTATTTCTTTACCTGACTGACTATATAAGGTCTTCCTGTTGTGCGTATTTCCTGTTCTGACACATACTGTAGCATAGTACTAAAGAAGAGTTCAAAATCAAGGGAAGAGTTCAAAAGCAGGAGAAGAGTTCAAAAGCAGGAGAAGAGTTCAAAATCCAAGAAGTGTTCAAAAGCAGGAGAAGAGTTCAAAATCCAAGAAGTGTTCAAAAGCAGGAGAAGAGTTCAAAATCAAGAGAAGAGTTCAAAAACAGGAGAAGAGTTCAAAATCCAAGAAGTGTTCAAAATCAATAGAAGAGTTCAAAAGCAGGATAAGAGTTCAGATAGATAGATAGATAGATAGATAGATAGATAGATAGATAGATAGATAGATAGATAGATAGATAGATAGATAGATAGATACTTTATTGATCCCAGAGGGAAATTCAAGGAATAGTTCAAAAGCAGGAGAAGAGTTCAAAAGCAGGTAAGTTCAAAGGCAGAAAAAGAGTTCAAAAGCCGAAGAGTTCAAAAGCAGAAGAGTTCAAAAGCCGAAGAGTTCAAAAGCAGGAGAAGAGTTCAAAAGCCGAAGAGTTCAAAAGCAGGAGAAGAGTTCAAAAGCCAAGAAGAGTTCAAAAGCAGGAGAAGAGTTCAAAAGCAGGAGAAGAGTTCAAAAGCAATTCAATCACTCCGAAAAGTTTGAGAGATGTCGCATTGTAGGGCTATGGCAAGCGAGATGGTCTTATTGATGCATTACACGCTATTACCATAGCACTATTTTGGTGGCAGTGGATAGAAGAAGCACACACCAGCAATGTGAAGGATCTGGGAGACCTACACAAACCATGGAGAGTGAGAGTCAACAGATTGTTTAACATGTGTGGAGTGACCCAACAGCCACAATGGTGGGCATTTGTCAAGCAGTGATGCCCTCCTTGAGCCATCCAGGACCACATGCACGCAGACAGTTATGACCACTGCCCTTAACACCTCATCAGCTACCCCAAAGACTGCTATGGTGAACATACAAGAATGGCAGGGGGTTATCTTCCGGGACAAGTCCCGTTTTTGTCTTTGTGGAGACGACCAACAAATCTCGTTTCTCGTCACGTATCACACATTCAGAAGCCCTGGTGAACCCTCCACCTCTAACACAAAGTCTGTAGGAACTGTGTGAGAATATTCAAGGTGGATGGGATGGATTATCAGAGGACACCACTGGGAACCTCTACAACTCCTTGCTGAGACATCTGTTTCCTGATGCCATACTAAGAGACACTCCTTCTGTATAGGTAACTCAATACATATTACCCCTGTCAGTCTACATTTATCATCATTTATTGTTCTTGGTAATCTTTATCTTTCTTCTCAGTAGCATTGCAATGAGATTATTATGAAAAATACCGGGTGTACTTGATGTGTGCATCAGCTCTGTCGTTTGTCAGTGCGTTGTCAGTTCAC
The DNA here is from genome assembly GCA_024036415.1 of Prochilodus magdalenae. Lineage (NCBI taxonomy): Eukaryota > Metazoa > Chordata > Actinopteri > Characiformes > Prochilodontidae > Prochilodus > Prochilodus magdalenae. Next base: position 706,975 of record JAMWET010007059.1, on the reverse strand, counting down.
TGCTTTCTGGACAGTGAAAAGCACAATATTTTTAATGAGGTTTTTTATTTTCAAGTGTTAAATTTTGACACTTAATTGTTGAACTCATTTGACCTTCTTATTTTCTCATTTTCTCAATTTCAGGTTTAGTAGTCTGAATATTGCCCACAACTATTAACACATAAACAGTTGAGTGTATTTTTTCAGAAATAGAAGAAACTGGAATAAACACAAACCAAGCTAGACTTGGAAAGATTTGGAAAATGGTTAGACTAAGCAGTTCAGTGTAAAACAGTATAATGTAAGAGGAAGGTTACTTGAATGCCTCTTGCTACTGTGAACCAAAGCCCACCTCTTCAGTAAGGTTGTGTTTGGTGAAAGTTTTATTCTTTTTGCCTCTTATTAAAATGAGATCACAAAACATTTAACATTAAGATTAAAGTTGCAAAAGTATACTAAACAAGGCTAAAAAGTTACATACTGAATGCATGTCACTCAAGAGAAGATGAGAAGGCAGGATGCAGGTGCAAGTGCTTTTAATGAAGAACCAAAAAGATAAAACAAAAACCAAAGACACTAGGGAGAACAAGAAGCACTACTAAGACCAAAAACAGGGATACACAAAAACCAACTTGGAGACAAGACACCAAACCAGAACAAAGGGAACAGCAGGGAGTATAAAGGAACAAGGACTAACAAGGAACATCTGGGAAGGGGCGGAGCTACAAACTAAGGACAGGTGAGGGGGCTGATCAGAGGCTGGAGACAGGAGGAGCAATAACCAAAACAAACAGAAGCACATGGAAGTGAGAAGAGACAGAAAACCAGAGACAACGGAGACATACAGGGATAAGACAAGACATTTTCAGACCATGTTCATATTCAGAACATGGAATTTCTCCACCTCATTTCACCTCTCCGTCGCAGCTTTGGGATCTCAACTGAGTTTGAGCAGATTTTGGAGACTCAGCTCCACTAAATGTCTGTAGGTAAGCAGAACATACAGACAGTGACAATGGACGGCTGTCAGCTCTGGGAAAAGTGAGTAGCATGAAGAGCTTCATAAGAAACCACACATTTATTCATCAAACCTTAATGAGGAGGGTCCATGATATTTCACACAGAAGGTCAAATTAACGTTTCAAAAACATATCTGAAATCACTGGATAAATCCGACAAAAACCTCAGTAACACTCAAAAAACGTGAGTGGCTTCTGTGCCACATCACGAGGGTGGGGGCTTACCCTGTTAGTCCTACAGTTTTGCATATCCAGCAAGCTGATTAGCTGTTTTTATTGAAGGGCATAACTTTTTCTGGGCATCATATTGAGCGTAACAAGCTTTCTCATACATATTCTAACTGGTCACCTTGTTTATAACGTATCTAGGGAATGCTACGGCTTTTTTCCCTAAAATGCTTGTTTCTGATGGATTTTCCCATTGAAATACACATGTACTATAGACTTTCTGTTCATGGAGTTATATAATCACCAACCAATAAACACTGCAGTGTTTGATATGGGATTTACCCCCAATGCAAAACCAGTTTATTTAATGAGCTCTTCTCAGACTTATTTAACGTCATTTGTCTTTAACATAGTCATCTCTATAGAGTCAAAGCATTCATTAAGATCATCAGAAAAGGAAAGAAATGGCTTTTTGAATGTTTAAAAACATCAAAGAGGTATAGATTTTTTTGAAACCACCAATAAAACAGCACCATTAAGGTTAAGGCATTATACAGCATAAAAGTTAAAGCCATTTTTGTTAAAACCCCCATTAACTAGAGACACAACACACGGGAATCCAAACAAGCCCTCCAACAAGGCAAATGATCAAACACCACTACTGCACCAGAAATAGTAAACTACCTTTTTCCTTAAGTGATCTCGCCTGTCAAAAACGCTTAGCAGGCAGTTACTAAGTGTCTCCAACACATCATACTGGCAGTCATTGCTATGTCATTAGTCATTAGTCATATGTCATTAGTCATTACTGGAGGGCAGAGCCTCCTTATTACTGCTGTCGGGACTAAACTTTTTAAATCCATTTTTGATGTTTTTGTGTATAATTTGAAATCACCCGCTGCCCTTTACATCCTGCCACAATGTCATGATAAATGAGGCAATATTAATTGTCCAAAAGTACTTATATTCAAATGAAAAGTTTTTTTTTTTTGTTTGTCCTGTAAAGTTACTTATTCCAACCTTCCTCTCGAGGTTTCTTCCTTACTCAAGGGAGTTTTTCCTTGCCACTGTTGCCTCTGGCTTGCTCAAAGGGGGCTTGGACCCGGTTTTCCCCCACCCCCACCCTCGATCGTTTGTTCATCAACTTTGTGTTTTTTTTTCCTTTTACATAACAAATTCATTATCTGTGAGGCTCCTTTGAGACAACGTTGGTTGTAATAATCGCTATACAAAGTACTATACAATCAATATCTATCAGTGTACAAAGCAAAATCCATAAAGACAACGAATGAGCGAGTTTGCTGTGGAAGGACTTGACTGGCCTGCATAGAGTCTTCAGCTTATCCTGATAGAACACCTTTGGGTTGGAAATAGAGTGAAGACTGCAAGCCAGGCCTCCTCGTCCAACATCAGAGTCTGACCTCACAAGTGTGCTTCTGGAAGAATGGTCAAAATTCCCATAAGCACATTCCTAAACCTTGTGGAAAGCCTTCCCAGATAAGCTGAAGCTGTTATAGCTGCAATGGGTGGGCCGACATTATATTAAACCCTACTGATTAAGAAAGTGATGTCAAGCAGGTTCTTATGCATGTGAAGGCAGACAAGCGAATACTTTAGGAAATAAAGTGTATCTCTGCAGCACAATACATAGCTCTTTGACTTACCATCCAAACTGTTTATAATTGTGATTAAATGTTGATATTAAATATCTATCTTTAAAAAAGCCACAATACAGGACACCCAATCAGAACAAAGGTCATTTGCATAAGGCAGATTAAATGGAACAGTAACAAAAAGCAGCCTGAAAGAGGTTGGAAAGGGCCATTGCTTTAGAAACCACACACATATGGGGTGGTATAACTTAGACTCTAGCTGCACAATGGAGCTGTGAAAAAATACTCGATACAGATATTAATGTTCCAGGCCATGCTAACATCACGCTGTAATCATATTGATTGTGCAGCATGACCAAGCAGACAAATTCCTCCAAGTACAACGCATCAGCCTACACTGCTCCCACCAGCAAGCCACATCAAGATCAGCCCTCCCACCGACTGCACGACTCATGCCGCTTCTGCTCTGCAGTACTCTGAAATTTGGTGGTTTTGTTTCTGTCTCTCCTGATCCATCAGAACGCTTCCTTTTCATCTTTCACACCTGAACGGGAAAGGGGGCTCCGAGCTGCTTTCTGCTCTCCTTCCTTCCACTGCACTCCGGACCTCCAGCAGCGGCCATATTAACACCCCGTCAAGTCAATGGCAGTGGCCAGCGGTGGTGTCTTAATTCACAGCTGCCACACTTTAAGCATGCCTCAGTGTCATGATGGCACCATCATAAAAGCGAGCGATCCGTGGCACGCAGAAGCGGGATGTTTCAACTCTCCTCGTCCTTCACAAATCACAGGCCTGTAATGAGATTAGAGCAGGGAGTGCCAAATCAATGGGAGTTTAAAAAACACAGTTAAAGAGCCAATTACCCTGCCCTGTCTTTGGAGCGATAACAAAAGGAATAAAAATGACTGAACTCCTGCTTTCCTACCTAACCACGACCCAACACGCACCTTTATCTGTCTGCAGGGGAGGGATTTAGGCATTCAGAAACCTCGGATGGAAGCTTGTTCTCTAGCTGAGGGACAGAGAGAGATAAGGGTGGACCAGGGGTCCCTGAAGTAAGAGGGGCTTTGGAGAATCTGGAGAAGACTGTACTGATAGAACAATGGCGAGTCTGTAAATGTGGATTCAAAGTTTGCCGCAAAGGAGCTCCTCTAAAATGATCAAACACCTTATACTGAGTGTTTCAGTGCCAGAGTGGGTAATCCAGAGAGCCAGAAAAAATTCTAGTAGGCGAGTAGCGTTTTGGACCATTTGCTGTGATGTAATGTAGGTACATGTATTAGGTACAGCTCCTTGATACCTGCTCTGAGGTGTATCTAGCGGGGTTGACCAAATTTAGAAAGAGTGTAGAAACGATGTGCTGTACTTTATAAAACGACTGTAGGCACAACAATGCTTTGGTAAATTAGGGGGTTAAATGTGCAGGGTTAAGCCCTATTCGGGCAGGGTTAGTTTTACCAGTGGTGGTGTGGTGATGTAATAAGTGCATCACTGAAAAGGCCAATTCATACAAGATTAAGAATTTCCATCAATTACCCCCAATAATCCAGATAGAAACACCATTGCGTATATAAGTCTGCTCTACAAGACACAAGCAGCACTTCACAACAATGTGATGTATGACTAACTGACACATAGACTACTGTTAGACTAGCTAAGGAGGTTATTCAAATTATCGACATAAACACAGTACCTTGGGGTGCTTTTGAAATACCCCAGTTTATGGGTAATATGTACCTCTTGCCCTTCGAGCTTCAGGTACAGCTTGGCTTGACCCATCATGCCATAAGAGCCATGGAAGACAAGGGGAGTTTAGACTCTTTAGTACTTTGTACTAGCAAGGATACATTCTCTGACTGAACTCTGAGCACTTTTGTCAGTTGCTCTGAATAAGAAATGCTGTGGACTGTGCTTGCCATGAACTCCAGGATCAGGGGTTATATCAACTTTGTGTTGGCCGATAGCTTCATCAGTTTCGCATTTGACAGCTTCTTGTCTTAAATTTCTCATTCCACCTTAAATGGTGCAACAGTTGCTTTAGCCTTAGCCTCCTGAATTTAACTGCTGCACCATTTAAGATGGAACAAGAATATTCAAACAAGAAGCTTGTGAACAGGAAGCTGAATTCAGCCTATTACTGATAAGCGAATACGAGCAGGACTATTATTACTGTGAGAGCTGTGAGTATGGCAAATTATAGCAGGTCACTCACTCCATAATTATTACTTGACAGACTTGTAAAAACCACAGACATGGCAGATTTGTACTGGATTAAAATCATGGAGGTTGTCGGTGATCACTCAAATTACACTATGTCCCCAGGCGATACTAAGGGCTCTAAACTAACAAGAGCTCCAATAGGGCTCTAAACTAACAAGAGCTCAGGAAATAATGAGAGATTAATCAGTGCAGTTTTTCTAACTCTGTTAATGGTAAGAATCTCATTAGACTGGCCGTCGATGAAGCTGCAGCCTCTTAATTGAGGGATTGGTGGAACCGAGGAATATAAAACTGTGTTATGATCATCAGCATGTGACCTCTTTACCTTCCATGACCTACTGTGAACTGAAACAATGAACTGCAAATGCTGGTGTCACTGTTTCCAGATACTGATCCAGACACACACCGGATGTGACGCAGTTCCTATGAACTGACTGGAATGTCCTTCTCAAAATAGGGCAAACTATGGGAGTGTAAAGGATGGTTTCCACTTTGGAAAGAAAATGTGGAGTACCTGAAACTTCACCAGTGCTTTCTCTGACAGCAGGGATCCCAGCTGAGCTTGGCGGTGATTTTAGAGATCCATCTCCAAACTAAATGAAGCACAAAACAAACAGGCTGATTATCTTCAGGAGCCAATCAGATCTGATTCTTTCCTCCAAGCTGAGCGGACATACGGTCACACGGGACTACTGTTATTTTGGAAAAGTGAGAGCTTTGTTCAGCATGACTTTTCCTTACCTCACGTAGACCACCGAACAATAATGATGCACTTTTCTGGAATCGACTCTGACTCTCAACCCCTGCTGCTGATATTGATTGAATCGACTCCATTTCATTTTAATTAAGAGAGCACCAGAGCTGGTGATAAAGGGACACAGCAGTGGTTCATCAATCCCAAATATAGTTTAAGCACTTTTGAGTAGAAATATGATAACTCTAACTTTCAGTCCACCTTAACTACCGATAGCATTTGTACTCACTGGTGCGCCATGTGGAACGAAAGCTGGTGAAGAGCACTGGTGGCGTTTAAAGCTGGTAATTAAAGTCTTACTATTGTAATTCAGACTCTCTGTCTTTTTTATGCTTCACTCAATAAGAATGCCCATAAAGCCCATCCATGATGAAATGACACATGGTCAAAGATTCACTCACTGACCAAGAGTCAACCCCAAATTCCAGAGGTACTGGAGTTGAAGAATCAACTCTTTTGAAATCGACTCCATGTCACTAGCTAACAAGCAATCTAATAAAACCCCATAGCCTGTAATACTAATCTTAATTTGCCACAAATTCACAAAGCGCCTCCCCCAGGTCGCCCCAGGTTTTGCATATCTGTACTGAAGTATTTCTATTTGGGGGGCTTTACTTTAACTCCACTACACCTGGAATCTCTCCTTCCTTTTGGCCCATGTGTGTTTAAATGTAGCATGTCAAAGCATACGAAGCGTGAAGTGAGCCCACCATTTAGGGTACAGCGGTCACTGTGTTTTGAGCTTGTTTTGCCCTGTTGGACAGAGCTTGGTTCTAGCTAACAGAACCTGTTCTCCTTCAGTATTCTGTGCTTATGGTCATTTGAATAGACATCAGTGTCAGACTAATAAATGAGCTTCTATTAAAGAATGGTGGACTGGGAGACTCTAGAGTCTCTTCACCTACACTGAGCTGAGGTCTTGAGTCTTGCTCCAGAAATGATAATAGGACATTAGAGCCATAATAAATCACGCTCCTGTTACTCTCCATACTTAGGTACATTTGAAGGTAAATACTTTGGTGATGTTACTCAAGAGGAGGTCTAAAGGGAGGAATAGCTTACCTCTATCTTTACAGGATGGATATTTTACCTCGGGGATCTCTACTTCATTTACTACTGTTTGATTTAATCTAGTAATGTAAAAACCTGCCTAGCACCGCCCATGCCCACACAGTGGATAGAGATATCATGAAGTTGAAGTAGGCCCTTTTATTCTAATTTCCTGTCCTACCTTAAATTATGTAGCAGACAGCTTTACTGGTGCCAGTGTGTAGCTGCGGGAATGGAAATTTGAATAAGAAGCTGACATCAGCCTTGAGAGATTGGTGTATCAAATTTAGCATGACAGTGTAAATCTGGTACCTGCTGACACTAAAGGCGGTGCTCTGCAGAACACATTACTTTTTTGCATGACTGATGTAGCAGTTTTCATATGTGAATCATGGGAAGATAGGCAGCAGTGACAAGCACTGCACAAAAGGTAGCACGAAGAGGAGGAGAAAAGATGAGAGGTGAAAAAGCTTGGATATGAGGACACAGCTAAGTGCGCAATGAGAAATGCTGAACCTAGCTCACCGCATTGGTAGCATATTGACTGTCTTAATTATGTAACATTTTAGATCAAAGCTTTCACCAGTTCGTTTAACCATTAGCTAGTGGTCTTGGTTATCTTCAATGAAGTAGTATAAGTGCAGCCCATGAAAACTTTTTTGCAGGCATGTTCAACGGACTGTTTAAATGAAGAACATGAGGGCAAGACTAAAGTTTCATTGTCAATCTCTAGGCAAGGACCAGAACTTCTGGAAAAAGTGTGATGGACAGATCAGTCAAAGATGGAGCTGTTTAGCCACAGCACCAGAAACTGGGTTTGGTAGCATTATCAGCCATTAGGCATAGTGGTGGGAATGCCGTTATATGGGAATTTATTTTATATTTATTCATTCTATTCATATTTATGAATTTATCTATAAATGCCAGCTCTAGTAATACCCTGCTGGAAGGAGAAACCCAGTACGAATCATTCATTTAATGCCGGTCTAGGCTGGTCCAGTAGCTGATCTTGTGCAGCTTTAGCTGGTCATAGAGCATTGTCCAGCTGCTGACCAGCCTACTAGCATAGAGACCATGATTTATGCTGGTTTTCCTGGTGACCAGTATACTAACTTCCATTGCTGCTGACTTACTAATATAATGACTCAGGTCATTGTGCTGGTTTTGTTGGTGACCAGCATTGCTTGGCTATAGTTTAGGATGGTTGAAACAGCTCCTGGTTTCACTGGAAAATCACTCATTTTAAAAATGTAGCATTTCTTGTGGGGTGGCTTTTCTCTTTGTACATGTTAGCTCTGGGTGATGTCACCAGGAAACATGACATTACCTTTCATAGCTATGCTGATGACACACGGTTATACATCTCTATTGCTTTGGATAATCTAGACAGGACTTAGAAGCGGTGTGTCACATATTTCTCAGTGGTGTCACAGAGTTTTCTACAACTGAAAAACTGAAATATTGAATCTGTGTACTAAAACTCAGAGAATGCTTTATGACAAACTCGGTTCTTTACCTACTAATATTAAACCTGAAGTACGAAACCTGGGTGTGATCTAAGACTCTGAGCTCAGCTTTATCCTGTCTCTAAAATAGCTTTTTATCATTTAAGAAATATCACTAAAATTTATTCTTTTTAGTTTCAGAGTGATGCGGAGAAACTTGTTACAAGCAGAATTGATTACTTTAATGCCCTCCTTGCTGGGGTTCCTCAGAAAGCTGTCTGTCCCCTGCAACTTGTACGGAATGCAGCAGCTCGGATCCTAACAAACACTAAACACATATCACTACTGTTCTGAAAGAGCTGCATTGGCTGCCTGTATCTATTAATCTATTTAGAGCAGCATAGACCAGCAGCAGAACTTTAAAATCTAAAGTTCTGCTGCTGGTCTATGCTGCTCTAAATAATCTAGCACCTGCTTACATCACAGAACATCTCTCTGTTTATGTTCCAGCTCGTGATCTTAGATCTACAGGTGCTGGCTTTCTGCAAATACCCTCTGTAACATACAGGGAACATGGAGAGTAATTATGCTTCTAAACTGTGGACCTAAATTCCACCTTTTATTAGACAGTCCAGCTCAGTGCTCAAGTTTAAGAACTACTTAAAAACGTATCTCTTTATCTCAGCATTTAGTTAAAACCGCATTAACATGGTATTTATGTGTATGTATGTGTGTGTATGTGTGTGTATATATTTGTGTTATGTGTATTTATATATATATATGTGTGTGTGTGTGTGTGTGTGTGTGTATATGTATGTAGTAGTAGTAGTAGTAGTACTCCTTCCCATTAGTGATGTCTGTAAAGCACGTTTAGCTGCCAAAGGTATGAAAAGTGCTCTATAAAGAAACATTATTATTTTTATTATTATCATTATTATTATCATCATCATCATTATTGTTCTTGTTGTTGTTGTCGTCATTATTATTATTACTATTATTATTATTGTTGTTGTTGTTGTTGTCATTATTATTATTATTGTTGTTGTTGTTGTTGTTGTCATCAGTATTATTATTGTTGTTGTCATTATTATTATTATTATTATTATTATTATTATACTGTTATTACCATGAGGGCAAGCTAAGCTTTATAATGCATTTGATGGGTGTGAATGCGGTGGCCTCTCTAAGATCTATTCCATTCCAATCAGATAAGGTTACTTGGCCATTGGTAGCAGTTGATACATTAAAAGCAACATACAGCTTCCAGAGACGAAACATGGTCTAATGTATACAGTCAAATAGAACGCTAATGGCCTTACAAGGTGTAAACCTTTGTACTTTTATTATTGATCTAGACTAAGAGTCAGAGAACAGGATACATGTTGGCTTTATTTTATCTGAATGATCTCATCATACAATTCCGAAACGGCTAAAATTAAGTCTTGACCTTTCTAGTGTTAGGAAACGTAGGCTCTACGCAATTACATAACTGTGTCCAGCCAGTATATCCTTGAACTCCAGTCTGCAGATGTCTGTACAATTCATTTTCTGCAGGATGTGCACTCCTTCCTTGCTCTGGCTGTCGGAGCCTACAGCAAAATGGAATTGTCTATTAACACCGCAAAGCAAGGATGTACAAACTCACTTTATTATCTCTCATGGGGTTTGCAGTGTAGACAACTCAGTAGTCTACAAAACATTAAGACAACAGCACCACACATAACACATCCCACCCTCAGGGCTCATTTCTTCCAGTGGGCGCTCTGAAATGTAGAGCTGATGGAACTGATTCAAACTTTGGTAGCAGGGGAGGATATGGATGGGTCACGATGGAAAGAGTTTTCCTAAAAACCTGTTTTTACATGGAACTTTCTACCAAACTGAATTAAAATCAGAGCTCAGAACTCATTTTGGACTTTCAGCTGGCATGGACTAAGATAAGATAGCCTTTTATTGTCCCACATGGGGAAAGTTGCACCGCTACAGCAGAATAGCAGCAGATACTGAACAAGAGGTAGGCTAAAGTACAAGTACAAAAAATAAGAAACTACTGAAAATAAATAAAATCTCTATTGTTAGATAAAAAATACAATACAAAACTATAAGAATGTACATGTTATTGCACAGATATTGAAGATATTGGCTTATGATCTTTTATACCAGCTGCACAAATACTGATAATCTTGGCAGTCACCTAAATACTGATGGTGCAGACAGTCAGAGTGCATGAATTAAGTGATGTTGGGAGTCAGTACAGGATGTATCAAGGTGACAAGGTGCAGCAGCAAAGATTTCAGATTCAAATCCTGTTACTTTGAGTGAGCCTGTACCTTAATTATGTGCATTGAAATGAATGTAAAGTCCAATATAATCATAGCACTACCAAAACTTGGCCAAATGCAGCTGTAAACACAAAGACGTAATAGTTCTCAATGACATTTAAGTGCCAATGCAGGTCCTAACTCAACCTCCACGTCCATTCAGGAAATGTGAATGTGTCTGTAGATCATTGACCTACGCAAGGACACACTATTAATATGAACATCAGAGACTTTTTCATGAGCTCCCTGAAAGAAGCTGTGACTTGCAGCCTCTCGCTAGTACAAACGGTAAATCATTGTTTATACTTTAGTAAGCAAGCGAGCTAGGTCAAACCTAACTTCATCTGGCTAGCTGGCCATTAGCTGTTAGACGGAAAGCTCTCGAGCGTTTTTAATGGAGCAGTTTAAAGCAATCACATGGTACAGACATCAGTCTAACTAATGATGAAATGCTCTCATAAATAAAACAGCTTTGTTTTACAGAGGAGAAGGAGACAGACAAGGCAATTGGCAGCATTCAGCGGGGCTGTAAAAAGGAGGGAGACGATTAAACAGTCAGAAAGAAAGCTCTGTGGCTTTACCACTCCACCAAAACACAATAGAATGAATGTTTAGAAGAGAAGTAGTGGTAGTAAACATAAAGATGCCAACTCTGGAACACTGCTCACTACAGGGGTAAAAAATAAAACCATGTATGTCCAAACAAGTGCCTTTACAGGAGCAGGAAAAACAGCCTTAGCTGGTAATGATAGTCAATGGAACTAATTCTTACTGGAAGTCAATTTGAACATTTTTTATTTATATGTTAATCATGGAATTCTGACACAATGTAAAGGCAAACTGGAATGTTCACATCATGTGAAAACATGTAAAATGACAGAAAACAGGGGATTTAAATTGTTGTATTCCATAAAATGAACTTGTGAAGCTCAATAATCCAGTCATTCACCAAACTGACATTGTTTCATTGAGCTGCAGCACAATTTGGTTTTCTTTACTAAATATTTTTGCTGTTCAAAGAAACACATGTAGCAAACATCCAAGACAGCTGTCGTTAACATCGTGTGATGATTCCATGATGAATGGACCAGTAGTACTGGCTCAAATTTGCTTGGTTAAGAAGTCGAGTCCCATTGACGGCCATTAAGATTATGTTTATCCCTCTCCTGTGAAGTTGCCGTTTTGGAGATACTTGTTTTTCTTTGGACACCAAGGACATGCGCATACTTCCACGAAACAAAAGATTTTTCATTTTTTTCTATGCTCCAATTTAAATTAGCTTCAGTGTAAAGATCTATTAAGCCTTGAATTTCTATGTGCTGCTATATGCAGTTTATATTTATACTGCACTTCAGTCGCAATTTAATTTTATTTTACATATATCCCAAACTTTTATTCTTTTTTAATTATACACTCTAACATTTCACTGGACCGCCTTTTGTCGTGACATTTTTTCGACAACCAACAAGCATTTATTTCCATCCAGAATTCCGTTAATTTTTGCCTGAACTCTTGTATTGACTATGTGAAATTTAAAGCACTCAAGCCACATAAGGTCTTCTCCAGCATGTCGCAAAGACTTTCAATGGGGTCAGGACTCCTTGGTAGCCAATTCATGTGTGAAAATGATTCCTCATGCTCCTTGAACCAAGCTGAACCACAGTTTAAACCCAAAGAATCTCAGCATTGTAATTCTGCAATATATCCGCATCAGGGGGAAAAATGATTGATCACTGCCCCAGGGTCCATTCTTTATGGTCTCTAGCAAGCTGAACCCTTTTTGTCCAATTAGCCTCACTAACATTTGGTTAAGGTTCCAAACTCGTGAGCTCTCGTCACATTGTGCACGTGGACATGATCTTACTTTCACTGTTAAACACAACTACTGTCCATTTCTTACTGTTCCACTTTACCACTCATTTAAGTGCCGATGATCTTTCAGGATTTCTTCCCTGAACTTGATGGTTCTCCACTCTCCTTCCAGGTACAGCACTTAAGTGAGTGAATACTAATAGATATACAGGGGTTGGACAATGAAACTGAAACACCTGTCATTTTAGTGTGGGAGGTCTCATGGCTAAATTGGACCAGCCTGGTGGCCAATCTTCATTAATTGCACATTGCCCCAGTAAGAGCAGAGTGTGAAGGTTCAGTTAGCAGGTAAGAGCACAGTTCTGCTCAAAATACCGCAATGCACACAACATTATGGGACATACCAGAGTTCAAAAGAGGACACATTGTTGGTGCACGTCTTGCTGGCACATCTGTGACCAAGACAGCAAGTCTTTGTGATGTATCAAGAGCCACGGTATCCAGGGTAATGTCAGCATACCACCAAGAAGGACGAACCTCCACCAGCATCACGTAGTGACCTGGCCACTATCCTGCAAGAAGAATGGCTTAAAGTCCCTCTGACCACTGTGCAGGACGCAGTATATGTCATTCCCAAGATGAACTGACGCTGTATTGGCCGCAAAAGGAGGCCCTACACCATACTAATAAATGATTGTGGTCTAAAACCAGGTGTTTCAGTTTCATTGTCCACCCCCTGTATATACTGAAATGCTTTTTATGCATATGCCACCATAGTGGTTGGTGTAGCTCAGTGGATAACACCAGTACCTGATAGGGAGCTGCCAACCACCACATGTGGGAGACTGGGGTTCGAATCCAGTCTGGGTGACTATGCTGTGCTATACCAATAAGAGTCCTTGGGCAAGACTCCTAACACTACACTGGCCTACCTGTAATGTGATTAACCTTGTAAGTCGCTCTGGATAAGAGCATCAGCTAAATGCCATTAATGTAATATGCATTTATACTGAGATCAACGTTTCGTCTCTTTGGGTGAGAGCGCTGACTTGGGATTGCTAGGTATTCCATTAATGTGGGCTGTATTTACCCTGCATTCTTCTTTCTAGGTGTTAGCCCTGGCCTTTGTTCGGGCAGCGTCTGAGCTCAAGGTGAGTTTTAGACTCTAACCTTTTTGTACTAGCTCGGAAACATTACCTGACTGAACACTAAGCTCTGAATAAGAGTGTGTTCTAAATGCCTTAAATGTAAATGTAATGTAAATGTTTTAATAATGAGCTGGACAGTTCTGAACCCAAGCCTAGCCGTTCCAGTTTCTCTTAGTTGTTTGTTGTTCTCACTGCTTGATGCAGGTCAACAACTCAACCCTTCAGAAACACAGTAACATCTTTTCCATGGTGATGCATCTTACCATATGGTTGTTAAAGAAATGAGATGTTACTTGCTGCATTGGCTAGAAACCAATCAAACTCTCTCAAATATTTACTCATTTGAATACAAATAGCGATTTCTGGCCAGGCAGCATGTTTATTAGCACCATACAATATTATAGGGATGAAAACGTGCCTGTGTGATGTATGTAGCCATCCTTCATCCTTCAGTTCTGTGACTGGGGGCTTTCTAATTGTTTATTATCAAAATTCTGTTTGTACATTCAGCAGCTTTGTATGTCATTACCCTCATCTACAGCCTAGGCAGCCTATAGCCATCACGCCTGGCTTCTGCAGTGTTTTCACAAGCTGCAGGGAATTCTAGTCACCTGATGTGTGTAGGTTCACTAGTGGCTTTGGATATTGGCTATATCTGTGTTGTAGGCATTCCAAGCCTGGCTTCAGTGGCACCACTGCATGTGGTGTTTTTGTTGACTTTTGGTTCAGTGTAATTAAATGCCTTGTTCATCCGGACCTGGTTTTATTTGTAGTGCTGTCAGTGCTTTTCTTCAGGCTTAGTTTTCATCAAGCCTTAATCAGCGAAAACAGGACTACTGTTAGACTAAGATGAAGGAGAAAAGATACTTCATACTTACTTTATAGGTAAGATGGAGCTCAGAGCCTTGAAGGTGGGCTAAAACAATCAATAGTTCTTTGTTTGTTTTGTGTTGGGGTATACAGTACGTGTTGCACCATTTCTCCACAGACACTTGGATGGATTTGCTGGATGATATTTGGGTGGCGGAGCACTGCCGGCACTGCCCAGACACTGACATGGTATTGTTTACGGTGCTGTATATGACTGTATCGGGTGCAGCGATGTTTCTGCTAGGTCTGCAGATCAGTCTTGTGGTCAAACACTGACTGATTATGAATGGGGTGGAGATGAGCTGATAGACCATGCATGGTAGGTGTGGGGCATACTAGTTTTAAAACAAAAAGCAGAAATATGATAATATGCTACTCAAAAACTAAATTCAGTCTTCCTATCTGAGAACTGTCTGGAAGTGGCATTAATATTCCAATAAACATGCATGACTAACAGCCTTCCATCACTGACTCCTCTATCACTGACTCACCCGCCATCACTGACTCCTCTATCACTGACTTACCTGCCATCACTGACTCCTCTATCACTGACTTACCCTCCATTACTATCTATTCTATCACTGACTTACCCTCCATCACTAACTATTCTATCACTGACACACCCGCCATCACTGACTCCTCTATCACTGACTTACCCTCCATCACTGACTCAGCCGCCATCACTGACTCCCCTATCACTGACTTACCTGCCATCACTGACTCCTCTATCACTGACTTACCCTCCATTACTATCTATTCTATCACTGACTCCTCTATCACTGACTCACCCGCCATCACTGACTCCTCTATCACTGACTTACCCTCCATCACTAACTATTCTATCACTGACTCCTCTATCACTGACTCACCCGCCATCACTGACTCCTCTATCACTGACTTACCCTCCATCACTAACTATTCTATCACTGACTTACCCTCCATCACTAACTATTCTATCACTGACACACCCGCCATCACTGACTCCTCTATCACTGACTTACCCTCCATCAATGACTCGTCTATCACTGACTTACCCTCCATCACTAACTATTCTATCACTGACTCCTCTATCACTGACTCACCCGCCATCACTGACTCCTCTATCACTGACTTACCCTCCATCACTAACTATTCTATCACTGACTCCTCTATCACTGACTCACCCGCCATCACTGACTCCTCTATCACTGACTTACCCTCCATCACTGACTCAGCCGCCATCACTGACTCCCCTATCACTGACTTACCCTCCATCACTAACCCTCCATCACTGACTTGCCTCCATCACTAAATTCCCCTAACACTGACAAAATCTCCATCACTGACTCGCCTCCATAACTGACTCACCCTTCATCACTAACTATTCTATCACTGACTCACCCTCCATCACTGACTATTCTATCACTGACTCACCCGCCATCACTGACTCCTCTATCACTGACTTACCCTCCATCACTGACTCAGCCGCCATCACTGACTCCCCTATCACTGACTTACCCTCCATCACTGACTAACCCTCCATCACTGACTAACCCTCCATCACTAAATTCCCCTAACACTGACAAAAATCTCCATCACTGACTCGCCTCCATAACTGACTCACCCTCCATCACTGACTATTCTATCACTGTCGTACCCTCCATCAGTGACTCACTCTCTATCATTGACTATTCTATCACTGACTTACCCTTCATCACTGACTCACCTTCATCACTAACTCCCCTAACACTGACAAATTCTCCATCTCTGACTCACCTTCATAACTGACTCACCTTCCATCACTGACTATTCTATCACTGACTTACCCTCCATCACTGACTCACCTGCATCACTAACTTCCCCTAACACTGACAAATTCTCCATCTCTGACTCCTCTCCATAACTGACTCACCTTCCATCACTGACTATTTTATCACTGACTTACCCTCCATCACTGACTGCATTTCCTTATGTATATTTAGCTAGCAAGCAGTAATACTTGACTGTAGTACAGACAAATAAGTTTCCGTACTGTGGAAAAATGATAGGAACACCATGAATAGCCCTAGAAAGGCTTGTGGTTAATAAGGCTTCAGTCACTATGATACAGGTAAGTTAAAGGCAGGTAATCAGTAGTTTTATGTGTAACTGTTTCAGTGTTTTCCCTCTGATTATGATAATGGGTGTATAATGTCCAAACAATTTACTAATAACTAAAGTTGGCTAGCCGCTTTAGCCATTAACGCTAGTTTGCTTCTCAATTTGACCTGTAAACAGGCTAGTGACTGTGCCACTGTGGTAGTGATAGGCAGTCGATTTCAGTTCCCTTAATGACCATCCTTTAAGCAGCCCCCAGTAGCTGCTGTAAGCACAAACTCTGCTCACAAAAACATTCTGCATATGTCCTGCGCTGCTCTGCAGCCTAAGCATGTTCTTCACAATCGCAGTTAACAGTGATTAGACGCAGCAGACCACATTACTTTTACAGCTCATAGTGGAACTCAGAGTGAAGCTGAAGGCAGCTTCTTGTTTAAGTGTTGTATTGTATTTGTATAAAATGTTTTTGTTTCATCGTAAATGATGCTGTATTTATCTGGCACTGGTGCACCATTAGCTAACAACTGCCTTATTTGAGGTGGAATGGAAAAGATGAATATGAAACTATACTTTATACATACACTGCAAAAAAAAATTCTTGGCCAGTAAAATTCTTATATCTAGTTGATATGTCTAAAAATTCTCATTTTGAGGTTGTTGTAAGCTCGTTTTAAGATGGTTTAACTTCTTTCCAAACATGATTAACTTGTAAATGATTTTAGTCTCACTATATTGGTATAACATTTGTCTAATATTAAGAAGCAGGCTTGTAACAAGTCAAATTATCCACCGGTATTTGAACAGCAATGACATGTTCATATATGGCTCCATATAAAAATGTATTTCAAAAACGTTGTCACACATATAAGAGAAATACATAGACGCTAATCCATGTCATATATTACATATCTCTATATTGGCAGATTAGCTTTTAATAGTCACAACCTGGGAAAAAAGGATCACGAAAACATCCAGCTTTACCAGAACTGAAAACTGAAAATGAAATGACCACAGCAATGCCTTTCTCAGTACAATCTGAGATTCCCATCCACCAAATACTGTAGGCTGATGACCATACAAAATGTGTCAGCTACAATCATTTGTCAAGCTACATGATATTACATGGATACTATACATTTTCATCATGCATCTATCTATAGGTACTTGACGACCTAGGTAAACTGTGTTTAGATTAAGGTTTAATCTCTGCTATATACTTTCATCCTTAGCTCTGGTGCTGTCCTAATTACAGTTAAGGAATTGACTTAGCTTAAGTGGCAAGAATCAAAAAGTCAAATTCAGTGGCATACACTGAGGTAGAACATCCCACCAAATTCATACTCAAGTAAAAGTTATTGTTACTTTGTCTCAAGTACAAGTAAGAGTACCTTTCCAACAGAAAAAAAAAAGCAGGACTGGAGTGGAGCTGCTTAATTTATCCAGAATTCGCGTAGAAACTAATGGTTGTTACACTCTGTTCTCAGCCTTTTAATGCACTCTTGGTCTAAAACAAAATGAATAACCTCCTGAGTCAGCATTGTGAGCAATCAAAAAGCAATACAGAGGCTGTCAGCAGTGTAGCATAATGAAATTGAAAGGAACAAAAGAATTAGGAACTAAAAGTTAATGAGTAAAATATAAGAGAAGACAGAGTAGATTACCTTCTCCACAAATATCCTGGAACAGATGTACATTTTATCTATATGGACTACTCAGGAAAAGTCAAGTCCCACTGAAAAGTAACCAGTCACTGCCCACCGCTGGTTCCATATGTTATATTCTGTGTAGCTATAATTAAGTGAGAGTGCTATTATCATTTCCCTTTAGATCATAGGACGCTATACTGCATATGTTCATTAGTGGAGGAGTTCTGGCTTCACTGCTAAATCATGTATTATTAATGTCATGAGTAATTAAGTAGCTTCACAGATGCTCAGTGCTTTTAAAAAGCAGTGCTAGGCTAGGTCTGAAACCGTGCCCTACTCTTTTTAAAGTGCACTTTTATGGGAGTGTGCCATTTTGTGGTAGCATGAGAAAATAGTGGGGGAATAATGTATATTAATCTATTGTGTCGTATGTGACTCCTATCATAGAGTAATGAGCATACTCAATATCATGTTTGTGTGTGAAATCATTTAAAGACTCTTATTTAATTAGGATCATCTTTTTTTACAGGCAAACAGTAAACATGTACTACCCTTTAAGTAATATAACCATAAGGTGGCTGATCTGCTGTATTTCACCACCGTAAAGTGGGTGGTCCTAATCCTGGGTAATGCTTCCGTCAACATTCCTTTTATCAGTCACAAGGCTAACGTCTCTTGCCCCGCCCACACAAAACAGATTCAGATGTCGAGAAATTTAAAGAGCTAAAGCTAACCCAGCCTAACCAAAAGCTGGCAAGCAAGACTACCTGCCTGCAGCTGCCTGTTGTACATCAACATTGTTCGCTCCTTCATTCTCATATCGCTGCGTCCATTCATTTGTTCGTAGGTCCCTTTACATGTCTGTCTATTCCTTTATTTACACGTTGCTTTGTCTCTATGTCCATCCGTCCAGCTGTGCACATGTGCTAGTAAATTTCTTCACAAGTTGCTTCGTTCATCTGCTTGTTCGTTCGTCCATCTGCTCATCGGCACACTTGTTTGTCCATGACTTTTTCGGCCAGTCAGCGTCACATAAAAGCTACTTATTGATCTTAGCCCTGTATGAGAGGTTGAGCAGGCTGGGAGTGTTGGCTAGAGAGATGGCCATTAACCTTCTCATTAGCCACACCCACACAGTTCTTAGATATACTAAGAATACTTAAATAATGAGGAGACAATATCTGTTCTATATCATTTTAAAGGGAGTATGTGGTTGGTGTAGCTCAGCGGTTAACACCACTACCCACCAGGGCCCACTGGGTTTGGAATCCTGGTCTGGGTGACTATGCTGTCCTACACCAATACGAGTCCTTGGGCAGGACTCCTAACACCACACTGGCCTACCTGTAATATGATTAACCTTGTAAGTCGTGCTGGCTAAAAGCGTCAGCTAATTGCCATAAATGTAAATGAGTAGCTGTTCTTTATAACCGGATTCTGTATGGTTCTTTAAAATAGGTAATAGTGATATAACCTTATTTCTGTTCCCTATAAAAATGCTCCATACGTTGCTTCAGTTGGGTGACCAGCTTTGTTCCCGGTGAACATGCTCTGCTCTATGTAGTAAAGCTGCAGTGTTTGTAGGTTAAAGTGTTTTATGTCTTGTAAATGTGTTTTTATTGTATATAATTTTGATTTCTGAAATGTTAACTGTAGAACTGGGATGTGATTCCCTGTAAGAGTGCCCTACAGTGTGCTCTGAATTCCCCATCGTAGGAAACCTATCCTCATCTCTGTGTCCTATAACAGTCTTCTGTACAGTGCTCCCTTGTAAGGATTTGTGACTGGGTGTTTGTTTCCTTTCCCTGTAATAGTGTTCTAGGTATTGTTCCACTGAGGCAATAGTGTTTAATAGAGCCCTGACGAGACTAGGAGTCCCTCTTCGGAATAGTAGCGCTCTCTACCGTGAGTCAGGGTGTAGGGTTGTGATTAGGGTACCATTTCCGTTTCCTATAATAATGTTCTATGTGGTGCTCTGGTGTTCGGTGTAAGTGCTTCCTGTTCTCTATTACACTCTTCCATGCAGTTCTCCAAAGTAGGGAACTGTGGTTAGGTGGCCTTTCCTGGGCTCTATACAGCACTCCACTGTAGGCTATACTGATTAGGGCACCATTTCTGTTCTGCGGTAGCGGTGTTGGAGCTTGCTCATTCCCTGAGGTTGACAGTTTAGTGGGCCTCCACAGCCCGGTTGTACAGTTCCAGCAGGACAGGAGTGAGTGAGCTATGCCGAAGGTTTGTGCCCCGTGGGAGGTGGGCGGAGGGGCAGAGTGGGAGAGGGGGACACATTACAGTAATAGATGGTGTTTTTACAGGTCTCGCTGCAGTGGCGGGGAGGGCTGCCGGTTCTTTTAATTGGCCGCGTATGAAGCAGCTGTCAGGCCGGCCGCTCCGGCTGTAAGTCTTAATTAAACAGCGGTGCATGCTGGGCCGGCAGCAGGCTCGCCGAGCAGCTATGGATCTCCTGTTTTAATGTAGAATCTCTCTCTCTCTCTCTCTCTCTCTCCCCCTCAGTCTATCTAGAACTCATCCTCTTTCTCTCTGGCACGTACACACGCAGTTGTCTATCATTTAAAGGGCTCATTCAGGAGGTGTGCATACGGCCTTTCTGCGAATGAATGAGTACCTGTTAGGGAGTTTTGCTTGTGTCATTGAAACTTCTCCTGCTCCGTTCTCTCTCTCTCTCCCGCTCTCTGAGAGCCTGCCTGCATTAATGCCGATAAGACAGAGAGGTGATACGGAGCAACAGAGGCTGTTAAAGGCTCATCTTTTATTCAGCACCAGATACCTGCTGATTCCAGACCCGCTCTTATAAACGGGGCGAAGCTAATGTTATCCCACTCGCAATCTAGTTTCATGAAGCCTGGCTGTGTAGTTCCGTTTGAGAGAGCGAGTGAAGGTAAGGTGGGATGATGAGGGGAGGGGAAGGGAGGGGGGTATTTTAACTCAGAGGCAGCGTATGCACATTTGTTGGCCCTTGCTACCTTTCCAGTTCATTTCATGCCGCGCAGCCGAATCAAAGCCCTAATTCCGCCCTTCGCACTTAACACAAATGAAATAACAATTAGGCGGACCTTTTCACGGGGCCAGGCAGACATGCTATGGGTCATTTCTGATTTTCCTCGAACACAAAGGCGCATAGTGGAAGTCACAAATGAGCGAGCAAAGCCAACTGGGAGCTTCTCCAGAGAGGCTTTTTAGGTTGTCTGCCCTTTTCTTCCTCTTCTTATTCTCTTGTCTCAGGCCATCTGGTGAAGCCTCGTAACAATAATGTCTGGGAACCCAGGAGATTCTCTGGGCTGAGTATAGGTAGGAACATAGACCTATTAGGGTGGGAATGAACTGGGACTGAAATCTCTTAACCAATCCAACTATTTAAGCTGGAATTTAAAGTCAATGTTTTCAGAGGACAACAGGCCTGTGCTGCTAGCCCTATGGTTGTAATGTTGTAAGTTGTAAGTTAACTCCCAATTAAACACATACAAACCAGAAAACGTAGCATCAGTAGAGTCAAATTAAAACATAAAGCAGGGAAATGGTACAAAGACAAGATATTCATTATGCTAACTATAGAATGTTTGGAAATGCTCAGTCTAAAATGTATGCCTGCAACACATTCCCAAAAAAAGGTTCCTTCTTGGTTCCTCTCGAGGGTTCTTCCTTTCTAACTGAGGGAGTTTCTCCTTACCTCTGTTGCCCTCGGGTTGCTCATTGGGGGCTCAAACACCAGATTCTTTGTAAAGCTGCTTTGTGACAACATCTGTTGTAAAAAGCGTTATATAAATAAATGTTGACTTGACTTTCCTTTTACTTCCTGCTCATTTTTTTTGTTAGAGCACATTTTGTGTCACTATGTTTTAATAAAGAAGTTGTTGAACTGAACTGAACCTGATTGTGCCATCTCTACCAATCGGTCACCAAAGGTCACAGAGTTTAATAGAAATGTTCTTACTGTTCTTATTTATAGAGGAAGCAAGCAGCAAGCAAATCACTTCACACATAAATGGTTTTGCTGGAAATTTTGAAGGTATGCTTATGTCCTCAGGATACTATAGTTGTAAAGGTTTTGGTGAACCTATGTAACTTTATACTAAAGGGGTAAAATGATTTTTAAAAAACACACACTACCAAATGGTAGAACTGATATTATGCTAAAGGTGTCTATGCTAAGCTAATGTAATTAAATTTGACTATGTGCTTGATTATTATAACCCCCCCAAAAAAAAAACATTGTTTTTCTTGGTAAGGACGTTAAAGGGTTAAGAGTGAGAAGTGGAGGTTCACCATTCGGACAAAACATTTTATCCAGCCATTTAAGAACAACATCTCAACATCTGTGATGCATAATAGCTCTAAAGGCTTAGGGACTCTGGAGAAACTATTGAATGACTGTGACCTTCTACCACAGCATTGCTTTGCTCAGTCGACCAGGTCCACTCCACCTCTCTCTTAGTGATGGGATATGGGGTAATAGCACAGTGTCGGCGCTACAGCGAAGTGGTCTTACTGAAGATAGGAAGGTAATATATCTAAGAGCATGTTGTTAATAGTTTTTAAAGTGCAGACATGTTTAATATGGGCTGTTTTAAGTTCATTTGGACAAAGACTTTCATGTTGAAGTAAAAGGCTGTGTTTTTAGCTGTTTGTGCTCAATAGGCCGCATTTCTTCTTGGGATATTTGATGTAATTTTCAGCAAATTAAAAAAACAAAGATGCATTATGCACCATAACCTGGAGTTGTCCAAGTTTCTCCAAAGAACTTAAAAAAAAACAACAAAAAAAAAAAAACAAGCCAAATCTCTTCTGGAGTGATTCGATATATATATACATGCTATGGGTCATTTCTGATTGTTCTCGAACACGAAGGCACATAGTGGAAGTCACAAATGAGCAGACAAAGCCAACTGGGAGCTGCTCCAAAGAGGCTTTTTAGGTTGTCTGCCCTTTTCTTCCTCTTCTTATTCTCTTGTCTCAGGCCATCTGGTGAAGCCTTGTAACAATAATGTCTGGGAACCCAGGAGATTCTCTGGGCTGAGTATAGGTAGAAACATAGACCTATTAGGGTGGGAATGAACTGGGACTGAAATCTCTTAACCAATCAAACTATTTAAGCTGGAATTTAAAGTCAATGTTTTCAGAGGACAACAGACCTGTGCTGCTAACCCTATGGTTGCAATGTTGTAAGTTAACTCCCAATTAAACACATACAAACCAGAAATTGTAGCATCAGTAGAGTCAAATTAAAACATAAAGCAGGAAAAGTTGTAAACAGCTGGTCTGGTCCAGGACACTTAAAAATCCCCACGAACAAACAAGCCAAACAAGGCTTAGCAAATAAGCCAAATCTCTTCTGGAGTTATTCGATTCCAACATGCTATCTGAAGGGGTTTCATTGAATCAATTCGGTGCATTGAGCGCAACTCAAAATATATTGGACATTCAGAAGAACAAACGTGAGCTTCAGGCTCTAGGCCTTCCTTGCAGGTTTGACCTTTCACCCAAATCTACCACACCTGATCCATGTAACCATAAACATCTAAAAGCAGTAATCAGATGGTTTAGGCGGGGTTGATTAAGGCAGGAGCGATAGTAAGCAGGAAGGGGGCTCACCAGGAGGAGGGTTGAAGAACACAGCACTAGAAGGATTTGGGGGTGGGTTTGTAGAGGGGTCTGGTCGTTGCGGATTTTGCTGTACTCCAGCACTAGATGTTTAACAGGTTTTCCAAAGATGTGTATCCTCAATAAGAGATCTCGTCTGGCCCCGCAAGACTAGTCGCAGGCCTTCTCTCTTGTACACTTTCTAAGCAAACCTTTTTGGTGAGCATTTCTTAAGCCATGCCTTTGGTGTAAATTTGTGGAGCGTGCAGGAATTATTTAACTAAAAGCCTCCTTTGGTGCGTCCGCTCCCTGAAGACAGAGGGTGTCTTCAGACAAATAGGACGAGGAGATCACACACGAGGATATGAAAGGAGGAGAAGAAGTAAATCCACAAGCTCTGATACTGAACCTTTCATGGCATTATTTATCTATTTCTTTTCAAGCGGCAAGTAACCGGCTGAAAAACTGCGGCCAAGGAAAAAAAGAAGTGGAAACAGATTGCAGCAAACACAAACAGCAGCAGCAGCAGCGGGCGTCGGTGTAGCCCAGGGCGTCGGTGCTCCAGCTGCATTCTAATGCCTTCATCATCATTCCTCCGTCCCCTTTTGCTCGCCTCCAGCTCCTCACCTCTCTGCCCTTCACGGACCAGAACCCATCCCCTACCCATCCCGTGTGCGCGTTGACAGGTCACTTCTGCAAGACTGACGTGAGCGACAGGCTGAGTTCATCTACAGCAAGCCGTGACGGAGAGCTGAGTGAGTGTACCCTCCTGTTGAAGGAGTTCTGAGGAGACCTGGGGGAGTGCAGCTGATATGGGATCCTGGAGTAGCCCTGTGTAACTCTTACACACCTGATCCATCTAAACTGAATCAGTACATCAGTGAGGAAATCTAATTACATGGGTTTTCCCTAATCCCAAACATGAGGTGGACTGCTATTCAAAAGTTCTGGGAATTTGAAGTCTGCAAAGTCAAAACCAAGACCTTTAGTAGTCAAGTCCAGGTGAAGCCCAAAACCAGGATCCAAAACTGAGACCATTTATATAAAAAAAAAAAAAAAAAAATATATATATATATATATATATATATATATATATATATATATATATATATAGATATATATATATATATATATATATTATTGTGTGTCTTATATTATATAATACAATATAGTCTTAATATATATACCACAGTTTAAAACATTATTAATATCATAGTCTTAATTCATAGTCTATTGTATTGTATTATATTGTATATATTATGTTATATTGTATATTGTATATATTGTATGCATTGTAGAAGTAGTGGTAAAGCTTCTAATAACGGCTAACCAAATAATAATAATACATTTTGAAAAATTTAATAAATAGCAGTGTACCAACACCAACCTCAGATGGAAGACCACTTGAGACAAAGATTGGCCTTGAGTAGTACAATGCTACTCATTAATTAGGTCTGATGAGAACCTTGTCTATTTTGCCTGCATTCAGCATGTTGTTCTATGGCAGTGGTTCTTATACCTGTTCCCATCTAATCTGCTAATTAGCAAGAGGGTTCTGGGTTAAAGTGGATGTGTTTTGACAGGAAACCAAACAAAAGTGTGCAGGGCAGAATCAGGCTTGCGAGCTACTGTTCTACGTCATATGTGACAAGTGAACTGTGCTTGGGTAGCATGTACTGTATATGAAATTTACTGTTTACTGTTTAATCAGATCTCTACTTTTGAAACACATAGTAGGTTTTTAGATGGCTGAAGCAGATTAAATAAAATGACACTTAAGTAATTAAATGAGAGCTGAAATGAAGCGATGGTGCTTTATCCTCACCCATCAAACCCCTGGGAACCCCTTCCTGTTTTGCTACATCACTTGTTATTCAAGTCTGTTGTTTTACAGATTTCTGTTCTGTCTATAAACCAACTTTTCCACCTTATTTAAGCAACCCGCCCCACACCTTTTTCCATATATATATTTTTCCACCCATTTATGTGCACAAATTGCAGGAGAATATGTGGAATTGTCTATCTTTCAAGGCTTGTTTGGTGTCCAGACATTGCAAACAATAAAGTATTAACAGTTTTGTGTCATTGGTGCATTTTCCTGCTTTGACCCTTTGAATTGTCCATAGTTCCACCCTAAAGTGAAAGCTTTAGCTTGTTCTGCCAGGAAGACTCCAGTGCTGCGTCACTGATTCATTCATTACCTAAAAGGATTCAGTCTATGTTCCTGTTCTGCAGCTTTTAGATGCCAACATTTTGACATTCTCCTCCCTTCTCCACCTCACCTCAACACCAGTATGGTGTTGTTTCTATTGGCCAGGGAGTATTCTCTGCACCTTCCGTACATACCCACATGTGGTTGGTGTAGCTCAGCGGATAACACCACTGCCCGCCAGAGAGCCACCTGGGGTTCGAATCCCGGTCTGAGTGACTACGCTGTGCTACACCAATAAGAGTCCTTGGGCAAGACTCCTAACACTACACTGGCCTACCTGTAATATGATTAACCTTGTAAGTCACTCTGGATAAGAGCATCAGCTAAATGCCGTAAATGTACCCACAAGGACCAGACTGGGCCCACGTCCGAGTCTACGCCAAAGACTTATTCCTTTAGAATAGTTATCCTTCACATTGTACACCTCACTGTGAAATCATTTTCCATCACTTTTGCCTTTTGAGTCTTTCTGGCAGACGTTCAGCTGCTTGCATACTGCGGATATGATTGACTCTAAGACTGTAGAGCTCTCATTCAAAAACATCATTAGGTTAGTAATGAAGTTATTTTCAGCTCCTGCCACGGTGAATTTGTTTATCACTGAAATACATCAAGCCTGAAGTATCATTTACAAACAAAACACTGCTGATGCCTGCAATGCCAGTAATTTGGCAGACTATGCTGATCAATGCTCATGGGAGAGAAGCTAACAAAGGCAACAGTAAAGTGTTCCTTTAAAACAAGATGTAGAGCGAGAGGTCTAGAGTCGGGAAGAAGTTGGAACAGGTAGCCACTGTCATTTGTTGTCTGTGATGAAAGGTGGGAAACTGTGTATGCAAGATTTTCATGTTTACGTGACAAAATCATGGAATTAATTATCGAATGTATTAGCCTAAATAAACTCAACAGACCAAAAAAAACTTGTCACTTGTTTAAGGTGGTAACCACATCAGGTTCCTACCGATGGTGTCCCACGAGGATGGCGGGACTATAAATACCTGCAGGGAGTGAGTGACAGGATTCATAGATTGAGAAGAGGTGGTACAGTGCAGTGAATGTCGTGTTTGATGTGTGGACAATGGACCTCAAAGCACATGTTAATGATTGGCTAAAAGGAGTGACTGCATTTGGACATCCCAAAAAGCAATAGAGTGAAGGAAGTAGCTGGATTTGCAGGTGTATGGAAGCGTATGGTCATACGGGTCTACCAGCAGTGTCTAAAATCCCAGTCTACAGGATATTCTTCTCGGAATGGTGCCAGGGAAGGCATCCACCAAATCTGTCCCAACTGCGCAATTCTTTGATGTAAGAGTGTCTGAACACCGATGAGGCCTACATCCAGAAACCTGTCAGGTATATGTTAAATTGTATTGCAGCCGTTATTGATGCTTGTGGAGGTATTACATGCTATTAGGTACATTTCAGTCACAGGTGATTTGGTGATCATGTAGTCCACTCATATAGCTATAGCAAAATGCACTGCCTTTTGATTGGAAAGGCTCCGCCTTCAGAAGCAAATGTAATTAATTGTGAACAACTAGATTAATTATTTGACAGCTCAAATCATAAAATCTAAAAAGTGTGATGTGTTTAAAGTTATTTCCAGCTTGAGTCCCTAACACCGTCTGTACTTTGTCAGTTTTTATCCCCTAAAAATGTGTGGCCAGCTACTGCTGTAGGCTCACAGGTTTCAATCAGGTCCTTGGGGCCTTTCCACCAAAAGCCAGTCCATAATTCTTGTTGCATTCCATACCTGAGCCAAGTAATCATCATCCATCAATGCTATGCATCGATTCCCTAAATCAGTATAACTGTGCGATGGCAGCACTTGTATATATATTTATTCTAAAATGACTGTAATCTGGTATTTGCTGTAGTAATAAACCTCTATCTGCTGGTGACTGTCAGTGAACATGGTTTTTCACTGCACTGGTGGATAAGTTACTTGTTTGCTGGCTGAAAAAACAGATAAAGGCAGCAAGGCTCTGGAGATGCATCCATTATGTGGCAGAGGAGTGTTTGGGGCTGGAATGAAATAAAAATAAAAAAAACGCAGCCTTGACTCTCACATATCTCCCATTTGTGTTCCTCCCGGGGCGAAATGAAAGGCACACTCTAAAATGTTAAAGGTCGACGTTTATTCGTTTTTTCTTTTTTTCCTCTGGTCACAAATAAAAAGAAAAGTATATCATGCTGACTCATCACAGAAAAGGAAAAAAGAAGAGGCAAAAGCTCAGTCCACATTTATCTCGACCGCATTTCTCAGTATGTTGTGAATAACAGCACTCTATGAAGATCGAAATGTAAAAAAAGTCTAAGCTTCAGTCCTGTCCTCCTCCTCCACCTCCTCGTCAGTGTGTAGGGTTTATACGTGTATATGTGGTGGCGGTGTGTGTGAGTGTGCGATGTTGCCGTTTGTATGTGTGCACGCACCCGATTTCCCCCGGCCGAACCTCAGTCCCCGGAGGTCTTGATGACCTGGAAAAGCGTGACGTTGTAGAGCACTTGGTGGCCGTTGTTCCAGGTGTAGAGCACACGCTCCCGTGGATTGTAGTCCATCATGGAGATGTGCGAGTACTGGTTGTGGAAGGGGATGTCCGTGTACTCGTAAGTGGATGTGTTGGTGTAGTAGGCGAAGTAGATCTTGGCTCCAGCCAGATGCGAGTTGGTCACATACAGCGTGCCGCAGATCATGAAGGACTCGCCGGCGCTGCGCTTGGGGAAGCCTGTATCCCATGTCTGCAGCACCTCCAGGCTCTGCGGCTCCAGGCGACTGATGACGATGTTGCCCGCGTTGGGGATGGTGGTGTAGACCACCCATAGGCCGTTCTCGTCGGCCATCAGGTCGATGTCGGATGAGCCGCCCCAAGAGTACGGGAACGTGTTGTTGTAGCCAGCGCTGCTCAGGCTCCGCTGCACCAGGACGCTACGGGAACGGAAGTGGTACTTGATCAGGATGTTGCTCTGGTACTTGTTGTAATAAAGTGAGCCATTGTAGACCACGTGGCCTGTGCCGGCCCACGGGTGTGGTAGCAGGTGTTGAACGAAGTTCTGGCCCTTCATGAAGTCTCCCATGGTGCGATACTCCAGCACTCGCCGGCCCTTGAAGTAGCCATCCATCGACCACACCTGAGGAGAGATGATACTGCTTACATACTTGTCATTGTCAAAAGTATCTTTCAAAAGAGTCTCCTGTGTTTCTGTCTGCTATAAAATTTGGATTTCAGATTCATGTTTTTGGGATGGCAGTGATGATCTGTAGGGTTTAACATGTGGAGTTCACTGTGTTGGCAAAGATTCATTTATAGGGCTGATGTACAAAAGTCTCTTTGCAAAAGTCATCCTTCATTTACCTAACATCTGAATGATTTTGCATAACTGAAACACCAGCAAAGTCATTCAGAGTGCTTTGAGGTGAGATGGTTCTTTTACTGCTTCTCAGTGGTGGTGATGGGTACCAGGGGTGTCTTCAATGCAAATACAGCCGTCTCATTTCCTATCCCAAATGATCAGTAGACCTACCCGCATCGTAAAACTAACGCCTCAGTCATCCATCAACGTGTGTGTAATGTTTTGTGTACTAACGTCTTATTTTTGGAGGTATTATGTGCTCCAGACATCTGGTTCCCATCTCCACCACCAATGTTTCTTTAGACTAGAGCACATCACATCAAACCACATCTGCGTATTTATTTATGCAGGAAAAGTGAATTCTACTTCATTCTCATTTATATTCAGTTAAAAAGTTAACTTCTTCTGAAGGCGAAAAAAAAAACCCAGAAAAAAATTACAAGTCAGCCGCCAACACTAAATATATCGCCAGATTCTTCTGTGTTTAGTATGTGCAGTGGTTGCCTTCATTACAGTTTCCATTCCTTTTGGGAGTCTTGATTTCAGTTTCTCAAAGAGATCTGGGAAGGGGGGGGGGCTTTCCCACATCTCCAAAGTTGAGTCTTAGAAGTTTACTTGGTCTTCTAAACAACAAACATAGACTCATCACTCCATTAAACCTGACTCCATATCTCCAGACATCCATGTTTGTGCTGTAGCTCAAACTCTCTGTTTTTCTTTATTTCCCTTTGTCAGTGAAGGCTTCTTGACAGCTATCCGATGAAAGAATGAACAGAAACCAGCAGATTTGTTTCCAGAGACGAAGCAAACTGGATTTTGATTTTCTCCTCCTTCTCCACGATGAAAGCTTTAAATAATGATTATCTGACGGGGACAGTTTTGGTATTTTCCTCTGACTTTGCTCTTTCTTATGCAAGAGGATGATCTCGCATCTAATCGTCCCAGAAATATCTCCTGAAGAATGAATAACTTGGACAGTTGCCCGTTTTGACAGGAAATGAAATACGCGGAGCGTGGTTTCTATGGCACAGTGCGGTGAGAGAAACCATTTAAACCCTTTACAAAACACTGTAACTTAATATGAGGGGCTTCTTTGAGATGGGTCGAGGAGAAGAGACTGAGGAAATGAGAGACGAATAAAACATGGTAGCATACAAAGACAGAGTGGTGGTGCCATACAAAGACAGAGAGGTGTTAAAATGACTGAGCAGTGGAAAAAGCAGAGTTGGGTGAAAATGAGGGGAGCGAATAGAAAGACAGATGCTGTGATAAAAGTGCCCTGGAAGTACAGACACATCATCTCCTGGCTTTAATGACAGTGGAGCCTATCACCTGTGGAGACTCTTTCTGTGCAGTGCGGGTGTGTGCGCGTACGTGTTGGCAGATCTATTGATCTTCTCTCCGTGTGGGGCTGAAGATGTTGCCTGTGCTCTGCACTCCTCTGCTGCAGTTGCACCCTGCCCTTTTCCAGTCCACATTTACAGAAAATCAATCCTGTTAGCATCTCGCTCGCTCTCTCTCTCTTTCACTCTCGCTCTCTCTCTCTCCTTGTGTGACCGGAGTGTCCCGCAAACCCTGTAGCACCGCCTCCATGGCTCCATCCCTTCTCAGTCATGCTGTCTTTATTGAAGGCTTCAGAGCAAAACCCCAGATAGAGCTGCTGTTTGGGCTTCGTACTCTTCTGTTACGCTATAATGAGGGCCCTCTGAGGAGTCTCGCTCCCTTTTTATCTCTCCCTCTCCCTCCCTCCCCCTTTCCCTCTCCCTTGTTCTCTCTTTCTATCTCTCTCTCTCCCCTCCTCAATTCCCCTCTCCCTCGTCTGGCTCCAGAGAGAGATGCAGTGCATGTTCTTATTTTTAGCTGTTTCGCACAGCGGCGCATGCCGGTAAGGACTGAGGAGGGCGACAGAACGAGAGTGACAAACGGTGAGGAAGAACTGAAGCATTGGAGCATTAAAGCGAATGGTTCAGAAATCAATTAATTAATTAATTAATTAATAAATCGATATTTTAAATCTCTACATTATCCTTAAGGATACAGCAGCATGCAAAAGTTTGGGCACATCCTGGTCAAAATGTCTCATGCTGAATAAGCGTAGAAGTAGAAGTTGGTCTGATATCACCGCAGTCCAATAAGAAACATGGCCATCTCCATTTTTGGTGGATTTTTACTTTTATGCATCATATGAACACAACAGCTGTTGTTCACACTGTGTGAACATTTCATGATGAATGGACCAATAGAAATGTCCCAAAGTTGCTTGGTAAAGAAGTCTGGTTCCATTGACTTCCATTCAAATGAAATGAGGTTTTTGCCCTCTCCTGTAAAGTGGCCATTTCGGAGAGACTTGTATCCAAGATTAGTGCATTGTTTTTTTTTACAGTGAGGGAAAACACGACCAGACAAAAGTTTGGGCACCCCAAGAGATCTCAGCTCTCAGATAACTTTCACCAAAGATCTCAGACCCTAATTAGCTTGTTAGGGCTCGGGCTTGTTCACAGTCATTGTTAGGAAAGCCCAGATGATGCAAATTTCAAAGCTTTATGAGCACTCGTGTTTACCGCATCCCTAAATAAACATACCCACCTACATGGAGTATTCTTAGGTAATCCTGAAGCTTGAATTTTGTGCCTTCACATGTGTGCGGGGTGACTCACAACTCTGCTCTGATTTGGCTCAGATTCTATACATAAGGCTTGAGACCGTTTAACCCCACATAAAGGCCTGCCAACTATAGTTCACAATATAAGTAGGCACATATACATAAGCATCCATTACTTGTTAGCAATGTGCAAAGCTACAGGGGGGTCCTAGGGGTCTTAATTAACCTCTTGGACAGCCTGAATGTCTCAAAATCTGAATTCTTGAGGAGGTGCTGAATAAAACACTGTCATGTTGTCCATTAGGGAAATACAGATGCTGAAATACAGATTCGGGGAAAGATCACTGTTCAGCTGCTTCAGCCTCAATTCAGTCTCTGTCGTTGGCATTATCTTCTGAGCTTCTGCCTTATCTAACTAGACATGCAGCACTGGTCTGCCGCAGAGTGCTACTATGGCCAGCGAGTTAGCAGCCAGCCAAAGCTGGAGTAGCCAGCCAACAAGGGACCCCCCAAATACCACACAGTGTTTTTCACAGAATGCTTGTTTAGCTACAAGAGATCAGGCCTTGAGTCATGTTGACTGAGTCACTAACAGTCTTTACTAAGCGCTGGCTCGATGCTGCTGCTTTCTGTGGAATACTATCTCATCTGTTTAATTCTGTTTTGTCCCCTGGTCCTCTGAGGGGTGCAGAAGCCCCCTGCCCCAGTCTCCTGTTTCACATCCTGTAGGATTCTGAATTTCTCAATTTGTGCGGAATATATAGATTGTTAAATCCAAAGTAACGAGGCTGTTTTGAAAAAGTACTGAGCAGTAGTGAGATATTTCTACTGAAATGTAGTCAGTAAAAGTAAGAAGTGGCAGAAACACCTGGGTAAAGTACAGATACCTCCCCAAGTACTGAAGTACTTTGTTACTCACCACGGCTGGGACTGTCCTTCTGCTGTGTTAAATCTGATTTTAGTTTTCAGTAATGGGATCAACTTTGTACAATGTAATGCCTGCAGCTAAACTAAGGCTTTACTACAGTTCTCAACCAAACACTCGAGACTTCAGTCAACAACAACCGGTCCCTGTAGATACGTCTGTGTAGATAATACAGCCTTGTGACTCAGAAGAAATGTCTTTAGGGACATCCACAAAGATTTAGAGTATAGCAAGGGTGATTAGAACGGGCAAGGTTCACTTCAAGGGCCTGTATTAGGGCCGTGTTCGAGAGAGAGACAGAGAGAGAGAGAGAGAGAGAGAGAGAGAGAGAGAGAAGAAGCATGAACAGGTATGGTGGTTGCTCCAGGTTGTAGCCTGTATGTTCCGTCGTACTGCTGCTATCCTGGATTGTGATAAAGGACGTGTGGGAGCTTCACTTCCCAATAAATGGCCTCCATTATACCGCACTGGTTGTCTTCTGTGTGGTTTTCTGTATGGACGTCTCTCTCCCTGGGAACATTTACCCACTGCAACCACTTTTTGACATTAACCACTCTGATTGGTTGAGGACTGGGAGCTCTGGAATAAGAAACAGAGAGTGGTGTGGGGAGTTTTGGGCTGAAAAGCCAGAGAGACTTTAGAGATCCCATTTTTTGGAAGGCTTATAGTCTATGCCTGATCAGAAGGCCGAAAACTTAGAGCATCCACACCTAGCACAGAATGAAGGACTGGTACTTTAGTTGGTCAGAAGTTGCTTTGTTATTCCAAATATATTTTATTTTTATCATGTACTTTGGGTTTTTTTTTGGCATTGCTAATTGGTTATATGTAACCTTGTTATCTTCTTTGTTTACTTACAGAGCGCCTGCTTCTGGCCTGGTGGGTTGTTTTGGACTCCTGACCTGTTTTTGAAAATACCCAAAAGATACGAAATCACTTCGTCCTGTCCATCTGAGTCTCTGGAGCCGTGCTAGTGGAGCTGTGGTTGACCTGCGGTTGTGGTCTCACTCAAGGCAAGGCCGTCTGTGTTTGCTTGGCCTTGACAGGGATAGCCGTTTGCCTGAGTGAGGTGGCTGGTGCCTGACATTTAGCCCCCCGAGCGTGATCAATATGACTGATACAGCTATTAGCCTGATCACCGTGATTTATCTGTCGATTAATGTGATCAGTGATTGATATGAACGCTAATGTGATTTTAGTGAGTGATGCCATCGTTAAAGCCGGAGATGGAGGGGTTGATCATGGAAGATGACCTTTGCTGTTCACAATATCCATTTAGACTGTGTCAATGAGGGGGATTAATAACGATACAGTTCCCCTCAGAGCCCCTCTGCTCCCTCCCATTTACAGCCCTGTTTACTCCCCTTTGCCCTCTTCCCTTCTTCTTAATGTCTCCACTTTTTCCTTATCCTGTCCTCTCTACGTTCATTTCCCTCTCCTCTGTTTTTGTCTCCTCTCTGCTTTTTTCTCTTCTCTTTTCTTCTGCTTGCCTCTTCTTCTCCTTTTTTAGGTTTTTAATTTCTGTCTTTTCATTCAGTTTGGTCTCATCTTTTCTTTAACTTTTCTCTTTCTCTTTTCTTCATTGCTGAACCTCTTTTTTTTTTATCTTTTCTTTTTATCATTCTCTTTTTCTTTCAATCTCTTCCTCTCTTCTCCTATTAATTTCTTCTCTTCTTATTCTTATCTGCTTTCATCTTTGGTTTCTTTTTTTTATGACATAATCTCCACTTTTTTAGCTTTTCTTATTGTCTCTTTTCTTTCTCCTCTCCTCTACCCTTTCTCTACCTCTTCTCTGCACATTTCTCCTTTCCTCTTTTCCACTTTTTCCTATCCTCTCTTCTCCTTTGCTTTCTTCAATCCTCCAACCTTCTCATTTTTTCCTCCTCTGTATGTTTCTTATCCTTTCTTTCCCATTCCTCTCTTCTCCTCAACACTTTTCCCCTCTGTATTTTCTTTTCTTTTCTCTATTTCCTCTTTTTTGTTTCCTTTTCTCCCTTCTCTCTCCTCTTCTCTTCTCCCACACCGCTCCTCTGCACTTTTCTCCACTCCTCTTTTCTCCTCTCCTCTCCCCTGCAGTGTGGGTTATTTTGGGCTGTTTGTCGTGTACAGTGCACAGCGGGGAGGGCTTTACTATATCATCTCCATGGACAGCTGTGTCAGGCGCTGGTGGAGCTGCTGGTAATTAAGGCGACAGTGAGGGAAAGTTTAGCCTAAACAAGTTGTTAATATCCAGCCCAGTGATGGAGTGATTAATCAGCCTCTGGGGCTGAGACAAGAGGGGTCAGGAAGTGGAAGAGAGGGACCGACAACGAAGGAAGAAGGGAGGAAGGAGAGGTGGGGAGAGAGAGAGGGAGAGAGGGAGGAGGAGGGATAGCCATTCATCAGTGACTCAGCTTTCTCTAAGCAGGGGAACAGCTCCCATAAGAGTGACTCAGAATGTGTTTCAGAGAGTGTGTATGTCTGTGTGTATGCGCACACACACACACACACACACACACACACACACACACACACACACACACACACACACACACACACACACACACACACACAAATGTGCATCTGTGCACACTGGTACTGTACAGTACTGAGTAGAAGTCAGAGGCCACAAAGCTACTCTCCACCCCTCCATAGGTGGATGTACCTTCTGCTTCCTACAGCCCATGTAATCACTGACATGTGGTCTCAGCCTTTTGCACACTGATGCGTGTGGGTTTGGCCATGTGCACACTGCCCTGTGTTTACATCCATGTGTTTATGTTGCTCAGTGCTCAGATCAGTAGCCCGGCCTCTCTTACCCTGTTATCAGAGCTGGGGATCATAGTGTCCGTCATCCAGGAACCAAACCTGGATCCCGAGGCGCGGATGGTGATGGGGTTACTGACACCCGTCAACTTCCCACAGCCTAGAAAAGAAGCATGCACACACGCACAGTCATCCAGTCATGCTGTTAAAGCCAGTGAGTGGAAGATTAGGCAAGAAATGTAGCATTTGCATCCCAAATCAGCTTCTGCTGCTGATAGTGCAGCCTTCTCCATGTCGGAGTGAGGATAATCGCCTTTTCTTAGCTGATCTGTGGGCTCGTGGCATTTGCAGCAAAACACACTCCAGCAAATTCATCATATTTCGACAAGGTGTGCCGTGCCGGCTAGGATTTCTGGGGGGGGAGGGGGTAGGCTTCAGAACAATTAGATGAGCTGCTGTGACTCATACTGGTGTACAATGCTTGTTTAGTCTTTGCAGCATATTTATGAAGATGTTATAAAAGCTGTTTATGAAATCAAAACATATCATCCAAAACAAAATAGCTGATAAGCTGTACAAAGCTAGGAGTGGAGCAAATTTGCATAATTCCAATTGTTGGGGTGCGATTTGCATAATTCTAATTGCAGGCTGCCATCATTCACTCCTAATAAGAGGACATGTACACTTTTGACTCTGGTTGAAACCTGATTCCGGGCCCCCTATCTGTACGCCTCAGTGGAGCGGTGCTGAAGCAGCGGGGGTCTGCAGTGCCAAAGGCAACACTTAAAGTTTTCTGTCAGATCATCAGTTTGGCCTCTCCTTGCTGGGACTTTGAGCAGGAATCGTCAGTTTAGAGTCTCATATTACACGCGCAGTTGCCGGCTTATCAAGCATCTCCAAGGCCAATTACTGCACTGCATAATTACGAAAGCAGTGCGTACATTATCTCGTTAGGACACCGTTTCTCATCACACTCGCTTTACAGCACTTACCTAAATTGGAGAGCAAATGCATTTTGTTGTCTTAAGCAGTCTGACATTGTTTGGCTTAAGCACGGGCTGCGCATCACAAGACTTATCATTTGTTTTTGTGGAAATGGTAGCTCTGCGGGAGGACTGGAACAAGCAGTTGATAAAATGGGACAAAGTAAATACTCATTTATTATTTTATTATTATTATTTATTATTTTAAGCAATTATGATATTACAGCTAAATTTTCAGTATATCCAGAATAGTATCCATTCACGCCTGAAGGGGCAGCAAAGCCGAAAGACCTTTTCATACAGGCACAAGCACACTGTGGGTCATTTTCAATAAACTGCCACAAAACATCTTACATTTCATGTGATTTAGTTAATCAGCTGGAGCTCTATATGCTGCCTTTCAACCTAATTCCCGGTATCGCTAGGTGTTTCTCATTACTGACGTCCCACTTTATAATTATCAATATAAAAATCAATATAAACTATATACTATAAATCAATTTAACGTGTACCAAAACAGCAGAAGCGGCTCAGTCCTAGAAAAACATCTACTTTAAGGGCATTACTGATAATTAACCGTAAACCAATAAGTGGTCATAGCCCTGCACAGCATCAAAGTACTTCTGTTGCAGGAGGACAACCACAGTGCGGTTTGTCCTGGTGTGGTGTTAGGACATGCAGAGATCATGCAGTGAAAAAGAGTATCGTTGCACAGCTCCGAAAAATTGCTTGCTGATGTATGATAGGAGAGATAGAATTACCGGGAATGCTCATAGCAATACTTACAATACCTGATTTTTTCTAATATTCTTTATGTATGTTACAGCGATTGTGTTGTTTTCATGATTGGGTCCTACAGCTGTAATTGCTCAACGTTATTTAAGTCAGATATACGAAGCTGCAGCAGGGTCATTTCCATTTTGTTATTTCAATAATGGAATATGTCTGGTTTTGTCTCGCTTCCATTCACTCTCCCGGACTCAATTTCCCAGAGGGCTTTGCTCGATAACATCACACACACATGCCCCCAGCCGTCCAACCAGACCCGCTCTAGGTCACCAGTTTTAACTCCAGCTATCACTGATTAAACACAGCCTATAAGCCCCCCAGTCCACTTCCTAAGTTTTGCCAAAACCTAGTTTGGCATTTCTGAGCGTGCCGTCTCTTTGGAATTACTCTGGTTTAGATCTGTTTCGTCCAGGACTACCTCTTTTGGCTTTCTCCCCTTCTAGCTTTGTTTGCTGTGCTTCTCTGGCTCTGATGATCTTTCCCTTAGCCCCACTCTGTCTCTCATCTGGCCCTTCTAACTTGTTTACCTCTCTGACTTCTGTTTCCGGTTACTGACCTCTGCCTACCTCTGACTTTGTTTATCGCTTCTCCCTGTCCTGTTGTTTTGTGTATTGCTGCTTGGTTCGACTGTCCAACTGTTTAATAAAACCAACTTGCTGTTTAGTTCTGCTCACGAGTTCTTTGTCCCTGACAGGTTTCAGTCTGTTTAATAGCAATCACCTTATATTCAAATGGATATACAGTATGAGCACGTGTGATAATACTCTATGTAAATGGAAATATAATGATATTACTTTACTACACTGTACCTGCACCTGGAATATTGTTTCCATAATGCTTATATCAGCCGCTCGACAACACAGTCAAAACATTGTAGATTGTAGATCAGGCCTAATATTAGACAGTACCTAATATTTATATACTTTTGTCAATATACTTAAATATGTCTGGATCAACTCCAGAGGATCAGGACATGAGTAAAACTAGTTTTAGAAGCACTTAGTACTGTATGACATCAGTTTGTCATGCATTAGAGGGCAGCTGAAAGACTTAAGCTAATGTAACTGTAGATAATCAGCTCTGTAATTCACATTAGCGTTTTATAGGTCCTTACGGCAGATGTCAGTGAATACAATGATTAATAAATGTCATCTCATTTCCTGAACACACACACACGCATGCACGGACTCTTCCTCACCTAGCTTCTGCATGCAGGAGTGCAGGCGGGTCTCCAGCAGCAGCACTCTCTGGCGGAGCTCTTCATAGTCGTAGGCTCCCATCTCTTCCTGGATGGTCATCAGCACAAGCGACAGGTTCCTCACCTCCTCCCGGAGTCGCAGGATCATTCGCGCATCTGTCTTGTACTGCTCCAGCACTGGCAGCAGGGGGAGCAGCTGAGTCACTTTGTCCTTCAGGTCCTGGGATGTTAAAGAATGTCAATGGGAGAAAGATAAAATAGAGGTCAAGGCCACATTCCACTGTGCTCCAACTCCTGCCTCACCACGTTTTCACAGGTTGCTTGAATTGGGGGGATCCCTTTGTAGGCAATGCGGGTATGAGAAAACACACCAGTACCCTTTCAACACAGTGAATCAAAAATATTCCATCAGTCTGTCTGGAGATGATGGGTGGCCAAATCACCTTGTGCTATCCAAAGAACTGTTTTTCCTCTTCCCCACTTCATTGCAATCGCTAGGTTTTGCACACAGCTTGGATTTTACACCTTTATCCTCCACTGAAAGTTTACTAGCATTCAGCTCTGACCTAGCAGGGTATAAGACGAGGTAACAGATTACCAAAATATCCACCAGGCCTTTCCTTTCTGGTAGGATCTAGGGAACTGTCAGTGGAGTTATTGGAAAACATGCCAATCCTGCAGACAGGAGAAGGGAGTTTCCAAAATTAGGGACATTTGTGGGCTGGAGGTTAGGAAACCAACCTTGTGACTGTAAGGTCACTAGTTTGATTCTACTGAGGTACCCTTGAGCAAGGCACATAGCCACTAACTGCTGCCCGGGTGCAGTGGATGGGGCTGCCCAATATACAGGGCAAGTGTTCTTATTGCCTCCTACATCTACGGCATTTAGCTGACGCTCTTATCCAGAGCGACTTACAAGGTTAATCATATTACAGGTAGGCCAAAGTAGTGTTAGGAGTCTTGCCCAAGGACTCTTATTGGCGTAGCACAGCATAGTCACCCAGAACGGGAATCGAACCCCAGTCTCCCATATGGGACAGTAGCTTCTTGGTGAGTAGTGGTGTTATCCGTTGTGCCACACCAACCAGCCTCTTAGTGTGTGTGTGTGTGTGTGTGTGTGTGTGTGTGTGTGTGTTCACTAGTATGTGTGTATGGGGGTGTTTCACTACACAGATGGGTTAAATACAGTGGACAAGAATTCCTGTGTGTCCAAGCACAAATGGTCAACGTTCCTAAAATCTAAAATTGTACTTTTAAGCTGTCAAACAGGTCAAATACCGTGCTTTCACAATGGCTTTCACTTAACTGAGTGCCACTTCAAATTGGAACAAGCAGAAACATGCTGGGATGTTGTCAAATGTTGGCTGCTGTCTCTGTCTCTCCATTAAAAATAATGTCTCCAAATATTTGGACACTGAAACACTGAAACAGTGCTGCAGTGGCCATAATCCCAGAATCTGACCACACAACACTTTTGTATTTCACAATGGACATTATGTCAGATTAGAATCGTAACTTCATACTAGGTCTTGACTGGAAGCCTGAACCAATTATCTCTCATATCCTTGAGTGAGTTCACAGGTCGTCAGGTCAGGAAGGAAGGTCAAGATACTGTCAGTCTTGGCTACAGGAGCTTAATGTGTGATACTGATGGAAAAGAAAGACAGAAAAGAACAATTATGGACCTGTTACTGGGTGTCATGTGGATGACAGCAGGGGCTGTATGATATTCAAATAGAACTTGCTGTTTGTAAAACACCGCTGTAAACACTCTCACCAACATTTATCTCCGTCATGGAAAAATCAAAAAGGCGGGGATACTGTAGCCGCAGCTCATTGAACCTTTCTTCTGCTTCGTTGTTCCAGCCGACAGCTGCAACAGCAGCATCCCTCTTTCTCCTTCTCCATATTTGCATATGTGCTCCAGAGAGCACTCTGTCCTCCTATTGGTTAACATCAATAAACATGTTGTGGGACATGTCACACTGGGCAGGAAAATACTGGCGTTCTGACATTCTGTTTTTATTGTGGGGCATCCCAGATGGCACGACGCTGTTCTTTGATTGTGTCACACTACGTGGCCTGTTCCTCCGTTCATTAGTCGAGTAGGACAAAACCGTGCATAAATCAGGCGTAGTCTTGTGTAAAGATAAAGCTTGTCGGCTTACAAATGACAGTATTTGATAAATGTGTAAATGGATGGACAGAGTTTATGTTTACTAGCAGGTTGTCAGGTTAAACACTGAGGCAGTGGAGTTCTATTGTGGCTCCAAACTGGTACTGTGATCGTATGGTGGGGCGATTTCCCACACATTGGGTTGTAGCATAATTGTCCCACACCCAAGATGGCTTTTTGTTAGCTCTCTATTGAAGCTGAGACCCGCTGTTAGTTTGGCAAGATGACTAGATGTCCTGCAGCCACTTTGTTGCTACATGTGTGGCGGGATGCTTTCTCCCCTCTTCCGGTTGAAAGTAGGATGCGTTTTTGCCTGATGGTTTTCATACACGTTGCTAGTCCACAGTATGTCTCGATGACATAGCACTACTTCAGTCTTGTGCGGGGCAATGCTAGTCATAGAATCATGTTGACTGCTGTACACTGAGCGTGACCTCTTGGATGATGATCAACTGGTTTGGTGCTTTCGTTTGGGGATTCTGCAGTCCTGCTGTCTAATACAGCTCAGGGGATGATTGGTTCATTCCTCCCAGGGTCTGTCCTTATGCTCTTAAGGAGTTTTCCTTTTTGAGCCTTGGTCCTTTCAATGGTTCCTCTCAAAGTTCTTATGGAATTTCTCCATGCCAATATCAGTTCCTCTCAGTGGTTCTTAGGGTAGTCCTCTATTTGAATCTTGGTTCTTCACAGTCTTTCTTCCTCATGTTCTTCAGGAGTTTCTCCTTTCTACTCTCCGTTCCTCTCAGTGTTCTCCTTTGTTTTAATAGTTTCTCCTTTTTTGCAATTTTCCTTTTGAGTCTTCTCAAAAAGTTCTTTTTGCGTTTCCCCTTTATGTTCTTGGAGAGCTTCTTAAATTGACACACTGGTTCCTTGCAGTGGTTTTCCCTCATGCTCTTAAGATTTGTTTCCCTTGTAGTGTTTCTTTTTTTTTAAATCAGTGCTTCTTCCTCCTGTTCTCAGGGAGTTTTAACTTTTAATAATCAATTTCCCCTGGTGCTTCAAAAAATAGACCTAAATTTCCATAAAACTTCTTTGGGACCATTTTCTACAAAATGCTATATATAATCATCATAAAATAATTTTTTTTTTTTTTAAAGTTCAACAAACAGTTGAAAAGAACCAACAGGAATAAAACTTGGTGGGTAGGTTTGACCTGCCTGTGACAAGCAAGGATTGGCCTGTACTTGCCTGACCCAACAGCCATGATTATGGACATTCAGTGAGCATGATGCCCTCCATGAGTCATCCTGTTAGTTCCAGGACCACTGGCAGACTGCTGCACAATGCAAGAACACATGCATGCAGACCTTTATGACGACGGCCCCTAACACCACATCAACATCGCCAAAGACTGCAATGGTGTCGTGCCAGACTGCCAAGGAGTAACTCAGAATGGCAGCGGGTCATCTTGAGTGACGAGTCCCACTTTTGTCTTGGTGGAGAAGACATACGAATTCATGTGTGTAGGCACCGTGATCTGGGCCAAGATGAGCGGTTTGATGTCACGCATCACACGTCCAGAAGGCCTGGTGCCACTCCACCTCCACCCCTACCATACAATCTGCAGGAACTGTGTGAGGATATTCAAACTGCATGGGGTTGATGATTACTGGACACCATTAGGAACCTCTACAACTCCATGCCAAAATGCCTGGCCTGTTGCGTTAGCAAACATGGCGGCCCAATGCAATACTGAGAGACAGTACTTCCATATGTGTAGCTCAATAAATATTATCCATATTAGTCTAAATTAAATCCAATCATTTATTGTTCCTGTTAAATTTGATCTTCCTTCCCAATAGCACTGCAATCCAAAGCTTCCCCCTGGGTGAGTATATGTACTGTTCATAGGCACTTTCTGGGCACCTCTCAGTTATTGCTCATGCTCTTAGGAAGGTCCTGTTTCTAAGTCTTGGTTCCTCCCAGTGGGCTTTCTCCACAGAGTTATCCCTATTAAGCCATGATTTCTATCAGGGGCTCGTCCTCAGGCTTTTTTCCCCTCCAGTGCTAGACCCAGATTTCTGTAAATGTCCTCAGGACAGTGCTCTACAACGTGCTATGAAATAAAATTAAACTGAATTTCTTTCTGTTAAAGATGAATTCATGTCTCAGTACAGACTTATTGGGCTTCTGCATTGCTAGGAAAGCGTAAGCTGCCAGGAATTTTTAACTACGGGTCTGATCTGTGACTTTGAGAGGGGCCTTGGGAACAGATGGAGCAGTAGGCTGGATTAATAATTTAAAACGAATGCAGATGTAAAAAATCAGCATGATATCCACGCAGGCCTCTTTGGAAGAAGTGCTCTCTGTAGGGCTTCGGATTTATGACACAGAGGGTGGCGGAGGCCTTAACTGTAATAAAACTCCACTGTTAGCCCAACACTTTCCATCACCATCTATGAAATGTGTTTTGTGATAAGTGGGACCAGACGTGGCCCCCACTCCCACCTTATATTTGTCACAGTCGGCTCTTTGGATTGCTTAAAGAAATTGCTTATCTTTTTGTGGCACTTCATTCTTTCGCTCTATTGGTGTCACTTACTGTAGCCTATACTGCTATATGAAGACCACACTGAGCACCTTGATTACACCAGAAGATCCAACCATAAAGCCGCACACAGTGCCTGCACATAGACCCATCCACTAACTGCTGGTTAGTGAGGTGCAGAAGTTAGCTTTCTCAGCTCAACAATGTCAGTGGATGGCTGTTCTTTTAGATCTTTTAGACCACACATTCTGTTGGGGAGGTTGTAAACCACATGGTCAGCCAGAGAGGGTTAAACG
Organism: Prochilodus magdalenae; assembly: GCA_024036415.1. Classification (NCBI taxonomy): domain Eukaryota; kingdom Metazoa; phylum Chordata; class Actinopteri; order Characiformes; family Prochilodontidae; genus Prochilodus; species Prochilodus magdalenae. The sequence continues at coordinate 663,497 of JAMWET010007059.1, read as the reverse complement.
GTATCATCAACAAGCTCAAGACAACTCAGAAAATGAAAGTTCAGTGATTAGAAGATATTGGTGTAGTTCTTTCCAATTATTCATGTGGTGTTCTACGCTAGCGTGGTATCATGGCATATTTTGCACACCTCTTCTAATGTACAATGATCTGGTCCCATGAATTTCAACATTGATATTCTGATGGTAAACCAGAATCATTTTCAGTACATGTTCAAGGCTTGCAGGTCTGTCTAACTATTGTTAAAGGACGTCTGCTATTAAAGGGCAGCTAAAAATCAGAGCACAAGCGGCCACCAGCTCTCTTCCTTTAATAGTGGGTTGATAAACTTTCCAATGAAACAGATAGATAGATAGATAGATAGATAGATAGATAGATAGATAGATAGATAGATAGATAGATAGATAGTGTGTGGAAAGGAGTGATAGATAGGAGTGTCCAGGAGTTCAGATATACAGTATATACAGTAAAGTGTCCAGAGTGTCCAGGAGTGCAGATATACAGTAAAGTGTCTGAGAGTGTCCAGGAGTTAGGATGTACAGTATATACAGTGAAGTGTAATAACAGTCAAGCAGTCAGGCAGTTTGTAATATGCAGGGTAATACATTTATCCCACGAATATGCAAAATGGACCTGGAAAGTATAAAATGATAGGCTAGTGAAAGTGCATGGTTTCTATCATGGATTCAATCAGCTCGTTTCGATCAGCCTGGTTTCGTGAGGCTCCATCTGCTAATTGCTTTATTCTAAATGTCCCTCGGTTCCATATGTCATGTGGACCACCGCTCCGTATTGACTCGATGGTGAATAAGAACCCAGATCCAGTCCTGAAAGAGTTATCCAATCACTGCCGAGGCTTGAACTGGCCACGTGAACGGCGCTGCTCTGCCTGATGCTCTCATCAGCGATTGGCGTCGCTTGATTGCAAGGCGTTCTCTTTCCAGACTTGTCCTCACTGCCCGCTGAGCATTCCACTTCACTCAAGCCAGCCCCCCTTTCCTCTGCGTTCCGGAGCCTGTCGCAGCCTTGCCTGAGTGATCTCCAAGCGCACCATTCAAGCGCTTTTTTCGGCTGAGTAGTGTGCCTCCTGTTTGGCCACTCATTGATCAGCTCGCATCTGCTAACTCAGCCGTGCTTCATTCCTCATCTAAAGTGGCGGCACGGACTCATCTGAGCTCCGTCAGCTCTCTCAGGCGCCGCGTGACTGAGTGGCAGTAACAGCTCTGCCTGATGGCACTTTCAGCTTGGACTACTACCCGAACTCTCCTCTTCATCATCTTCATCTACTGCACTTTCTGCACTCAGTCACATTACATCAGAGATACTGCACTTCCTTTCTCAGGCAGCAGAAGACGAAGGAGCGCAGTATCACCAATATCAGAACACTCCAGGTTATATGTTATCGTGAGTAGCATCATGGCTGTGATGGCTACCACACCGTGCCTGAGATTTCAAGAAATCGCTGAGCGTTATGTCATTGGTTTTGTACAAAATGTTTCGCAAGGTAAAGCATGATACAAATCAAACATGCAAATGATAACTTAAGCCAGAAAATCTGAATGTTTTGTTTGTTTATGACTATAATAACAAAGCAAGTGGTTCATTTAATTACATTAGCTTAGCATAGACACTTTTAGCATGAAGAAACAATAAGACCGTTTGGTAGAGCATGGTTTTCAAAACATTAATTTGCCCCAATTAAACATTTTTTAATTGTATGAATTTACAAGAGGGTAATTAAACCTCTGGAACTATAATATGCAGATGAAATACACATGGATGTGGAGTGATTTGCTTGTTGTTTACAATTGAATGTCCCCGTGAGCTCTACTAGATATTTTGGCCTCACATTCCTCTGCTGATTGGTAGAGATGGTCCAATCAGGTTGGGTTAAGTTCCTCTTCTTCATTTAGATATAGTTTCTTGAAATGTGTTCTACCAAACCATGTTATAGGGCTATGGTTAAGTGTCTAGACTACACTAGATTTGTATATACACTAGCAGCCCAAATGAAAAAAAAAAAGTGTCATTTGAATTTAAATTAGCGAATATTCGAAGAGTCTTTGATTGGATACTCAGTGCAGTGGTTAATGTTTCAGCTGCATTAACCTTAACTGCAATGAGTCGCTTCTCAGTAGCACCTTGTGGTCATGGAAAAGATGTTAGTGTGCTTCAGAAGGCTTGAATTATTGGTCTGCACCAAGAAGAGAAAAAAAGAGAAGATGAAATGAGTGGAATTAAAACAGAACAATCTTGAATGGCTTTAATCAGAGATGCATTAATGCTTGGCTAAGTAGAAACATAAAGAATGAACAAGAACTCACAGCTATGTTTTATAGGTGAAGTAAGAGAATGCAATAGAGATTGGGATTAAACAGAACTTATCAGAAACAAGACTTCAGTTTCCTAGGGACTATTGAGATTGGACTCTGGAGCGGATGGAAAAGGTCATGTCCTGATTTACTCTATTCCAGAGTGATAGGCACATTAGGATAAGAAGGGAAACTCATTAGGGGATGCACCCATCATGGACTGTGGCCAATGTACAAGCCTCTGGAGACAGTGTTACGATCTGGGGATGCTTTAGTTGTTCAGGTCGAACCTTAGCGATGCAGTGTGGCAATTACATAAAATCAGCTGACCACTTAAATGCCATGAATAACCAGGTCATCCCATCCATGGACTCTGTCTTATGGCAAGGGTAAATTATATGAGGAATAATTTTCATGCATGAATTGGTCACCAAAAAGCCTTAACCTAACTGAAGGTCTTTGGCATGTGCTTTAGAAGACTTCACAGCGGTTCAACTCTCCCATCATCAATCCAAGCCAAATATTAATAAAGCTCTGGATGGAAATAAGCGTTGTGATATTGTGTAATGTTGTTAAAACAGTGCCGTGGTGAAGGCACGCTGCAATCAATGCTAAAGTCAACCCAATGAAATACTTTGCCTTTCTAAACGTTGTCTTGAAATAGTTTAGAGCTTCAAAATGTTTCAGTTCAAGCTCAGTGGTTATTCATATGCATACAAATCTAGTCTAGTCTGCTAGAAATGCAATTCAACAAGCCATATCTGTTACTCATTAACATGGGCTTGTTCTTTGCAGTGTGTTATCTGTCTGTTTGATTCAGTGTGGTCATCTCTTTGAAGCTAATTAAGCAGTTTATTATCACTCGCATGGCTTTTTTTAACATTTCCTGCCTCATTTTGAGGAGCACTTTCAGGAATGTGTCTTTTAGGCACTTCGGTATTGATTTAAAGGCGCTTTTAAAGACAGCTTTGTTTATATGAAAGCAGAGTTTTTCTGAAATTGAGCTTGAAGTTCCAACACTTTCATTTCACAAATTCTGTTGAGGTATGCATAAAACGATTGATATCATCACTGTTGGGTCAAAACTCTCTTTTCATATGGGAACTGGAGGAGAAGGAAATAACATTCTTAATCTGTAAAGAAAGTAAAGATCCCCTAAACTAATAAAAAGAAAAGGTGTGTACATGACAGCGCCACTTTTTAGGTTATTGGAATTTTAGATGACATCAGATCAATAAAGTGCAACCGTAGTCTAGCCACAGCACCTAAAACCAAATCAATGTTCACTGTTTTTAAGATACCAAGGTTTTGAAATAAGATAAATTATTAATGTCACAATTGCCAATCTGTTTTCCTTATCCATTTGACCATTTGAACCACCTGTAGCAGTCCAGGTTGGTGCCAATATGTATTTTTTTTGGGTTTGGGTGTATCGAAGCTCTTGGGAACAGTACCAACTTTAAAATGCAAATTGCCTCCAGGATAACTTTAGTCAAACACAAATGTACTTTGCCTATGTATTAATACATTTATTCCTTCCTTCTTCCTAAAAGCACAACCCTATTTACTCTCTGCTCATCATCAGCTGAGAAGCCTTCAAAAATTAGGTATGGTGTACAGGCTTTTATTCTTGGACTTGGTCACTGATGTAGTTGGTGGTGTTTGAGCTGGAGAGGTTACCCTGCAATGGGTACTTCCAGCAATAAGAACCCAGGAAAGGACTTCCGTTCAGTAGCACATGGGCGTGGTAGTGGGGGGGAAAAGTGGACCTGACTACCCAGGGCCCGAGTAGGGTGAGGGGCCCATTTTTTTTGCTCACGTTCCTCGTGTACTGGCATGGATATGGGCCCACTGACATTGAGAGTGTACAGGGCCCAGAATTTGCTGCTACGCCCCTGAGTAGCAGCTGAGAGTAAAGCAGCCATTGTTGCTAATTAGCAAGTGTTGATCAGCAGAAACAGACGAGTGCGGTAAAAAATATACCATTATCAGATATCAGTTCTTCAACCAATCAGATTCTGTGATTAGAACCTTCTGTGGAAATGTTCACCCTTACTGTTCAGATTTCCTTCCCTCTATACAACATCACCTGCAGCTAGATGCTATGCTTGCATAGTTCAAAAGTAAAGTTAATGCCTCCAAGAGCTGCAAATTCACTCTGCCGTCTTGTTTATTCCCCAGTTCTCATTGTTTGCATAGTCTATTGTGTAGTGTACTGTATTTATGGTGCTGTTGTCACCCTATCCTCTTACTTGCTGCTATATAAAAGCTTTACTGTAATGACTTTCCTTACAATCACATAGGAACAAAGCACGCTTCTCCCAAACCCACACCGCTGTGGGGGGGTACTACATTTTACCCATTACCTGACTCTAATGAAAGGCATTACAGTGAGGCTTCGATAGACAGCGAAACCTTCGAAAACGTATCGATAAAGTGCTGTCTGTGAGGAGGGAACAGACGCTTCCTCCTTGTTCAGGTTTATCATAAATCTGGTGATGGAAGGCCTCTCAGGCTGCCGGCGCCACGTCATAAATCTCATTTTCCTCCATTTCGTGCCGCGAAAATTCGCTCTCGTTAATCTCCCCGCCTGCCACGGGCGACTTTGAGCCGGCCACATTCATCAGCAGCTCTGGCTAAAATAAAGCCCTGCCTTCTGCACCCTGAACCTCGCAAACAAGGGCGCTCCCATCACATCTCGCCAGGGTTTCCGCTGCGCTGCAAGAAAAGGGGTTCTAATTCTTTGAACCTTTATGGATAGATGAACAGTGATTCCCGGACTGTGCTCGGAATAATTCCCCTGGCAATGACTGAGTCAAAGAGAGAGAGAGAGAGAAGGAGAGGTTGAGCTTCGCAGACGGAGAGCAGGAACGAAGCCCAGAGGCAGACAGGCTGTCCCTGCCTTTCCCCTCTCATTAGAGTAGGAGGATTCGGTCTGAATATTAAAGCCCGTTTCTTTCGCATGTGCTCTTGTGTCTCTCCGTTGGCGAGAGCGCCGGGGCTAATCTCAGCTCCTGGAGGATGGCTAAGACGAGCGGGTCAACAAACGCAGTGTGCTCTTAAGAAGATGAAAAGGCACGCTAATCGCGGGGCCCGGATCTTCTTAGTCTTTGAGAGATAAGCGGGGCATAACGGTTAATATCTGTGGCTTTTAGCTGAAAAAGGACGCAAGGCAGAAAGGCTTTTAAGCACACAAACACAGCATGCTCGCACACTCGGCGAAGTGGTATGCTCATTAGGGAAAGAAACAGAATTCTCGCTCTAGGTCCTGAGTATTAATAATTTAAGTGCATTTGAATTCCCTCTAAGGACCTCCGCTACAAGGCTCGATTAAGCATGGGAATTTGACATGAGGCTCTTTTGTGTTTGTGTTTGTGTGCCATTTCGGCGAGCGTCGCTGCAAAAGCTGTGCCCACTGGTGTGCTCTGCATTTGTTGCATCTGTGGGGTGTTTGCACAGCGGGGACCTGCCGCCCGCACAGTTTAGAGTTTACTGGATCCGACACATAGGAGTCACCTCATCAGCTAGCCTCGTACGAGCCTACAGGAGCAGCTCGGAAACTAATTAGACTAATCAAACTTCTGCCATACCTCCAGTCGAATGATCAGCCATGGAGTGTTCCAAATTTGCCTACTTAGCTCTGTACTAGACCTGAGAGGCCAACAACGAGTGATGGAATCCTCCAATCTCACCAAATGGCATTGTGAAAACACCACGTCTAAACCATCACACAGTTCATTCAAACTTCAAGGAGTGGTTGAGCAATCTCAAGTAGACCTTCTTATGAGGATCCTGACTCTGTGTGGTATGTAGAATGAATCCAAATGGCCAAAAAGAAGTCAGCACTGCTAAAAAAACAAAAACAGCAATGGCAGAAATCCTGAATCTTGAACACGTGATCACTTTTCTCGCTTTATGCGCATGATGATCTCATGATCTTCAACCCTCAGTCCCAGGGAACCCAGAGCAGGACACCATGAGTGTTACATTAAACATCTAGCAAAGCATGAATGAAATGTAAGACAGAAAAAATGATAGAACATGGCTTAAAAATGGACGATCAGACCTATCTGAGAGCTGTGTGGGCGTGGCTAATGAGCAGCTGGATTGACAGCTCTCCTCACCTGCTCCCCCTCTCATACAGAACTGAAAATTACCATCCAGCTTTAATGTGACGATAACAAAAAGATGAACGAACAAACAGATGGCCAGACGGATGGATGAATGAACAAACCAACGAATGGATGAAGCCATGCTCGAATGAAGGGACAAGCAGATGTGCAAAGTAATACAAATGAACACAGATGTGCAGATAGACAGACAAATGAACGAAGCAAGGTGTGAAAGAAGCGATAGAAAAACGAACAGTGTTCATGTATGGATTAACAAATGAGCAGGTGGTCCAGTTTACTAGCTTTCGGTTAAATCACTGACTCTGAAAGTGTTTTGTTTGGGCGGGGCAAGAAAGATCAGCTTTGTGATTGGTTAGGAAATGTTTACGGAAGTGTCAGCCAAGATTAGGGCTGCACAGGTTATATCCAGAGGAGAGAAGTAAGGGGGAGTACAGCAGACTTAGGAAAGGGATTCATAAGACATTCATTGTACATGTATATTGCGAGTCAGGGGTTCAAGGCAAGCACTTTGGGAGGCGTCATACTATCCAGTGGGCTTAAATCAGTAGGTACATTAGACTTACCTTCAGTACAAACAGAGGCTTCTTGGCTGATCAGCTTCATTCGGGCGCAGGAGGAATTGTATGACTCGGATGTTTTTGCTAGTCTATGTTCTGTAATCTGAGATTTTGGAGTCCCTGGGCTGAAGTGAACTGTGGTAAGTACCTGAAAGCTTTTGGGGTTGAGGCTGCGAGGGTTCTCAGAGGCAGTCTTCAGCCTGCCATCCACCGTTTTCATCAGGTTCTCCGTGTCCCTGACATACTGCAGGTCCCGGTATGTCCTCAGGTCCAGCACCTCCATAGACTGAGTGATGTTCTGGACCTGTCAATCACACACACAGAGGGGCAGATGGAGTGTCGGTAGGAGTGTGTTCAGAGACAGAGGGCACAGCAAGTTAAGCTTTCAATCTGCTGCGCTTCACCGGAGCGTCCTGACACTAGCGCATTCAGCTGACCTGCTGAGCTTCTCACCCACCTATTTTGCTCACCCAGCCTGCTGTTCCTGTCTTCTCTAACCAACACTCACATACACTCACACTTTATTAGGAAGGGGCCCAACTAATCACCTGAGGTTCAGTCCAGTTTGGAAATCATTTCGCTCATTTGCAAAGAATTCTGTTGGGCTTCAGATGGATCCAGGCAGAATTCTGTTGGGATACATTTGGGCTCTGGTTGAATTCTGCTGGGATACAGTTGGGCTCAGGTAGAATTCTGTTGGGATACAGTTGGGCTCTGGTTGAATTCTGTTGGGATACAGTTGGGCTCAGGCTGAATTCTGTTGGGAAACAGTTGGGCTCTGGTTGAATTCTGCTGGGATACAGTTGGGCTCAGGCTGAATTCTGTTGGGAAACAGTTGGGCTCAAGTAGAATTCTGTTGGGAAACCGTTGGGCTCTGGTTGAATTCTGTTGGGATACAGTTGGGCTCTGGTTGAATTCTGCTGGGATACAGTTGGGCTCAGGTAGAATTCTGCTGGGATACAGTTGGGCTCAGGCTGAATTCTGTTGGGAAACAGTTGGGCTCTGGTTGAATTCTGCTGGGATACAGTTGGGCTCAGGCTGAATTCTGTTGGGAAACAGTTGGGCTCAAGTAGAATTCTGTTGGGAAACCGTTGGGCTCTGGTTGAATTCTGTTGGGATACAGTTGGGCTCTGGTTGAATTCTGCTGGGATACAGTTGGGCTCAGGTAGAATTCTGCTGGGATACAGTTGGGCTCAGGCTGAATTCTGTTGGAAAACAGTTGGGCTCAGGCTGAATTCTGTTGGGATACAGTTGGGCTCAGGTTGAATTCTGTTGGGAAACAGTTGGGCTCAGGCTGAATTCTGTTGGGAAACAGTTGGGCTCAGGCTGAATTCTGTTGGGATACAGTCACTCAGGCTGAATTCTGTTGGGATACAGTTGGGCTCAGGTTGAATTCTGTTGGGAAACAGTTGGGCTCAGGCTGAATTCTGTTGGGAAACAGTTGGGCTCAGGCTGAATTCTGTTGGGAAACAGTTGGGCTCAGGCTGAATTCTGTTGGGAAACAGTTGGGCTCAGGCTGAATTCTGTTGGGAAACAGTTGGGCTCAGGCTGAATTCTGTTGGGAAACAGTTGGGCTCAGGTTGAATTCTGTTGGGATACAGTTGGGCTCAGGTTGAATTCTGCTGGGATACAGTTGGGCTCAGGTAGAATTCTACTGGGATACAGTTGGGCTCAGGTAGAATTCTGTTGGGATACAGTTGGGCTCAGGCTGAATTCTGTTGGGATACAATTGGGCTCTGGTTGAATTCTGCTGGGATACAGTTGGGCTCAGGTAGAATTCTGCTGGGATACAGTTGGGCTCAGGTAGAATTCTGCTGGGATACAGTTGTTGGGTCATTCTTACAACTGGTTTACCAACTTTAATCTTTAACAGATTCCTAACAGAGCTACATTCTGGTTTAACTAGGGTTCTGTCTGGATTCAGCAGGATTTAAACAGAATTCAGCTGGGATACAGTGAGGTTCAGATATAATTCTAATCGGATAAAGCTGAATCTCGTCACTTTTTTTCAGACTACAGTTGGGTTCAGTCAAATATCGGCCGGGTTTAGGCAGAACTACATTGAGATACAGTCAGAGTTCTGTGTGGATACTGCTGGATTCCGACAGATTTCTGTTGGGATATAGTTAGGCTCAGATACAATTTTGTGTCAGGGACAGACAGACTATAGTCAGGTTCAAACAGTGTTCTGTTGGGATACAGGTGGGTTAGGATAGAGTTCTGTTGGGATAGAGTCAGGTTCAGTCAGAGTTTGGTCAGTAAACAGTCAGGTCTGTGCTGAATTTTAACAGGCTACAGTTGGGTTCAGGCAGAGTACACAATAAATTCAGAAATTTGTCAGGCTGCTAAGGCTGCAAGCTACAGCCATGCTCAGATAGAATTTTGTCAGGATAGATTTGGATTCAGAAAGATTGTTTTCAAGCTTCTGTTTAAGATCATTTCACAGAGAATTCTGTCAGGCTGGAATCAAGTTAGGACAGAATTTTGTTGGACACCAAGATTAGATTCAGAACTTGGTGCTGTCCATCAGGGCAGACTCGAGCAGACTGAAACAAGTTATGTCGTTATGAGCAATATGTGAATTTAAGTGTTCACGTACAGATCACTGCAATTTAACAGGAAGAATTTGAAGCTCTGGTGCACACACTCCCTCCTTGCTCTACACGGCCTGACAACCCACACGCTGAGTCTCCCGTGTTGTTCCTGCACTCATTTCCATCTTCTTGTGCTGATGAGTGTTGAGGTGTATTGTCTAATGAGCTCATTTGCATAGCTGTCAGAGCTGGCGGTCACGGTCAGCACCAAGGATCGGGCTCGCATGGACCTGAGCGATCCTGAAGGGGGTTTGCGAGGATCAACATATCCTCCATGCATTCAGCCACTCTAGCACCTCCTCTTGGGTCCGTGTCGGTGGTAAGCTCAGAAGGATCAGTGCTACGCACACAGGGCTATTTTTAAAGGTGCCGGGCCGGTAGACACTGTTATATTCTGAACGCATCCTCTACATCTTGCGCTGAGGGGGGACTGACCTCAGGTGTCCTCATTAGTCTGTGTTTTATTAGACAGGAGCGCTAGAGCCTCACAGCTGCTGCCAAAGCCACACACACAGTCACACATACCTTTTAACACATAGCCTTTATCCTCATTCTGGGTGGGTGTCTACGGGTGGATGCTGCTGTAGGTGCACTAGGCAGGTTTTCAGAGGCAGACAGAAACTGACAGAGTGTGTAAGGTGAATAGCTATCGGTCTGAAGCTGAGTTTGGAGATGGTGTCTCATTGATTTGCTGAGGCTCCACTTATTCAGCGTCTCAATTTGCCTGCATGGGTGGCAGCACTCCCCATCAGGTAAGGATGTGCATTTTATGAAACGTAGAAATTTTAAATGGTTACTTTCATTTTGCTGTTCTATTAAAATGTAATTACATAAGTACCAGTTGGAAACCCTTGGGGAAATGTATAAACTGCATACTAATACAGCCCCATGACCACTGCCTCACTTTTACCTCAGAGCTGTTATTACTGTCTCCACTGTTTAGAGCCAGCTCCTGCTTACGCTGCACATTCACGTGTAACACGTTTAGCCTAGTTGTGTAGCCTAATCTTGGGTATTTCACTCTAAAACTGATCCTCTAAAGCGAGTTATTCTCTTATTAAAATTTAGACCTGTATATTTTAACTTCCTGAGGTTCATTCTGATGAAAACATACCCCTCTACAATCACTACACCCACATTAATACTCTGTGTTGGCTTTTGCTCCCCAGTGTTTCCCACCACCATTTTCTCTGGCTGAAGCAGACTGAGAGCTGGTGATGCCCAGGTGCATGACGGGATGCATTACACCAGTAAGATGATGAAGATTTGTACAATGAGGTACAAATGAGATATAATGAATATACTTTTTTTTAAATTGTTGGAACTGCTAGGGGTAAATCATTTTTGCTTTTTGAATATACACATTTTTAATTAACATAATTTGAAAGGTTGGAAGCAATTCAGTATTGGGGGACAGCATTATAGGAGCATATTAGGCCACTCTTTGCCTTTACCACTTCCATTCTATTAAAGTCCTACACATCCTTTCAGACTTACAGCAGTGAGTTGTCTTCTCACAGTAAGGGCTAAACAGAAACACCTGTAGATGTTTTCTGATCTGAGGCAGGAGTAGAGGCTGAATTTCTCCTCTCTCACCAGGATGAAAGCTTTAATGTCCGTTTATCTGATGGGATCAGTCTGGGTGGTTGAGTTTTTGCACAGCTTTTAAGAATCCTATTTTTTGAGCCATAATTCAACAAAAAATCAAACCGACTATCAAACAACTCTAATAGCTCTCCCAACCACAGAACATTTTGTTTGGCTAAAACTAAAGCAATGATACGGTTTAGATTAATAAATGATCCATATCTGAAAGAGTGAATCACAAACGTGTTCAATATTTCTGACTCAGTATTAGTCAATTCCTAACATTCAATACATACATATACATATATAATTTATATACTGTATATACATATATAATTAATTAATCCTTATTTTTATATATATACATACTATATATATATATATATATATATATATATATATATATATATATATATATATATATATATACACACATAAGGATACACATAAGGATTAATTCCATATATATATACACACACACACATTATATTTTTTGGGTGCCAGGTTTATTTATTATCATATAGCTCTATACCAATTCAAGGGATCCTGCTAATACTTACATAAAGTGAAGGCTGCTTTAACTGTTACACTTACATCTCACTTACAGCGTTCTCTAAATGCTGCGAAATGAACTCTTCAGAACTCAGCCTAGTTCATGCTTAATTAAGCAGTAATTGGCAGTCAGGTACGGCCTTAATAAGGATTAATTAGAGCATTATAAGACTATTACAATCACCCCTATACTGAGATACTGGATATTTGAATGCTGATGTACCCCAAACTATAAGTGCTGACTAAATAGACTAATATAAAAAAAAATATATATAAAATATATTCATCTGAATAAGCACATCCATCTCTACTCTCAACACAGTCTCAGTTTCACTTAGAACCCTCTCTTTCTCTCTCCCCGTCTGCCTCTTTTGTTTCCGCTCTCGCTCTCTCGCTCTCTCGCTCTCTCTCTCCCCTAACTATTTGCTCAGCTGGCTTGTCTTGTGGTGTGGCTCTGAAGCCTTCAGATGCAGTAAGGATGATGCATTTGTTGCAGTTGTGGTTGTTTAACTGATGTTTTAAGAGGGAGTTGGAAACCACAGTCCATCCAGCACGGAAACCCTGAGATGTAAAAGAATGCAGGAGATGGAAAGATAAAGTAGGAGCACAAATGAAAAAAGATGGAGATGGATATAAGAGAAGATGGTGAAGGAGAGATGGAGCAGATGAAATGACAGGAAGGTGTGGTGGGAGAAATGAATGAAGGAGATGGGCAGGAGGTTAGACAGAGAAGAAAAAGAGATGGAGAAGCCCTAGAGTGAAATATATAGATGGGGAAGAAGGTGTGGGGTTCATCCTGCTAGGTCCTCTGTGATGTACAGAAGTAATTCATTACTAAAGCCCTATTCGGAGGGGATTAGTTTTACATGGGGAGGTGGGGTAATGCAATTATTACTGGTGTTTCTCAGTGATTTTAGTCCCATATGAACGCACCATGCCAGTCATTTTACTAACTGGGTGTTCCCGTGTCAGTACAGATTCTAAAGGCTTTTACCTGGACCTGTAAAACGAGCCTCAAAAATAACCCCAGGTAATATTAATACTGTGCGAACAGACGTGTGTAAATATACATCATTATGCTGTTAGGTTTTGGGAGGTTTTCCTCAGGTATGGTAAGGCTCTCAAGGAGGCATTTTGTTTCGTTGTGAATGGCACAAATACCTGAGTCTGTGACAAACCTCAGATACCGCACAACATGCAATACTCAAATCCAGAAGACGAGCCTAAAGCCTCCTAGGAGGCACAGCGCCTCTGCCAGCCTTGGGCAGGTGACTGTGTATAGTGGCCTATAGTCTACATGTGTGTTATGAACATGTAGCTGCTAATTTACAAACTAAAATTCCATTATTAATATTAGTGGGGTATACGATGGTTATCATGGTCGTCTTTTTTGGTTGCTGGGCACATGTTTTGTGGGAGGTGAAGGCAGTGTGTTAACCTCCCATGTAGACTTCCTGTAGTAAAATGACATAACCCCACCTCCCCATGTAAAACGAACCCACTCAAATAGGGATTTAGTGTCAGGAAACAAAACACAAAAAACATTTGACAGAAAATTACATAGTAACCGAAGTTTGTAGAATTTTTTTCAGACTTTGTGAGGCCACTCTTTGCCTTTACCGCAAGTTTTTTTTTTTTTTATCTGCAGGGATATCATACCACACCTTCCACACATTGCAGAAGTCCAATGATGTGGAGATCTGGATGGTGAGATGGCCTGTCCATTGCTGAGAACACCAGCTCACCTCTTTGTTTAATTTTCGTATTTACATCTTTTCCTTTTCTCAGGAGCTTCCTGACAGCTACACATCCTTTCAGACCTGCAGCAGTGAGTTGTCTTCTCACAGTAAGAGCTAGACAGAAACACCTGTAGATGTTTTCTGATCTGAGGCAAGAGTAGAGGCTGAATTTCTCCTCTCTCGCCAAGATGAAAGCTTTAACGTCCGTTTATCTGATGGGACCAGTCTGGGTGGTTGATGAGTTTTCGCACAGCTTTTAAGAATCCTATTTTTTGAGCCATAATTCAACAAAAAGTCAAACTGACTATCAAACAACTCAGAAATGATAAAGAGTGCTGGTGACTAAGATAGAGGAGAGCATTACTTTGCTAGCATGCTAATAGCTTTCCCCACCATAGAACATTTTGTTTGGCTAAAACTAAAGCAATGATACGGTTTAGATTAATAAATGATTCATATCTGAAAGAGTGAATCACAAACGTGTTCAATATTTATGACTCAGTATCATATAGTGTGGGACGGATGCCAACTCTGGTGTGTAGTGAATGCCATACCTGAAGAGACCATCCACCAATGACAGCCGAGCTAAGCGGAACTTGTCCATGTGTAAGGAAGAAGTTAAGAGCATGGCGACTAAATTGTGAGTGAGGTTGAAGGCTGAGAACCACGATAAACTTGTGGGGCTGTAGCAACAGCATAAGTGTCTTTATAACGTGAGCTATGCGCTTCATCTACAGGGGTTGTACAATGAAACTGAAACACCTGGTTTTAGACCACAGTCATTTATTAGTATGGTGTAGGGCCTCCTTTTGCGGCCAATACAGCGTCACTTCGTCTTGGGAATGACATATACTGCGTCCTGCACAGTGGTCAGAGGGATTTTAAGCCATTCTTCTTGCAGGATAGTGGCCAGGTCACTATGTGATGCTGGTGGAGGTTCGTCCTTCTTGGTGGTATGCTGACATTACCCTTGATACCGTGGCTCTTGATATATCACAAAGACTTGCTGTCTTGGTCACAGATGCGCCAGCAAGACGTGCACCAACAATCTGTCCTCTTTTGAACTCTGGTATGTCACCCATAATGTTGTGTGCATTGCAGTATTTTGAGCAGAACTGTGCTCTTACCTGCTAACTGAACCTTCACACTCTGCTCTTACTGGTGCAATGTGCAATTAATGAAGATTGGCCACCAGGCTGGTCCAATTTAGCCATGAGACCTCCAACACTAAAATGACAGGTATTTCAGTTTCATTGTCCAACCCCTGTACATCCTTTTCTCTTTCTTGTTTTGTTCGGAGCAGAAAGTACTCACCACTAGCATAGCAATGGCTTGTTTTTTTTACATCTAATATGCAAGAAATTCCCGCATACCCTCCTAAAGTAGCCGTTTGTGAGAAACTCCCGTGAGGTTTTGAGGATTGGAGCCCCTGGTCAGGCGTGCATATCTGAAAGTGTCTGGCGTCTCAGTGTGGGGGACGGTCTCTTATGACTAACAATGAACACGGACAGAAAAATCTGTGAAGAATGTCGTTATGTATGGGGTCTCAACAGCGGTTAGTGTCGGAGGCACATACTCATACAGAATGTAAATCAGAGGTGGATGTAATTCTTTATGGATCTGGGAGTAATAACAGGTAAATCACTATGCAAAGCAACCTGAACGTGCAACAGTGACTCCAGGCCTCTAAGGGTTAATGCTCCCCTGATAGCCCCTTCACGCCAGTGCGCTGCATTTAACAGCATCGATTGAACTGCAGTTCACAGTCAACATCCACCCATTCACCCATTCTTCAGCACTGCTGTTCTTCTTCCATTCCAATTACTCCTCAGCATTTGCTCCCTCCTTCTCTCTCAATCGTTCTCCTCTTCTCTTTCTCCAAATTACTTTGTTAAAAACCAAGGTGGCGAGAAAGGTTCATTGGAACAATGGCAAAAAAAATTCAACTGGGTTCCCTAACAGGTCTGTACAATGCCACAGTAATGTACTTCAATGGTCAGGACCCCCGCAGGACCACCACAGAGCAGGTATGATGTGGGGATCATTCTCACCACTGCAGTGTGTGGTGCTGGTGTGAGTGGATCAATAGTCCACTAACCAAACCTATCAAGCCACTGGTGAAGGACTAGAGGATGGCCAACACAAACCGTGCAGCAGCATGAGAGTGTGAGTATGTGTTAAAGATGTTGGACTAAATGAATCTCTGCCTTTCATCTACAAGATGAACTAACAAGGTGTCTAATAGAGTGGACAGTGAGGGGACACAGTGTCTGAACACTGTCTGAACCACTCACACCAGCACAGCACACACCACCACCATATCAGTGTCACTGCAGTGCTGAGAATGATCCACCACCCACATAATACCTGCTCTGTGGTGGTCCTGTGGGGTCCAGGAACTCAAAGAACACGGTAAAACGAGATTAACAAAGCATGCAGAGAAACCGAAGGACTGCAGTCAGTAACCGTAGAGCTAAAGTGCACTTACATGGTAAGTGGGGCTGATAAAATGCGCAGTGAGTGCAGATACAAGGGGGGTTGCCTAATGAAGTGGTAGGGTGGTGCATAACCATTTAAGCAATTTATCAAGTACCAGTGCCCATAGTACCTAACTGACTGACTGCAATAACAAACAGATCTTCTTAGCACGGATGTGCAACCTGTGGCTCAAGCTCAGCTTCAGTGTCAGTCCTTGCTTACGTCACATGTGGTCAGGCATGAAACTTGAGTCAGTTGCACGTCTCATAACGTCAAACCTACCCACTAAGTTTGCGGCTGGTTGGCTTCTTCTAGGTGCAACTTTTTTTTATTTTTAATGAGTGTATGAGGTATTACAATAACTGCTGCACCATTTAAGGTGGAACAGGAAAACTTAAACAAGGAATAAGGTGAACACGGAGCTAACTGCACCTTTGTAGCTTTAACGCTGGTTTTAATATCATTTTTAATGAAGGTGAGCTCAGCTATCAAACTATCCTACTTAGGGCTCTACCCGGAATAGGCACTGTGTTTGGATATCTCAACAACACTGCACAATTCGTTAGAACACTGTTACTGCAGTGGATGCTGGTAATGAATTAAGGCTAATGGTAACACGATACTGCTAAATTACTGAACACAAACTTATAGCACAGTTATGTCAGTTTTGTGTAGCAGGTTCAAGTGAAGTATTAATAATAATTTTTAATATTATGTGTAAAAATTTACATATTTATCTCAGTTTTTAGAAACCAAATGTGGTTCCTCTGGCACTGCACCACAGAACCCACTTTTTTGGCACCATGTAACACACTGTAAGAGTGAAGATCTATGCATGAACCGCCATGTGCATGTTTGAACTGATTCCTGTTTTTTTTAGCTCAGTCTGTTCCAGAGGGTCTGTACATGTGCATGTCATTGTGCCGCTGGGCTAGTGCTCTAACCACTGAGCAGTTATTAGATTGTATGTGTCATCCCAGCATTAGGGAGGCTGAGTGTGTGTGTGTATGTGTGTGTGTGTGTGTGTGTGTTTAGTACAGGGAGGTGCAGAATTGTGCTCCATTTCCTGATTTGTGGAATATTTTTAACTTTTTTTTTTCCCTCTGCTCTTCTTCACCTAGTCTTAGTCTAATGGGTACAATGGGGAAAAGACTATGAGGCTAAGGCTGAATGAATCCAATTAAATGGCTGTATTTAGGACATGCCCTCTTTTAGGTGCATGTCCGCCTCATTCTAGCTCACAAAGTTTCTCTAATGGAGAACACAGATAACTAATGATTTGGCAGTGCATATTGTATTAACATATATTAGCCAGAAACACAGGGAAGCAACAGCTAAAGCTGTAGGTTGTTCATGACTCCAAAACAGGAGCACGCCAACCAGCATGTCTTCTAGTGTAAATCTAGTTCCATGTTATAAAAAACAGTTCTAGACAATTAAATTATTCAGGTTGTGATATATACATCTTATCGATGTTAAGGATCATGTTATGATTTTATACCAAGTTATTATTTAAGATCTGAATACTTCTAAATATAATTCTAAATATATACAAAATCATAATTTATAGGTACCAAGCTAGTTTTTTTTTTCTTAAAATATATTTTCAATATATTCTAAAATGAAGTAAAATGAAAAAAAGATTTTTTTGGCCCTATTAAAAAAAAAATCCCCAAAAAGTTTTGTAATTTACTTATTTTAGCCACACCACTGCATCCCTCTCACTAATTGTGTGAAGTTGTTGAAATTGTTTTTAAGTAAACATGTTTAAAAATCAAAACATAAGATTAGGAATTATCATTATCAAACAACGTAATCTACTGCATAGATAGAAAACATGTTTGAATATTAACCAAAAAAAAAGGTATATGGTAATTTTAGTCAAAAGTCCGAAATGTGTATTAAATTTGAGCCATTTTGGTAGAATGATTAATATACTGTTGCTGTCCAAACATATGCATAAATATATATAGCATATATATACACTCAATGTTTTGATGTAATTTTTGAAAAACCTTTTCTTTACATAGTGTGAAAATGTTATGATGATAGGACTATTAGAAATCCTCCAAAACTGCCTGAAATGAAGTCATTTACATGAACTTGTAGAAAAGTCCTCCAGAGTCTCCTCTAAAGATACCATTCTATTACCTGCTTATCTATGGACAGAGACAATGCGTATCTCTGTTGTGTGTACAATATGAAAGTTATAATCAGAAGAGGCTGGAGACCCCAGCAGCCCATGTCTATGACAGTTCCTAGGAATCTGTTGGAGCACCTTATGAATTCTAAACATCGGACAGCGTACATGCCCACATGCAACACGATCAGCTAAAATGCAATAACAAGCAGACAAACTCAGGCAGCGTGACCTGTAGCCTCCTAATGTAAATGTACAGTGGGGCTTAATATCGGTTTAACTGAAGTTCTCTGCATGGGTGTATGTTTATGTATGTGTGTGTGTGTGTGTGTGTGTGTGTGTGTGTGTAGTGTAATAGTGGTTTGACTTAGTCTGTTTGTATGTGACTCAGCGAGTGATGGCTGGCCTGCATGCTCGGCAGCTGTCACCTTCTCCATGAGCTGGCGGAGCTGTCTGCTGCGAGGGTCCCGGTTACACATGTTCTGGGCTGGAGCCACCACCGTGCAGATACACTTCCCATCTGCATCCTGTGCTGAGCTGTAGATTTGCCAGCCCTCCTCCGGGCTCGGGTACAGAGCCTGGTGGGGAGAAAGACAGAAGACGTGTATACGTTACGTGTATATTATAGCTCAGAATTAGGTAGCGTTGTCTTGCACCAAGTAAGTAATTAGTGGAATGCACACTAAAAAGATCAGTGTTGGGATTAACTGGGTGTAGGTTTTTACTGTGGCACCGTCAAGCTAATATTAGTGAATCATCATTGTTTCTAGCCTGACTAGTTTAGAATAGCAACAACATGAGGCCTACTGGATTAGGTTAGCTAGTACTAAACCAGATTAAATCAACACAGACCAGACACACCAGCAAGACTCTATGTATAAAATAGTATAATATTATATACTATATATAATTACATACCTTATAGAATATAAAATCTATACAATGTGTTCTGTCTGAATCTGGCTTTCGTGCAACTCTGTGGTTTACTGTATCACCTCTAAACAAACCACTCACTCATCCTCTAAATCATTTTATCCTTCTGGGTCACGACAAGGCCCAGCACTCACTGGACAGGAAGCAGGAAACACCCTGGACAGGCTGCCTGTCCATCACAAACACAGACATACAGACTCAACCTCAGGGGTCAAATTAGCATCTCCAATTCACCCGGCTGGAGGTTTTTGTAATGTGGGAGGAAACAGGAAGAACATGCAAACTCCACACAGAAAGTACCCCGGGCGCCCCGGCAAGGATTTATACCCTGGCTTTTCTCGCTACGAGGCGACAGCGCTACCCACCGCACCACCCCTCTAAAAAAACATTATAGATTATATGAACACAATTACAAAATTATATGATTTATAAAAATAATAAAGGTATTTTGACACAAACCTCAGTTGGTTCTCATATGCTTGAACAGGCTCTTGGTCAGCAGAAACTGTGAATAGGACTGGGATTTGACCTCAAAAACGATCCATAAATTTCCTAAATTCCTGAACAACTGGAAATCCAGAGGTAAACCGAAAGCTATGTATTCAATTCTACGCAGCGTCAACATTTGCCCACGCCCACGGAACATGAGATATTAAGATGTTACTGTTCTAGACAGTCAGCGTGGAAAAATGCAACCTTTCACAGGTTTTACTGCCCACAGAGGAGCAGCCCAGCACAGGCTGTCTGAGGTAATCTGCCCGCTAAAATCACCACAGCTCCCAGAACCTCGACTCTGAGAAACTAGTCTGTGAGCTTTCTCTAGGCTTTCAATAAGGTCTCAATAACAGCCTAGTCACAGGCCTACTTACTGAACCAGGTAACATTTACGACATACCAGTTCACATTTTACAATACACCTTTGGTGTAAGGTAAAGATATATCCTTGTGCATTCACCCACAACACCACCTATTGCATTTATTAGCTGCTTAATCCCAAGTCAACTAACCCATGCAATCCTATGGTACCCTTTATTTTTGCTTTTTATATCTATATCTATATTTTTTATATATACCCTTTAGATCTTGTTCTTCAGGAATAGCGATGGAGTGGAATTGTCTCTTGAAGTAGACTCAAGATAAGTATCATAATAATATTCATATTAAAATCTCTATATTATTATAATAAAATTTCTCAGAATGGAACAGAACCCATCTGTAGGTGGAGCATGGCTAGCTAAATTACATTCACTATAGCATGAGCATGTATCCAATGAAAGACTTCATATAAAATCCGATTTGATCAAATCTGACATGTATGTGGGCCAAACAAAAATTGGGTTTGTGCCAACCCTGCCTCTAATATGAACATAGCTAATAACAATGGAGTTAGGATAAGAGCTGCTGTCAAGAGGCATGGGTTCTAATCAGTTTGGACCCGGCTGGAAAATGGACATGTTAGGAATCGATGAAGCTGCTGTTTGCACTCGGGGGAATGCTCAGGACGTATGCCTCTCATATTAAATCCTATTAGAAATAGTGTGCACCAATCCCTATGCAAGGAAACACACCCACACTCAGTTTAATGTATACATACGCATGACAGAGGAAGACAGGGGAAATAAAAGTGAGATTGAAAGGAGCCATTTGAGGAATGACATCAGAGATGGATTGCATACAAGGAGAACGTAAAAATGCATTGCGCTCATCCCCGCTCTCCTCTCAGCGCCTATTTCTTTCTCTCCCCCACACCCGCTCCCAGGATCAGATTAAAATGTCTTAGGGGACAGGAGGAATGTGTGATAGGAGTGTAAAGTAGCTACCACCCTGTGTGCTAGCGAAGCTTTCTGTCACTTCCTGTCACTGCTGCCAATCCCTCTCTACCTCCTTCTATGTTTCCCTCCTTCTCCTTCTCCAGCGCTCTGCTTCACCAGTTTGATGGTTTTTAAATGTGCTCCTCTCAGCTCATCGGAACAGCCATATAGATGATATAAACAATGTTCTGCTGTTTGTCAGCTGCCCTGCGTCAGAGGCGTTATGAGTGCAGAGACCGGGCACTGCTTAAAATATGGATGGGAAAGCTCGTAACGCTCAACATGCCGCCTGTTTATGGAGAAAGCCCCACCCTTTATTGTTTTGAGTCAACCGGCTTGCTGGTTTGTGTTGCAGACAGAGAAGGGTTGATGGCATTGTGGGGTTAGCAGGTTGTGGAGCGCAGTAGTAAAGACAGCTACTGTGTGTTGCTGAACCAAACGCCACAAATCATTTACGAGAGTTTGTCAGATTTCTAATATGTTTTTGAAGCAGGAATTTGACCTTCAGTTCTGAGCATTTCTGTCTCTTCGCATATAGACAGAGTCTGGTCTTGTTTGGTCTCTGATCAGAAGGTTCCTGCTTTAGGGGTATGTTATGCTAAGCTGTGCAAAGCCTTCTGCTTTATTGGTTGGCATTTATTGTTAGTGTTGTTGGTTGTTAAAGATGTGTTTAGGACGTTAGGCTGTTTGTGTGTCCACCACAGAACAGAGGTGTCCAATCGTATCCACAATGGCCCAGTGTGGTTGCAGGTTTTCATGATTGATCATGTGTGTTCATGTGTGAAGACAGAGACTGGTTACATATGTAGTTGCAGCCACACTGGCCCTTCGTGAATAAGACTGGACACCCTATGCCATAGGGAGAAGCTGTATAGTTAGAAGTGACCTTCTCTTCCATTTTCACTGTCCAATGGTCTTTTCTGCTTGGGCAATTAAAGAGCATTTCCTTGAGGTAGAGAAGCAAAGCTTCCTCTGCCACATATACGTTTGGTTACATAGGGCCAGTTTTCCAGACACAGATTGACTCAACATCTACTGTAGATTAAAAAGACTGTTCAATGGTGATTCACCTTTGAAACTGCAGTTTAATTGAGGCTCCAATTTAATCCATGACCAGGCTTAATCAGTGTCTGGAAAACTGACCCTATAATATATTTTAATAAAATAAGAAAAAAAAAAAAAAACAGAAGAAAAAAAAACAACAACAGTGATTCGCTGCAGACACATAATTCTAATATTATGATATTATACAACATATAGGTTTCAATAAATGTCAAAGAATTGGGGAAAAATCATTTAAAAATGCGCCCAGAATGAGGATAGATGCATAATACAGGGGGGTCTGGGACCCTCTAACTAACCTCTTGGAGCTCCTGAATGGCTTAGCCTGCTTTACCCACGAAACAGCAAGCCTTTGTCCTTGGGTTTCTGTGTGTGATTTGACTGGGCAATTTGTGCATTGTCAAAGGATCTATGCAATTTCCACAAATTACCCACATATTAGTCCGGATCGAAATTTCATTGCACAGATGTTTGTTTACCTCATCATTATGTGATAGGCAGCATTAAATATGGTGGCAAAAAGAAAATAAATACACTGAACAAGGCAGGAGACCATGCATGTCATTTCTATGTGGTCTGATTTGAGTTATCAACAGCAATTCCAAATAATGGTGTATAATGACAGTAAACGTGAGGGACAATACACCAAACTGTTGTGAATCTCAGTAACCCTGTCATTAACTTGAGGATTAAGGATTTGAATCAAACAGAGCTCCCTTTTCTCTCTTCCCAGGAGGAAAGAAAGTACACAGAGGTATATTTATTGTAAGTATACTTCCTTCCACTCGTGATTAATGTACTGTGCTAGTGCGCTATTCTACATATACTGTACTTTAATATGCCAAATATAATCATTAGTGCTAATAAATATACTTATATAATAGAACTACTTACTTAACGGTAATATTTTAAGACACCATTAAAATACACTTAGACATACTTAAGTATATTTCTAGTACAATAACAATGCTAATGAGTATTCTTCTGTACTTACATACTTAGTATATAGTATATTATATTGTTTATATAAGTACACTGAAGTACTGCAGAATTATTAAGTACTGGTAATTATTACATTTGTAATACTGTATAGATATATATTCAAACATACACACACACACACACACACACTATACTATACATATACACATTTTATTTATATACACATTTTTATACACATTATATATATATATATATATATATATATATATATATATATATATATATATATATATATATATATATATATATATACACATTATAATTCTGCAGTACTTGAAATGTATGTGCTGATATACAGAATTTTGACCCGGTTGTTTTTATACCACAAAAAAAATTGCTCAGTTTTCTTAGTATAATGCAGTCAGGTTAGTTCAAACATGACTACTATTACTGAGGGAGCTCTGAGATAACTCTGGATTCATTGCTTATGGTTGTTACTGTTACCAGACTTTCAAACGGGAATAAAATTCCCACAGTAAACACCCAAACTACAGCACCTCCTAAACTAAGGCTAATCCAGCTACAATAGGGCTGTCCAAAAACCTACCAGTTCAGTTATGCTGGGAAAAGGAATCAGGAGTTGCAGCATCTTCAATGAATATCTAATGAATATTTCATTTACTACCCAAAATGACCAGTGAACCTGCGAGGGTCTTCTGAGCTTTATAAGGTATATATAAAGGGACTAGTTAGCCTGATAATACCCTGCAGGCCAAAACTTTAGCTCAACGCTACTGCAAAACAATGTCTGAGGCATCAGGCAGTGCATTTAAAATCCAGTGAGAGCCATCAAACATCTTTAAACTTCTGGTTACCATCACCAGCACTGCGAACCATTCTGACTGTACGTTTCTCTACAATTGTACATTTCACATCAGCCCTCTTCTCTAAATGACTTTGTTTACATCTTACCCCTTTAATTCTGCAGAAACGTTCAAGCCATGTGGTAAAAACACCGTACTCACCGTACCTGCGGAGGCTTATAGCTTTAAGAACCTCCGTTCCCTCTTTTTACTGTTTCTATCTCTCACTGTTCCTCCGTCCTCTGTCTTCTCTCCCCTCCCCCAGCCCCTCTCTCCCCTGCGGCCTTACCCTACACTCCGTTTTTAATTTGAGCAGCTCGGGCTCCCTATTTTCAGCCCTAATTCTCCAACCTCTCCAAAAACTGAAGCGTCACCTAAAACGCCATTAAAGATTACTGATCTAAAAATACAGCGTGAAACCTGTTCCGTGACCTACTAGACTGCCACACATACACGTGTTCACGCACACTCCGATCCGTCCTGTTCCGCTGAAGGTGCCCGCAGGGCCTGCGGCTGCACAGGACAGACGCAGTCTGGACTTTCTCTCCCCAGCGTTTATATTTCCAGACTTGGGTCTGACGAGGTTGAGACGGGGCCACAGTCATTAGCCTCGTTCCTCCTTCTGCACGAACTTTCCCTCATGCGCCAAACGCCACCTTTTATAAGAATAGTTTGGACAGTTACGAATGCTTGCCCTTTGCGTGAGTGTCGTATAGTCTGTGTGTCCAGTAATGAAAGGGACAGGACAAGCGTCTTCCATGCGCTTTTCCACACACTATTTTTACAGGAGGGCACGACCTCATGCTCATCCTTGTCAGCTGCCACAGGAGTTTGTTGCATCATTAATTGGCATCTGTTACAGTGAAAAATCTACCATCAGGATTTCGAATGTCTAGTTGTCGTCCAGACGATGGCACCTTTTAAGACATTATCATATACATATGTAAAATTACTGGTTTTGATAATGGTAAGTAACTTGTATCCTAATATTGTGAGTTCGTAACAGTAAGGAACAGAATTGGGTGAAGGGACATTCTGTCAGACATTATTTGCAACCCAATAGAAGCAAAAATTACTTACTTATGTCACATTACTGTCACGCCTCTGGGTTTCCCTGCCACCACCAAGGTCCCGAACCCCATTTACCAAAGTGTGCTACCCGATGACATCACCCTCACACATTCCCAGTCACCCACTCAGACCTCATTCCACCTCTTCAGAGTACTGGTTGCATACACCTGCGGCTCTTTTCCCCAGGCTCCATTTAAACCCCGCCCTCCCCCAACCCACCCACACACTGTGAAGTTTTGCCGAACCTTGTTTGTAATTCTGAGCGTTTCTCCATTGCCTTTCTCGTTGCTATCTCTGGTTTTGACTTTCCCTCTTGATTTTCCCTTGCTCCTGTTTGCCTGATTCTTTGCCTTGCTGATTTCCTCCTCTCCTTCTGTGCTCCTGACTACTCTCCTGGATTACCCCTTTGATTCTGTTCGCTGGCTTTTCGTATTTCTTGGTTTAACCTTTGCTGGTCTCTTCCCTTATTTGTTCAATAATACTTTTAGCTCTGCATGCGCCGAGCAGAGTTCTTTGTTCCTGACAATTATCAAATCTTCAATACTGAGACACAAATAAAACGCCACGTTGCTTTAACTTCACAACTTTTGATTTAAAGCAGACTAATACTATTCATGGCTAGTGGGTCAGTCAGGTGCAGTGCTAAGGCCCTTCCTTGCTAATGGCATATGCGCAGCTGAGAATGAAACGTTTGCATGTTTTACGATGTCAAACCTACCCACCAAGCTTCATTCCTGTCGGTCAGTTCCTCCTAGGTACAACTATATGTTCAACTATTCTTGGGATGATGAGTATATCTCGTACTCTGTCCATTTTCACTAATTCTCATATTTTCTTCTTACCCCAAATGTAGCCAATCACTAATTAGCATCCGGTAGAGTTTGTAGCTATGCAGCCTACTACTCTAAATGATACAGATGAAATGGTGTATATATCTGTCCAATTCTCTCCTCCTTATTGAATTCATTCATTCATTTATTTACGTATTTTTTTTAAATATAAAGATAAATGCCATGCCAGCCTCATTTTGCATTTTTGACGAACATGCAAATATGATTTGTACATCAATTTATATTATCCTATCTCTGTCTTTACTTTGTCTACTGACATCATTCACACACTAGGACATTGTTTCAAGCCAGCATGTTTGATAAAAGCTGATAATACTGCCCAGTGCTTTAATTCAGTGCCGTCTTGAACCAGCCACACGTTTGATCACACCAGCAATCGGCAACTCGAGCCGGCTGAAGGTGCTTATTATTGTGTTAACAGGACTCTGAAGTTATGATGACATTGTGCAGTTGCCATCAGATCCATATTAGAAACTCCAGGTCTGCTTTTCTGCAATAAGAACAGTTTTTCCCAAAGACAGCTGCTACCGCATCCTAAAAATAGTCTAAAGCTGATTCATTTTGCCAACATTATTACCTCCAAAAGGTCACTTGAAATGGTAACGCTGCTCTGCACTATGGGCACAATTGTGGTACCCTCCCCAGCGTACCTCACACAAACCATCAAGCTCCATTATATGTACTTGTGAAGTTGCTTTAGCAGGATTAGTGGATAATAACAACATATTAGGTTTGGTTATTGTTGATTTGCAGGGCACAGTATCAGTGTTTTTGAAAACTGCTCAGCTGTTTTCCTTTTATGGGCATGATTCTGACTACACAGGACTACTCATTTTTGGAATGCAACATTCATTTCTGTTAAAAATATGGACCTAATATTGGTTTTATAGTATTATATGTGTTTTCATTAATACATTGGTTTTGTCTCTATTGTATTCCATAGCATAATGAGCATGTGGTCCAAAATTACTGCACTGTACACTATGCAAACTTGTAGAATACTGTTTCGGAGGAAAGGTATTTTGTCATGTGCTAGAAGCACCTTCATTTAGTTGTCTGTGGTAAGTATTTAAAGTTTCTATGGTTCGACAATCCAAGCAGCAAGGTCATACACTGACACCATGATGTACAATTAAGAAAGGTAAAGTGCTTTGCAGTGCAAAACATCTGGGCTAATGCAAGTAAGTAGTAGCCAATGCAGATTACATGGAGGGACTAATGCAGACTTGAAACCATTGTCATGTTCTCCAACCACAAAGCTCCCACCATCCCAATAGGAAATCAACATTCTCATTCCGGAAGAGGAGGAGCGCCATAGACGTCTGAGACCTAGACCTAGAAACTGAGCGACCCAGAGGAATGAGAGACTCACGTTTTCATGATCCGTAACGTAACCATCCGTGCTTCACTCGGTTAAATGGTTTTGTAAATGTGTCTACCTGTATGGGGGAGTGGGTCTGGGATTTAAAACAATAGACTGGCAAAAAAAAAAAAAATCTCATTCTCATATTTTCTCCTGACCCCAAATGTAGTCAGTCTGTCAGGACATGGTTAGGATCAGAATATGGCTTCTTTAGTTTTGCACTGGAGCTAGAAGGCCAATGCTGCTAAGAAGTAAGCCCACCAGTTAGCATCTCAGATCATAAGCTTCACTCGACCCACAAGAGTTATTAGCTGTGCAGCTAGTGCAGCCTACTCTAAATGATACATACAGTGCTGTTTATTTATTACTTGCAGCACACTATTTTTTGTTAATGAGTGGTTATTAAATTTTGACCATATAGCTCAGGTGCTCTGCTACATATTGACAGAAAGAAGGAGGGGGAAATGACCAGAGGGGGAAATCAATAAAAAAAAACATTGTAGGGGTAGGGGGTGTTGGGGGCTAGTTGGTGGGTGATCCTATCCATGTCCAACACATAAGTCAGGAGACAAAGCAAAAGATTATAAATAAATAAATAAAAAAGACAAACAACACTAACAACAACAATAATAATAATAATGAAATAAAGTATAATAATAATAATAATAATAATAATAATAATAATAATAATAATAATAATAATAATAATAATAATAATAATAATAATAATAATAATAATAATAATAATCATCATCATCATCATAATAATAATAAAAACAATAATAATAATAATAATAATAATAATAATAATAATAATAATAATAATAATAATAATAATAATAATAATAATAATAATAATTAATAAAAAATAATGATAACAATAATAATAATAATAATAATAATTAAAAAAAACATTGTAGGGGTGGGGGTGTTGGGGGCTAGTTGGTGGGTGATCCTGTCCATGTCCAACACATAAGCCAGCAGACAAAGTAAAAAAAAAGGACACACAACACTAACAACAACAACAATAATAATAATAATAATAATAATAATAATAATAATAATAATAATAAAAAGCAACCATAAATTCATTTACTCATAAAGGGCCTTGACAAAAGCAGTAGCCAGTTCTGAAATGCTGATGAAATCTGGCTGTGGCTCACTCCAAAATAAGAATATCCAAAAAGCAGCAAACCCACGATGAACACAATTTAACACCCGGGACAAACCAACCCCTCAGAATAGCGCTAATGGAACGTTGGAGGCTGCTCGAGCTGCCATTAACACTCTTCCTCCTGGGTATTAAGAGTTACTTTAGAACCATCTCCTGGTTCAAGCAGACCTGGACTTTGAGGAGATCAGACCACTGCTTGTTTATTCAGTGATGCTGACTGAGGCATATAAGGATAAAGTAGCTTAATGGAGGTGGTCAGATTCCACCACCAGATCAGATTCTGCTCCAGTAGGTCCTGCAGTGAAACTGTCTGGGATCCAGACATCTAAACCACTTCTATCTGTCTCAGTTCGCCATGCTCAGCTGAATGTCATGGACAGTTTGCAGGTTGCTGTGTGACCACAGCGTATAAAAGCCATTCTCCTTTGAATGATCTGTCTGGACAAGCGAGTCATATGAGCCCTGCTGTGGCTGATTGATGCTGGTTTTTCTAGCTAACACTGCAGGCCTCTTTGCCACCAATCCTCCGTGCTATGACTCAAATCCTCTTCACTTCTGTAGTGTGGTTGCAGGACTTGAAAGAAACTGATACGTGTAATGGCATTATGTAATCAGGAAAAGGTAACGTTGTACTGTATATTAAAGATAACAATCAGACTACAGGTCCACTATAAGAAATCACCAGCAGGTTTACATACAGGCACACATGCAAGCTCTTCACCTTTTGGCCGTATGACTGGCAAATACAATATGTCACATAGATTTGGGAAGATGAGGGTTGGGGCTGCCGCAAGCTGAGAAATAGTGGGGAGCAGCAGGTCATGCCATTACTTCAGGTGATCTACTGACAATTTAGAAGTCTGGTTTAGCTTCCCATATCTCCAGATTCTACAGGACTGGATAGTTTAAAGGAAAGCTCTGTGTTAGGTACTGCTGTCATATAATATTCTACAGTGTGACTAGCTTCAAGTAAAGCTTTTGCTAACGTGCTACAGTGAGCTAAGATTGATGTTAATTAAGAAGAATAACAAAAAGTGGTGGTCGGTTAATGCTGGGTTTTATTTGTGTTGTGTAAATTAAAAACCGTAGCTGCTCAAAAGGTGCTAATCATCATTACTGGTAACTACGACAATCAGCTCTCACTCAGCTTCCCCATTTACGTCTTTCAGCAGATTTGGCTCACCTAATGGCCACTCAGTTCTAAGAAAGTTATTTCTAGTTACTGTTGATAAAGAGTCCCAAAGAAGATCTCTACCAGACTGACATTTTAATTATGGGATGGGCATTATTTATATGAATCATCCTGCTTCAGAAAACTGTGCAGGTTTCCTGTTTCCCGTTTGTCTTTATATAAATATATGACTTAGGTATATATAAAAAATAGTCATCCAAGAGTAATGCACAGCAATCATATCACATAACTTTAATATAGTAACCAATTGGATTAGAGATCACAACTACACATCTTAACACGTAACATGATATTGGATTTTTAAAGTATCCCTCTTAACCCTGTGTACCAGCTACTTTTAAAGCACACAGTGTTTTCAGTCTGGGAAACAAAGGAAGTAATATGATGGTTCATGTACTAGAACCACTACACTAATGCTGCACACTGAGGTACTGTATGGAATGTTGCACACTGAGGTACTGTATGGAATGCTGCACACTGAGGTACTGTATGGAATGCTGCACACTGAGGTACTGTATGGAATGTTGCACACTGAGGTACTGTATGGAATGCTGCACACTGAGGTACTGTATGGAATGCTGCACACTGAGGTACTGTATGGAATGCTGCACACTGAGGTACTGTATGGAATGCTGCACACTGAGGTACTGTATGGAATGCTGCACGCTGAGGTACTATATGGAATGTTGCACACTGTGGTACTGTATGGAATGCTGCACACTGACATACTGTATGGAATGTTGCACGCTGAGCTACTATATGAAATGCTGCACACTGAGCTACTATACGGAATGCTGCACACTGAGGTATTGTATGGAATGTTGCACACTGAGGTACTGTATGGAATGATGCACACTGAGGTACTATATGGAATGTTGCACACTGAGGTACTGTATGGAATGTCGCATGCTGAGCTACTATATGGAATGCTGCACACTGAGGTATTGTATGGAATGTTGCATGCTGAGCTACTATATGGAATGCTGCACAGTGAGGTACTGTATGGAATGTTGCACGCTGAGGTACTGTATGGAATGCTCAACACTGATGTACTGTATGGAACTGTATACACTCAAGTACTCTGTAGATTTTATATATGTACCATACAGAATGTTGCTCACTGGGGTATTGTAAGGACTGTTAAACATTGGAGTACTGTATTAGACTTTGCACACTAAAGTCATGTATTTTATCATACACAGAAGTACCACAGGAAATGATGCACATTGAAGCACTGTATGGAAGTTTGCACACTGACGTGCTGTATGGCATGTCACTCTCAGTACTCCACCTAATGTTGCATACTGAATTGCTATTAGCATGTTGCACAGTAAATGAATGTATGGAATTTTTCACACTGAAGTACATGTGAAACGCTGCACACTGACATACTGCGTGTCATTTTGCACATATAAATATTGCATGTAATGCTGCACACTGAAGTACAGTTGCACACAATGTGTGGATGAAACTGCTTTGTTTCAAACTGCCAACACTTTAATGTTATTTAACTATTAACTAAATATACATTTTTTATGAGACGCCGGCACTAAAATGCCCTTGTGCCCGTATTTGTTTCGCATCAGTATAGCCTACGGAGTAAGGACATCATGTTTAAACTGAGATACAGAGCATATCCCCTACAAACAAAACACCAGCATGTGAGTAACCTAATCACCCAGTTACCTCCAACATTCTCCCAGTCCAGCCCAGAGCTCAGCCCCTTAACCTTTGTTTCGTCTCTGCATCCGCTGTACCTGCAGCTTCCTGTCCAAATCTGTCAGATGCGCTTAAGCTGGAACTATAGCCCTGAGCAATACACAGTCATGCTCTGCAACTTCTCGACCCAATAAAACATCCCATCACTCACCTGAGCGGCTCATGCTCGGCACACATGGCAGACGGCCGTGGCGCACGTGAGCCCGCCAGGGAGCTGGTGGCCGGAGGGAAGTTTTACGCTCTTTTTTGCATAAATATGCTTTCCGTTTATTAATGTTGCATAAATGTTGAGTTTTAATTTAAGAGCTGATTAGATTCTTCCCTGGACTCATTACCACCCACCTATTCGTTCTGCTGCAATTTCCCCCTCGTCTGCTGGAAATGGCAGAGCAGGGGGCATGTGTGTGTCTTTACACACACACATCTACGCGCATAGGAATGACTCTGCATGCTGCTCTGAATGGCGCATATATCATTTTCTCATATCTTAAATCCGGAGTTGCCCATCTGAGGCGGTTCACGTGGGTGTTTGAACGGTGCGTATGCATTTGTTATTTATTTACACACAGGTCAGATTCACTTCCTTTCAGAATGTAGGCCTGTTTATTATGTAATGGCTCTTCTCATCCTGCATGGTGCCACTGCTTCTATGTATACATGTATGTATGTCAAGGTCGAAATGTCAGGTGGTGCAACATTATGTAGCATGCATTATATTTTGAAGTTGTTTAGCATGTGTGCTTAAGAAACCTGCTTAAGCTGTTGTCCTTAAAGCTTATACAATGTGTTTTGTTCAAATCAATAAACCGTATTACAATAAGAACACATGCTTATGATAGGGGCGTCCATTCAGTTGTGTATTGCAATACTAGACTCATCATTAAAAGAACAGTTGCAGAAGTAGTTGCACCCAGAAGCAATCCACCAACAGGAATGAAACTTGGTGGGTAGGTTTGACACTGTGAGACATGCGTATGGTTCAAGTTTCACGCTCTACTGCGCATGTGACTTAAAGACGAGCCTTATCGAGATGTTTAGTAAACAGTAATTTCCTCTATGAGTGCAGGCACCCCTGGCAGACGGCTGCACAACGCAGGACTGTATGCATGCTGACTGTTAAGCGACAGCCCTTAGCACCACGTCAACCTCGCCGAAGACTGCAATGGTTTCTAGCTACACTGTTATGGAGTCAATCAGATTGGCAGGTTACCATATTCAGTGATGAGTCCCGCTTTTGTCTTGGTGGAGACGATCAAGCACTCCAGTGTGGACGCACTGTGGTCAGCACCAAGATGAAGGGTTTGTTGTCATACTTTATATGTCCAGAAGGTCTAGTGTCCACCCCCATGCACCTCCACCCCTACCGCAAATCTGCAGGAAGTGCATGAGCATATCCAAGCTATTATCGCAGGGACCAGTAGGGGCCTGTATGTGTAGCCCAATAAATATTAACCCATATCAGTCTAGATACATCACCGTTTATTGTTTCTGGTAACCTTTATCTTCTCTTCCAACAGCACTGCAATCCAACACTCCGATACTCTGGTACATGTTATTGCAGACATTTATAGGCTTTAGGCATATAGGAGTTTTACTTCCATCCCCTGGAAATGATTTATTTACATAAAGGAAACATTGTAGAACAATGTGGTATTAGTAATATATGCATTAGAGCATTTAATAGGAAAATAATGGACTTGGTTGCAAAAAATTCAAGTCATGTTACTGACCCATGTGTGAGTATGTCTGTAAGTGGCTCATTAGCATTTCAGCGGCAAGCTATAAAAGATGAAATGACTGTGTGTACGTGCACGATGAGTAAAGCACAAAGCACAAAGCTGCCTCTGGCTGGTTCTCAGGGCATCTCTGGCAGGTGGGCGACAGCAAGGCCAGTGCACTAGAAATGCTATAGACATTATCGAGTAGCGTAGCCAGATAAGGACCTGGGCTCACCGTGCTGTCAATAGAAGCTAGTCACTAATTATAGTGCATGAGCTGCGGACTGAATCACTAGAGCTTGTATACAAATACGGCATTGTATTTAGGATCTCAATGGATTGTTTCATATGCATGATGTGGGAGTCTAGACTAAGGGCCATTAAGTAAAGTGCAGAGAGAGCAGTGGATCAGAAATCAATCTGGCTTAGTCACTCAAGGTGAGATGACATCAGTGCTGAATGGAAAGCAAAAGAAAGAGAGAGGACAGAAGAGAAAGAAACACAGCATGAATCACCAGTCTGTAGGGAGTAGCACGGTGCGTCCCACAGGCCCAGTTAACACAGTGCCGTACACTCCATGCCTCTGTCCTCCAACACGCAGAAATGTCAAGCCAAAGGTAGAGAAAAGGACACACTAATGGCTTTATCGGAGAGAACGAGACAAAGAGCGGAGAACAAGATCTGCGGGGAGGGCGACAGACAGAGATG